>JAQQZR010000014.1:7581715-7616275 GCA_030068235.1 Notoglanidium macrostoma | reverse complement strand
ACACACACACACACACACACACACACACACACACACACACACACACACTCACACACACTCACACACACACACACACAGATCGTCATCTCTCACTGCTCACAGTGCTGACATGTAACTTCTCAGTAAGTGTTCCTGTCTATCAAATTAGTAACATTAAAAATAAACACCCTTGGACATCCCCCAGTGCGTGTTTCAACATGCTTAGTCCACAGACGTGCAACACTACTGAAGTCTCAATATTCATAATGAACAAACATTGCTTAGAAGAAATTAGAAGAAAAGAAGAAATGAATCCATCCCTTTGTCATGGTATAAATCTGAGTGTTTTACATGGCAGTTGTGGACTGAAAATAGGCAAAGCAGTTGAATTTCAAATGAACAAAAATATCTCAGGTGGCATTTCATAATGTTTATAGTTCGCTAGCTCAGAAATATTTAAGAACTACATAATTAAGAATGCGAAAGAGAATATGCTAAAATTACGCACACACACACACACGCACGCACAAAATCACGTTGAGTCACATATGTGCAAGCTCACAATCTCTCATTTCCCCCCTTTTGTTCTGCCATGCCACGCTTCAAGTTCAACACAAAAGATTCTTTCAGGTAGCAAAAGAGCGATGACCCCAGGGCTGGCCCACACTTTCATCTGGTTCACATACGGCTGTGGAATGGCCTCATCAGAAACCAGGGCCACAAACACAGCCTCGAAGGGACCATATGTCCAGTTTAGAATGTCATGTTTTATGCTATATATTGCACAAAATTGATCATACTCAGGCATGGAATATGGCCCAGATTACAAATGCTATTAAATATAATGCACAGTTCCACTGCAGAAACCTTTTTCAAAAAAACAAAAAATTTAAACGTTACGCACATTTGCCCTGTACAAACCAGGACCGAGACGTGGTCACAAAGATTCCATAATCTAAGTGGAAGTGTGCATATTAAATGTAGCTGCTTTCAGTTGGTTCACTTTTGTCTCATTCTGAAAACACCGTTGCTATTACTGACCGTTATGTTCTATATTTAACTGTCTGACACTGTACATGCAACAAAGACAATTATCTGGGGTGTAACACTGTAAATATAGCTTTATACTATAGTTTTATGCTGCAACAGGTATCTTTAAATAAAGTGCAAAATTTGTTCTGGTCTTTTTTTTTTATTGTGTTGCTATGAGCATACTGAAACTGCTTGGAAATTCTTCACAGTGCGTTCCTCTAAATATAAAGCAAACGGCAAACATGTCTACACTGTATAGCGTGTAACTAGTTTGATAATTTACCATGATATCATGGCTAGTTAGATACACAGTTGTGATAATTACCTAAGCAACATAACCCTGTGGAGTAAGTGTCAATTTCAAAATAATTGGTCTGAAATTGTTAGCATTCATTTAAAATTTGTCCATTCTTCTATATCCACGTACTAATGATAAGACTGTTAGCAATCCTGTTCACCATTCATAGCTGCTTGTGTCTGCACTTTTATTTGTATTTTAAAAAATAGTATCTTGCTAGTTAGCATCCTCAAATAAAATCAGATAGATAACGTTAAAGAATGTGCCACGACAAAGCTAATTCTGGAAAACTTTGCCTGGATATGATTCATGCATATAACTGGCTAACAATGTGAGAGAAGCGGGCGTCAACTGGCTATTCACTGACTATGTGGTAATACTGAAACCTGTGGTATTTATTTGTATGATTATCACTCAGTTTTTATCTATCACATAGTATTTATATATAATACCTGTAAAAGTTGGATAAAAGGGTAAACACTGACACAGTAAATCTTTCAATTTACTGTAAAAGACTTCTTATTTCAGGCGCAGCCCACACAAACAAAACTTTTAACAAAGCATTACCTTAATTAGATGACCAAATGGTTATCTGACATCTACTGCATTTCTGATACACATGATTTTAAGATTGTGTATGCACCCACACACAGTGTACACACACACACACACCCACACCTGTCTTCTTCTTCACAGGAATGCCATGCGATTGGTGACAGTACTATGCAGTGGCAGATACCTGTGGCCTCTCCCACTGACAGCTCCTGTAAAATAAAATTACTTCTATGGTTACTTCTACTCGTCTTGTCAACGACCTGCTGTCATTCCTCTCCGCTGAGCCATAAAGGAAGTGATTATGTTTTGATTATGTCTCATCAGCCGTGTTCATTAGGCAAAGTTTGGAGAACACCATCGATTGTTTTGACAGTTCTGTTTCTATTGAAGAATAGGCCCTGATGATGCGAGCTTTAACAGAAAGTTGGTGCCATGGAGCCCACTGAATGTGTGAACTTTCTTCATGATGCTGTTGCTGACTCATTTTGTAGACGGTGAAGAAAAGTGTAACCCAGGTTTGAATTTTCTGGCTTTTCTGGTGTGTCAGGAAACATTCAGTTCATGCATTAGAAAGCCATGTGTGAAGAATTACATAAACAGAACCGCAAATTGCAAAAAAAAGAAAGAAAGTAAAAAAAACAGGGTCAGCAAACCATAGGGGACTACACCCAGACAAAAACAGGACCCTGTGCTAACACATGGTTTCATGTTATGTATGCTTCCATCACTGTGATCATTTGTCTTCTTCATTGTGCATAGGTGATCGACTGGTTTAGGTTCTTTTAAAATAAGAAAATCTTTGTCGTCTCCTTTATCCATCAGTCACAACAACACAATGGCCGCCCAATGGGGTATTTGAATCAATGGAGACAGCATGTTCTGGCCTCACTCGTCTTTTGCCTCTGGTCACAACAGAGATGGATGTAGGTGAAGTAAAAGACCATTTATGCTTGGCCCGCCACTTATTGTCAAAAAACAATCTTATGCTATAAAATGACCGAGAGGGCCTTCAAGTCACTGTGGCGTTAAAACAAATTATATCATCTGGAGCCCTTCTAAGAGCCATTCCATGCTGTGCAAACTTCTCCACTTATACTGCTGCTGATGTAATGGCAAGTCACAAGAGCGCACGACATGATTCTCTTCCTTTTCTGCAGTTCTCTGTTCAAGCTGCCCCCACATTGTCATGCTTCAGTCTTCTGGGTGCTCTGGAGCCTTCAGCGAGTCAGTGCGTTAATTGCTGAAAACGGCACTTATGACACTTATGGCACCTTCTCCACTACGTAGTTAGTGGGTGAGAACAGTCAAGAGACTGCTGTGCAAAATCAGCTGCAAGAAGGGTTACTGCTAACACTGCCTTGAAGACCTCGGTGTGAAATACAAACATAGACATGAGTTTGAACACTTGTAATTGGCCAGGCGTGATCAGTCCCTCAGTATTATCAAATGTAATTCAGAAGAAGTACCAGCTCTAACAGGGCAGACAACAGAGGAATTTGGTTACATAATTAACTCTTAAATGCGTACCTCAGGGTACTAGTGACCTATGACCTCATTTCCCCCCTTTAAATCATCCATTTATTTCAGTTATGTCCTCACTTCTTTCTCACCAATTCCATTCACATTATTCCACACCCTATTTCTCAACTATTAAGTAGGTAACTAATTAAATAACACTACATTAGATTACAATCGTTATATTTTTTACAATTAGTTGTGAGCAGCACTCTGTATTGTGTAGCTCAATGCATTTGACAAACAAACAAAAATCTGACCAAAGATACTTTGGGAACATTTTGACGGTTTAACCCTATCATCGTTGCTAATTTGTGTTAGTTTGCTAACAACCTAGAGTACGTACAAACGGTTAGTCACACATTATAGGGTTAACAAGGGTGGCTATACGAAGAAAAACAAACCAAATGGCTAAACGATTAAAAGAAACAAGGTCGGTAACAGTCTGACTCCCCGGCCCTTCATGCGCGGGGGTTGGAGACATGAGGGCAGGAAGCACATTTCTGTGTATTTCCTCTCATAACAGGAAGTGCCTGACGGCTTCCCCTTCACAATGGCTTCGCTTCTGCTTCCCGCCTCCCGGGCTTGCTGTTTTCCCCAGGGGAGTTCTGCCGGTGGACAGAGGCAGAGAGGACGAGTAGTCATTTGTCACCATGCCGTCCCCCACCCCGTGTCCCTCACATTGGATCATCCATATACTGCACGCAGACCCTGGAGACCCATTCTCCTGTACCGCCCATTTACACACGTCTTAATTGGCGGTGTGCACGCTTAAGCTTGACAGTTTTAAGCCTTCTGCATGACTATGTGTCTTTATTTATGCTGAGTTCAACGTCATCTCTATACCCTTCTTGATGACCCACATTTTAAGAGAAAGGACACTACAAATATATAAGAAAATGTGTGCGAAGTGGATTAAAGTATTAAGGGTGAGGTCTATAGAGTAAGTTTAGCTTGGAATAACACATTTCTTTATAATGTGTCTTAATTGCCTAACTGCCAATGTTTCCCTTATTCATTTATTAATGTAAATTGCAAACTGGGAGGAAATGAGTGAAAACCAAGTAAAAAATGGTGGGCTAAAAGAGGAAGAGGCACAATAATAAGAAAAAAGAAGGAATAACAATAAATGTAGGAGGAAGTACAGAATTTGTGGAGATCCAATTCAAAGAAGAGTAATTTGGAGAATTTTCTGAAGTAAAGGGACTTTGAGAGGAAGGAAAAAAAGAAAAAGAAGAAGAAGGAGAAGAAGAAGAATTAGAAGAACTAAGTGCACCACATTTTTTTTGAGGAGACAGACGCAAAGGAAACGATCAGAGGAGCAAGGTGAGAATCGGAGGAAGGTGAGTAGGGGTGACGGGATACCCAGAGGGCCTCATTATTTTCCTGCTGTTAATTTCACTCAAACTGTTTCACACCTCACCACTGTTGATTGGAGAGATGTCTCTGTTGTCACGAGTGCGGAGATCCGGCTCCAGCTCAATGCCATCACTCCAACATGAAGCACAGATGAAGACAGATTGTACTCAATGTAAAGTTGAAAGTCTCAGCTAAATCTTTTAATCGGAGTGTACTGGTGAAACGATAATGTGGCAGGGACGATAAATAAACAGATAATGCTGGATGTTCAGGAGAAGGTGCCTATAAGCTATAAGCACACTGAGTATTGGTAATTAAGTGGCTTTTTCAAATCTTACATTACTTGTTCACACTGTTCATCCTGTTAATGTGTTGAATTATGTAGATAAGAATTTTATTCAAACTATGTCTTGGAGATGCCATGAAAATTGGCTTTACGCAAATCTCTTAAAGCATTTTGGGCCAGCATCTTAAGTACAATTAAAAATGTGAATTGATTTGGCAATGAAGGTTCATGTTGATTTTTAAAAATGCAATGCAGCATGATGTTACTCCAGATTTATAACCCTCCACACACACACATTTCTCTATATTAACAGCATAAAAAAAAAACATTACTTCTTTACTAACACTAACATGACAAAAATCGTCTTCTTCTTGAAGCACAATGGGTCAGCTGCAAACCATTTATCCTTTCTATGACTAATGACATCCCTTATCCTGCCCACTGCCATCAGGGGCCACTTCCTCCCTGGCCTCTCTTGACCTGAACCAAGTTTGTCTCACCACCTGGCCAGATGGATCACAACCCTGAATTAGCCACCCTCCATTAGGCCCAATTACAGCCGACTCCGATGCGGCTGCTTCCCGACTGGCAGCAAGGCATCTCACTTAAAATGATTCCATTTGATTCAGCTGTGAGCTGATGTGACCTTCTCGCTTGCCCTTTGTTTCAGAGAATCTCTATAAGAATGAACTGCTGCAGGATCGAGAATTCTTAGTGAGGGAGAGACGGGGAGTGAGTTAGCATGGTGGCTAAGGCATTTTAGCATACAGGGGATCCTTTCATGTTGATGCACCCGGGAAAGTGTTTGAGTGGCCGGAGGGCAAGTAGCCAGGCTTCGCACACTAATGCCCTGTGTGGATGTCTGGGCAGTCCGTCAACTGGCCATGCTCTGGGGAAGTGTTTTCGAGGATGGTGGAGGTGGGGGGTCCAAGTGGCCGCCCAAGGCGATGAGGGTCTGGTGCCTGCAAGCGAGGCACTGCAGGCAGGGTGGCCAGCTATGCACTTGCCACTCAAATGAGGGTGGTAGAAGACATAAAATAATGCGAAAGGCATCTATAACCTTTTTTTTTTCTCTTGTTGTGACTCTCTCAAATATATAACTAAAAACTTTTTGTGGGTGATATACAGTTTTGAATACAATTGCCAGCTGAAAACCTAGCTACTGTAACAAATAAAATTAATTTAACCATGTATTTTTCTAACCATGTATTCAGTGATAAAACTGTGGGGACTTGCTGAGGAACTGGAACATCAAATACTGAATGTGACGGTATTTGCATGAAAACTGCAAACAGTTCAAGAATGTTGCACCAAAGGTAACACCATTGAAGCGGGCAGCTGTTTATTTTGCTTTGGTATGGAAAGATTTCCTTAAAGGGGAAGTGAAAATATGCAAAGGCCCAGCCACGACTTCAACAAATTGAGAGCAGAGGGGAGGGGAGAAAAAAGGGTTGTGAGTCAAAGGTCCTTCATTCTTGTCTTGTGATGTCTGTCTTCATGGCTTCCTTGTATCACACAGAACTCTACTTCAGTCAGTCAAAGATCTTGACGGGGAAGGAAGGCTATCTTTAAACATCACTGATAGGCCACATCTGTACACAACTTCTTCATACAGATATAAGAATTATTTGAGACAGTGTAATGGTAATACTGCAGTTTTCTTTTATAAACCTTTCACTATCACTGTAGTCTCATAGCTATTTTTATTTTCAACAAAACCATATTACTGATAAGGTGTGAAGCTACCTCCTCTTTTTTAAATAAAATTAAAGTTTCTCTGGTTTTCTTATTGCCTCACTTTGCCCTCTCCTTCTCCCTCTTGCTCTCAAGTCCCGGAAAGCTGTGGCATCGACTCTCATCAGGTGTCCTTCCTGTATCAATCTCTGATCTTGAGGGAGGGGAGGGAGAAAAAGTGAGAGAGTAAGACAAGGACAGCAAGAGAAAGAAGGAAAGAGCGCAGTGATAACACCAGGACAGGATGCTTTCTGTGCAATATGATAGCCTCCCCCCAAAAACATCCTGACCTAGACCATGCATCCTTCTTGCTCTCTTTCCTCTTTCTTTCTCTTTCCTCTTCTATTGTGGCTATTCATCAAAGAAACTATGCCTCTGCCCTGACCCCTTCTACTTCATCATATCATCGCAACACATCTATTATAAATTATTATTGAATGACTGAAATATGGTGAAGAAACAGTGCCTTGAAAGAGTCTTACTTAAGCACATTGTACCTTATTAATCTGCAAAAAAAATAATAAAGTCAGCAAGCAGGGACTTTATTGAAATTATTCAAAGATTACTAGAGATGTGTTTTTTCCACAGCAGTCAGAAGAGAAAAACAAGAAGAGACTGCTGGTATGATAAGGGCTTTGACTCATTTGTGTGAATCTTTGCTTCTCCGCCATGTACATGTGAGCCTCTGGTTTCCTCAGGGGGGAGAACTCACTCAACCCACGAGTGCCAAATGACTAATGCCACAGTTCCCCTGCCGTCTGTGCCGCCTGACACACCCATTACTTTCCACTCTCCTCTTCCTCTTCTCTCCCTCACTCCTCCTCGGCCCCTCGTTCCGCCTTCAATAATTGATCAGCCCTTCCGAAAGTCCAGACAGCAGTCATTAACTGGAGTGTGGACCCGTTCCATGCCGTCAAAACTGTTGGCTACAGTAAGTCGCAAAAGGTGGGATTTTTCTTTACACAAAATAAAGTCACAATAACTGAAACCAGGAGTCTCTCTAGACCTTGCTGCCATTGACAGATTGCCCTCTGAAGGCACCTTTAAACTCCTATTTCTCTGGCAGCCGCCGAGCATAAACATCAGACGCACAGGGAAGAGAAGAGAAGAGAAGAGCTCATTGATCTTGCTGTAAAACAAGTACCTATGTTACTGGCACCACTATAATCGATACAAGTACAGAATTTGTTAGATATGATTTCTGTCTGTGTTTGCAGCCCTCGGCTGGTTGGTGTCTCATGTCCTGAGTGTTTAGGTCATGAAAAGACTCATATTAGTAACCTACATTTTTATCCTAAATCCAAATGAAATCATTCTGAGGATAAATAGCAAAACTATAGCCAGGACTATATAATTCATCCCTGAACATAACGATTACAGTCATTTCATTGTGTTTGAAGGTTGCATCATTACAGACAAGAATCTTAGGATATGTGGAAAACTACCACGTTATAAAAGATAAAAACAATAAGTGTAGAAAGGCCACATAGGCCACTAGAGTGATGTCATGCTGAGGGCTCATATCTCATTGGCCTCCACCTACAACCTGATCTGTAAAAGGAAAACTACTGGGCCAAGTGGTACGGCCCCAAAGATCCGCCCACCTCCCGATTTCTCTCTCTGCGTGCCTTAGAGGTTGTTTTTCTGTTTGTTTGTGCTCCCCTCCCACTCTGTACCCACCCCTGCTAAAATAATCTTTCACTGCCATTAGATACAGCTGGTGGCACGTCGGCCATGGGCAGTATGAAGGGTGTTGAGAGCCGCTGCTGCTATTTTTAAAGGATCATTTCGGTTTGAAAGAACGCCACTCCTGAAAGTTGTAAAAACGTCTGAATTCAATGTTATATAACCGTTGACTGGGGCGTCTTACCTGTCTGTTGCGTTCGTCCATAATCCGCGTGATCTGGATCTTTTTTCTCCCCATTGTCCCGTTTCTTTCTTCACTCTCTTCTTTCACCAAATAACTTTATGGCCTTGTCTCTCTTATTTTTCGTTGCTTTTTTGTGCTTCCTCAAACTGGGCTTTCTTCTCTGTACTTGCTCCACTCAATTCAAAGATTCCAGCAGCTGTACCTGTGATACACAGAGAGATAGAGAGAGAAAAACAGAGAAAAGCTTTATGGCAGATAGTGGAGAAGAAGAAAAAAAGCATAATCTCAGCTCATGGGATGGTGAATAAAGACAAAAGGATCTGTCAACATTTTTGCGAGAGTGCTCTGTTTTTCACTGTCGATATCATGCAAATCAGAGCCTGCACTTCGGTGCTCTGACTACGAAAGGAGACAGCACTGTCACGCTCTCTCCACAGTCGCGCAGATTTTGACAAGGTTTTACGACGTGACACGAACTTAACGGCTCTAATCACGCACAATGTAATATTTATGCCGTGCCTAACAGCATGTGAATCTAGGATGCTCCCCCCCCTCCCCCACACCACCAAAAAAAATTGTCTTGCAGTGGAAAATGTTACCACATGTATTACAAGTTGTAAGACAACAACTCAAGAGAAAGATGATCTAAAAAATGAATTGCCTTTGCATGTGTTTCATCAGTTAATTTCCTGTTTAAGCATGATTGATTTACTGAAGCTATTCAGGTGTTAGTGGATCAGAAAGAGAGGCCTGAGGCCAAAAATGGCTGTTCTGATTTGTTCTGCAATAGACACTTAATAAGTCCATCTCTGCCATGATCCTGTAATCACTTCACGGCTCATCTCTCCTTCTGAGACCTCCTCGGTTTGAAAGGGCTACCCTCGGTCGAGCAGTTAAGCGGGCTTTCCGTAAACCCTCTCATCTTTGAGACCTACATGCATTAAGGGAGCTAGCAAACACAAACAGCGTGCGCTACCTTTTGTATTCGTATGTGCATATGTGTGTGTAAGAGTGTGTGCGTGTACGCCTAGTGCACCTCCCTGGCGCTGTAAAGTAGGCCAACCCAATTCATCTCAGGGAGGAGCAGCAGAAGTGTTGTTGTGTTTTCTTCTGACAGTAGAGGTGATAACGTCCCTCGTTATGCAAATGAGCATCCCATTATTTAGGCTGGGTGTAATGCAGCGAAGCTGTCAGCGGTGTCGCATTAAAACCCCTCCATCGTTCACCTTCTTCTTGTTTTTCTTCTTCTTCGTCGTCATCTTCTTCTTCTTCTTCCCTTGTCCCTTCTTCTTTTCGGATCTTTCTGAAACACATTTCCAGGCAGCTGCCAGAACGAGTCACAGACATTGATGTTGCTACGTGTGAAAGATGTGTCACTCTGTCTTCCCCTCTGTCTACATATCTGTCTCTCTCTCGCTCTTTGATAAGCAGATTTCAGAAACTTAAGTATGAGACGTTCGCACAGGCAAACCCTGTACGTCTTGCTTGGTGTTAAAATGCTGCATCCGAGTGAGAGTTGTAAGGCGAGAGTCTGTGTTGCTAAGGTGAATGCCATGATTAATTCATTTCATAGAGCAGTTAAATTCTGTCTGTGTTCTCCGTATCATCATACCATGCGGCTACTTCATAAAATTCTACACACAGTTATTAAAATCTCTCATTACCACGTCAAAGCCTATTTGTCAAAGACACATTCTGCAAGACAAAGAAAAATTTTGTGCCGTTAATAATCAGCTAGCGTTTGTCTTCTGCGGTCTCTATTAATAATGAGCCGCAACGCTACACTTTATTAGCATCCGCACGCCGCTCGTCACACTTTGCGCGAGCTGTTAGCAAGAGCGTGTCTTAGCACCTGCGTGGTGAAATTAAAGCTAGCATGATGATTGTTTGAAGGACTACTGCTGAACAAGGAGCAAAACAACCCGGAGACAAGCTGGTGATAATGACTAGATTACTGGGTAAATATTTACCGAGATGCAGTCAGGAAGCTGGCACAAGCTGCGTTCGCCAATCGCAGTCGTGCTTGGCCTAGCCGAAAGCTCAAACAATTAGGCAGCTAACTAAATCAGAGAGCATGCTTTACGTTTACGTCACTCAAAGAAACACTCTCATTAATTAAACAATCCTTAGTCTTTCTGTTTTGTCAGTTTATTTAGTAACAATTCATAATGGCTGGTAATATAGTAAGACAGTTAGTGTTTGAAGCACAGCACAAACACACACACACACACATCATCATCATCATCATCACCATCATTTTAGATTACTACAGATGAGCGCAATCCAATTTACACTAGAAGGATGAACTACTGTGTAGACATGAGCACAGCTGGTAAAACAGCTCTGTCAACCACATACACCCACACACACACACACACTCACACACTGGGAAGACTGATCTTCCCACACAAGTGTGGTTGCCCTGATGAGAACAAGCAGTATGTAGTATGCTTTTGTACGTGTGACTGGGTGTGTAGACTATGTGTGCGTGTTTCAGAATGACAGATAGACAGAGATAGAGAAGGACAGAGAGAGAGAGAGAGAGAGAGAGAGAGAGAGAGAGAGAGAATTTGTTAAGCCAATTTACTAATCCATGGCCAAAGCATATAAGGAGAGAGAGAGGGTGAAGGAGGAAGACAAGAGAGAGCCAAGAGTGAGATCCTTGGCTTAGTGTGAGAGAGGTCATAGTGGATGCCATAAGACATGGAAGCGATGGAAGATTAGTTTGATAAGCTGGGTCCTTATGTAAGTGTGAGCGCAAGGACAGCAGAAACAAGTAAAACATGAAGAGAACATGGGAGAAACAGAGAGGATGATAGAGAGAGAAATGTGCAGGTCTCTCAGGGGAAAGAGAGAGAGAGAGAGAGAGAGAGAGAGAGAGAGAGAAGAGTGCTGCTGCTGACCCTCCCATCTGTTAACTACGCCTCTTTTCTACTGCCACAAATAAGAATGCTGGAGAGGAAGAGAGTGAGAGGGGAAAAAAAGAAAGACAAAGAGAAAAAGAGCGCCAGCACAGAGATGTAATGAGCTGCTAGGCATTTTCTCTCTCGTTCTTTCCATTTTCCCCTCTCTCCATGAGAACTGGAGCTAAAAGGGCAACGGGTACGAACAAAAGCAGGCACAATTCTGGGTCGTTTCATTCCCAAGTGTTCCACTTAGGAAGAAAAAAAACATTACACTCAATTGTATTTTATAGTCTTAATAGAGTGAATACGGCTTTGTGTGCTTCGTGTGCTTGCTTATCGGGGACAGGCTGCCACGTTAACATGTATTAGAGCGCTATATTTGGTTAATGAGCTGTAATCAAACATCTTTGCAGCGACTACACATTGATGTTGTATCATATTACAATTCTCATACACAGCACATATAGGTCAAAACCTTTAAAGCATGATTATGAAATCTCCACTGGTGTCCTGGATCAGGCCATGCTGAATGCCTTGTTACCCTTCTCAGCTTGCACTGTCACCACAGTTGTCTCCCTCTCTCTCCTGCACATCTGCAACATATTTGGTAATAGCATGTGCTTGAGAAAAGGCAAGTACCCTCTATCCTCACAGGGAAATGTGGTCGCAGAGATTTGAAATAACATATTACAGCGCAGTAAGTAAACCTTTTAGGAGGTGTGCGATACATTAAATAAACCCCCGCACTTTTCAAATAAACTCCCATTTCCTTGAAGAGGCCAGAAAAAAAACGTCTTCAATGGTTCTTCCTGAATAATTTGCGTGTTAGGACAATCTCTAGTCAAGTCTCACACTTGGAAGTCTTTTTTCCTCTTCTCGCTTAATCCCTGAAGCACATTTTCTTCCTACCCTAACTGCGTTTATTTTCTTAGAGCCGATTTTATTTAATGCACTTATTTGCAGACAGGCAGCTGTTTATCAGCGATAGTTAATGGCGCACGGGGAGACAGGCGGGCCGTAGCGAGTGGATCCTGGGAGGCCTATTGTCTCTGTAATGTCATTACATGCACAGAGTCTTGAGTGTTGTACTGGCTGCTTGAGGGAGATACGAGCTCTGACGAATGGCTACCATTGCTGTCCATCCAATACGCAATGGGATGAGTGACCTAAACCAAAGATTCGGCTTGGCAGAACCGGGCTTACGGAAATGTTGGCTTTCCCAGTGTGACGCTTTACCACCTCCTGAGCTTAGGAAGATTGTGTGTGTGGGCTTTAAGCAACATTGAAGTCCTGCCACAAAGATAAATCGAGCACATGAATTGTCTTTGGCCCCCATTTTGTTTAGAAGTAGAGAGAGATGAACATGACGCTAATATGAAGTATAAACATATTTCAGGACTGGTCTTACCTTCTAACACAACTGGACAGAGCAACAGGAAACACACACAGACTCACACAAACACAGAGCCTGGAGGAAGGATGTGACATCAGCAACCACAGACAATCAAAGGTGTAAAGGTGCTTCCTTTCCTAAACTGTTCCAGAGTGCACAAAATGGGAACCAAAACTCCTGCGCTTCCTTCTCCCAACCAGAAAAGAAGAGACGAGCAGAAAGAAAGAGAGTTGAGGCTGCCACCGCCACCACTGACCGTAACCAAACGGCCACTTTCTGATGCAAGCGCTGGAAGCAAAGGATTCTGGGCCAAGAGGGCAGGAGAGTTAACAAAGTTGACACACAAACCATCTTCCAAAACCGCGTACTAAATGACATCACTGCGTTCCCACCACCGATGGATTCGAGCCTCATCTTTGCATGTTACAGACCCTTAATGACTCTATGTTTTTATGGCACTCATAAATGTGGCACCCATGGCATGAAAAAAAGAGAAAAATGTCACAATATGTGACTTTATTAGCAAACGTGCAAAATTATGGATGAAGTGCATTTCTGCAGGGCGGTATGTGGTGAATAGGTCTTTTCAGGTGCTATGTGAGATTAGGGCATTTGATGGAAAAGGAGAGGTTTCATTTACACCACACAGAGTGTTCTTTCAGGGTCCCTCCACTGCAATGTTTCCTTGCTGTCTCGCTCGTAATCAGCTGTGCATTTTTTTAATAACGCAAAACAACATTCTGGATTCCTCATGAAGAAACACCACTGTTTATGAAATAGCTCCAGGCTTTCCAGTGTTTTATCAAATGAGGAGGAAAAGCATGACATGTTTATCCTGTGCCTTGCACTAGTTTCTGAGTCAGTTTCGGTATCCAAGCACTTGTAGTTAATGTGATTGTTTTTAAATGCCTACAAGCAGAAGCTTCTCCTAAAGATCTAGCCTTAATAAAGTATGCATTGTATTCATCTATCTGAAATGATCATTCCTGGAATATGGCCTTGCCTTGGGAGCATGTGGCCACACAAAGTATCAAAAGGGTTGGATGGATGAAGGGGTGCTGACAGCAGTCTTGTCCCTCACTCAGTCGGTAAACAGTGAGTGTGGCCCAGCACGGGTAAAACGGGCCAGGTGAGAGCCGTCTGTCAGTTAGCCATTGCAAAGCCACCCAAGGACGACGTAGCTTGACATATGTGCCAGGAAGGAGGCAGCTGCTCAGCACACAGATATGGAGTGTGTAAGCCTCATACTAACTGAGGTAAAATGACTAAATATGTGCATAATTCTCAGTAACCACAGCTGTCTGAAATCTGCATGCTATACGCTTTACTGCACTTGTGGATGAGTTCATAATATAGCAAGCATGACATATGAATGTACAAACTGTATAGTTTAGTTGGGAACAGAAATAAAAAAGGAGAAGGTAAGAAAGTCATAGGCTGTGGGACAGAAATCACCGAGGTCCTGTTCAAGGAGAAGAAAATCGCTGAACTTGCAATTAATTGTAATATTTTACTGGAACATAGTGATGCATGGGTGATTTGACTAAAGAACCGCAATCGGGTGTTTGAGTTCTTCTCCTCACACATCTGCAAGAGCAGAGATGTGTTTATCAGCAAATGTCTAACCACTACCGTGTCATGCACAGTGGCGCTAGATCCAGGTGCAGCCACAGCACTGCTGGAGGCTTGCGCAAAAAATAAGAAAAGTACGGACAATTTCGATCAGCCAGCAAAGCTGCATGAACCGAAAGATTTTAAACAGTGAATAGAAAAGACAGGAATAAATACAAGCAGGAGCCATGTTCGCTTGGTGAGTAATCCCCCCCCTACACCAACACAGCCCTGAGCTGTGTCACTTGGAAGAGACAAGGCCTGGCAGCATCGGCCAATTATGTTATCAGCCGAGGATGAGAGCATCTTATGACGTTAGCCTTGTTCAGGGGTCGGAGGGGCATTGACGGGCTGCGGCGTGTCTGCAGGCTTAGATGATCCTCTGATTATTTCATCGCGCTTTCTTCTTCGCTGCGCACTTCCTCCTCGGCCCCCTCACCACCTCAGCATTCTAATCAGACTAATTAAAAGCTTTGTTCATTTGGAGCTCTCAGATGACAATTTGTTTCACCCTACCCTACAGCGGTCCTGTGAAAAAGAGAATTAAATTTGATCTTCTGACAGCAATTATTAAACGTTCCCTCCTGGCTTCAATTAAGCCCAGAGGCTAACATGGCTCAGAGAGTGAACGGGTGCCAACATATCTCCTTCTCACTTCTGCATCTTCTTTTCCTCTTTTTTCTCTCCTCTTTATATCCTCTGCTTCAGGTTTTTTTTATGAAGCAAATAAGTACAGTAAGCCACTGGGGCACTTGATATTGAAGTGTTTTACAGAATTTTTTTTTCTTCCCTCTGATGCCTGGCCAAGAAGTAAGAGAGAGGGAGAAAAGGGAAGTTAAGCAACCTCCTCTTTTATCCTGATCAATCAGCATGTTCAGTGATTGCACAGTTCTTTTTTTTTTTTCCTATTGAGTAATTCACTAAAGATGGAAAAAGCTCCTTTTACCAGAAGTTTTGGTTTAGTTGCAGTATGTCCATAGTGACCTAGCAAAATCTGGAATAAATCGGACAATATTAGACACACGTTCCTGGGTCATAAAATCTCTTCCATGTGATCAGTAATTTATTTTAAATGCATAATCCAGTAAAATCATATAAGTTTTAAGTTGCATTTGAACTGAGCAACTGCAACACCTGCTCCTTTATCAGTGTAAGTATAGGCTTTCTGTTTGCCTCTGTAAGCAAATGATGTGACTTTCAGAAATTTCGCAGGAGGCTCTTCTGACTAAATATTTCAAAAGGAGTGTACAAAAAGGTACACCCAGGGCCAAAATATCCAACAACAACCACTTTAAATGAAACACAAACTAATCACAGAGTCACAGCTCATTCTTTGAAGTTTTATATTTCTCCAAAGAGAGTCTGAAAAAAGGTCAGAGAGAGACAGAAGACATGGATGTCCTTCATAAATTCAACCTCAGCTTTTCTTTTTTCTTCCTCTCTCTTTCCTCAGTCCCAATGCGCTGTAGAGAAATGAAGTAACTCAGATCGCAGAGAGGATGGAAAGAGAGGCAGCAAACTCTCCTTCTGTAAAACGCTATACAGATATCCCTCCACCTCCCGTTTTCCGACATGATGTCACAGTCAAGCGACATTACCACAAGCTGATTGGGCTGATTGTAGAGAGCACTGCTGCGCTGTTGATCTCTCGCATCATTTAACTCTGATTGTTACAGTTGGGGTTTGTCTAAACAAGCAACATGGCTGTCATTTTTCTTTCTCTCCTTCTCATGTCCTTCAATTCTTGCTCTATGCCTCAATTGGTGTGTGTAAGGTTCTTCTCAATATGTAATTTCCTGTCCATTAGCAATGAGGGAAGATGAAAAAAAAAAATCAGTTAAGCCCATATCCTCTTCATGTCATCATATTCATTATTCATCACTTGACCAAGACAGATCATATCACTGTTTTTATGCAATAAAAAAAAACCCCTAAAAATCATAGAACTACTCTTGACTTTCTAAGAAAGGCACAGATATGTCCAGACCCATGGTGTAAAGTGTGAAGGAAGAAATATGGCATCCCCCAGGGGCCAACCCGATCGCTAGTCTTTCATTATGGGACCGGCGTACCCTCCTCCCTTCTCTCCTCTCCATGTGTTTGTAGTGGTGAGAGATGTCGGCAAATGCCACAAACGCCGGGCGCGCTCCGTTCTGGCAACAACTCGGGCCGACCTCATCAAAGCGAGCCCTCAGAATTTGTCACAGAAAGCAACCAATTAAAATGCGTTAGGGGAAAAGGAAGGCCTACAAGCAGGGAGGGGGGGAATGACAGTGAAAGGGTGGCGGGGTAAATGGGCAAAAAGATAGTGTCTGATTAAAGAGTCCGCACAGCTGTGGTGAATCAACCAGGCCCAAACTTTAAAGGAAAAAAAACCTACAGGCTCAAAAGGGGAGCAAGGAGAGGAGCAGCACTGGCTGGATTTGATGCACATTGTCGATGCTTAACACTTCAGAATGAGATCATAATAAGTTGGGAAGAGGGTTTAGCTTTTTGAATTGACTTACACACAGACCCTCTAAGTGAGTCTGTTTCAAACCTCCATATCACGAACACATACCCCAACTATCAGCTCTCCTATTTTTGCATATAGCAAACGAGGCATGACCTGACTGATACTGAAAAATCTGTAAGGTGTATTATATTTTATCTGTCAGTGAACAGACCATCATTGCCGGTAAATTCCTCCTTCTTACCTTAATACCTCTCCTTCTACAAGAGCCTCGTCCTGTATGAATAAACACTTCTATGACGTATTTTAGATCACTTCACCTCTCAAAGCATCCATTCTGCCTTTTTGTAGGAGTAGCTTGTGAACTATGATGTGTGGTGTGTACGCATTTTTCCCTTGTTGTTGGATATGGTGGCAGGCCTGTGCGCATTTGCATAGCCTCCTTTGCAGTGTTTCTCATGTCTCGCAGCTGTAGCAGGCGTGTTTTTTTCCTTTCTGTTTTCTTGCATGAGATCACAAAAGGGTGACAAGGAAAGTTTGGGTCTTTTAGCCTGTCTGATGCTCTGTGCTGATTAGCCTGGCTTGTGCTTCTCATTCATTTTCTCCATAATGGCCCAGTGAAAAAAAGCATAAAGAAAAGCAAGACCAGTAAAAAAATCTTTTTCAGCTGAATTAAAAAAAAAAATAGAAAGAAAGCTACTACATCTTTGTTTGGGGGAGGGTATAAAAAAATAATGACCCTTCTAATTACTGTTATTCTGACGCTAATCGCTAGCTCTCGCTGAATACCGTGTGTTTCTTGATCCGGCTGATAACAAGAGGAAAGAAAACAAGGAGAGGCAAGTGCCTACAGCCAATGGTGTATAAATCAAGTGCGTATGTATGTGTGTTTTGGATCTTGCTCCAGAAGCTTATCCTCTCCATCTTTGCTACTTTTTTGTTTTTTTGGGTTGCTTTGGGAAAGTGCAGGCTGCGTAGAAGGGGGAGGGAAGCTGGTTCACAAGGCCTCAGCCACTCAGCGGAGAGACATGCACCAATTCCCTCTGCACCCTCTCCAGCTGCACCGTTCACATAACCTCGCCTGTCCCCTTCGGCTAATGATAGCAGAACCCGTCTCTCCCTTCTCTTCCTCTCTCTCCCTCCCTCCCTCCTTCCCTCATCTATACTCGCACCCACAGTCTTTTCCACTCCCTTACACCACTGCTGGGCACACATCCCTCATTCCCGCTTCTGTGAACTTTGCTTTCCCTTTTTGTTGACATGAGTGTGTTTTCCGAGCTATTGGCCCTCCTTTTTTCTGTATTTCTCCACCCTGAGAAAAGTCCTGAGGTCGTTTGACTCCAGGATGGACTGAGAATGCAAGAGAGACTACTCACTCCAATCCGCACCCCCTCTCGACTGATCCTCCTTCCGAACTCACACTGATAACTCTACCCCAGTTGTTCTGTTATCGTCCTTTCCTCCAATATATCCCTCACTCAGTGTGCCTGGGTCTGCTCCTGGATGCAGCGTTTGGGCCAGCACTCCTGCTGCGCATTATCCCAAATAAACAACTCATTACACATGTAATTAACCGAGGGGGCTATTGCAACAGCGGAAGCTAATCCGTGCTAACATTTGTGGAGGAGGGAGATGCAGGGGTTTTGTGCATGTGTGTATGTGTGTGTGTGTGCATGTGTGTGTGTGTGTGTGTGTGTGTGTGGTTATGTAGCATTGGAGAAGGAAGAGGAGGGCAATTGAAATAAATCAAATCCACGTCCCACCGAAAATTAACAATTGTTCTCCTCTTTCTATCGCACTCGCTATCTCTCTTGCACGCGCTCTGTCGCGTAGGGTAATCCCCACGGATTTCACATTGCTCTTGTTTTCTGAACAATCTGAGAAATGGGTCATCAACATGCTGCATGGCAGAGTTTTGATAAAAACTGAATATAAGGCACTTTCCCTGGTAAGGGAGATGTGAGATGGATAGATGGGTGGTGGTGGGAGGGTTAAAATACTGCCTAATTACTATGAGACTGACGAGGACACTTAATTCTTATTGCTGAAGATGCACTCGGCCTCGGAGTACAGAAGCTAAGTATCTCAATCACTATACTTGCTTCAGTACAACTTTCTTTCCCTCAAAACAAAGGCATGATCTGAAACAATACACCAAATGTTGTGTGTATTTAGTCAGATGTATTTATTTCAAAGGTGACAGGAAGTGGGCGCAGGGCCTTTGTCCCCTCTGTAGCTCTATAGTTCTGGCTGTGGCGGTCGCTCTCTCCGTCTAGCTTATAATTCATTGGCTTAAAAAACATCCCTGCAGGAGACACGTCCAGATCGTGTCAAACTGTAAGGACGTTTTTATAGTCACATTCAATCACACCACACCATTGATTCAGATTCTCAACAGCACCCGCATGCTAGACTACTGAAAAGTAACGAAATCATGTTTTCATAAAGCTGTTTACTCCAGGTTTACACGAATAGCATTCATCTGAAGTAAAAAAAAAAAGATGACATTAATATTAGGCCACGCCTTAAAATGTCGTCCGAGTAAAAAAACACAAATCTTACTTCATATTCTGTCACAGTGTTTTCCTTGGGTGGGCGTAAAGGCCAAAAATACAACACAATGCTTGAAACCGGTTACCCAACACTCCATGTTTCAAGCTTTGGTTTTGCTGAGGCTTGCCACCAAGTTGCAAAACACGCAATGCACCAACAAAGCAGTGCCAAATTGTAAGAACCATATGTTTAATCAGCTTCATAATATTTTATTCATGAGGCTGTTGCCTTCACGCTCTCTACAACTGGCTGAAAACTCTTTAAGAAGTTTGCAGTGTTCTACATATACACATGATCCCACAATGCGTTCGCAAAAGCGTAATGTGATGTAATTTCTTGCAATAACAGCAGCATGTTGTCATATCACCCACACCTTGTGTATAGGTAGTGGGTGAGCAACTTAGCAAGCGTATTTCAGTCCACAGAATTTATGAAGAAATAAAATAAATGATTCATGTATATAAATAAGGCATGCTGTGGACATGGAACTGATTGCATCTATGCAAGAACTTTGCTTGCCTTTATTAACGCCTCTTTCATGCAGGGGTGGTTTATGTGGTTGCGAAACATTGTAGAATTTATATACATAAAACGAGCTAGACCAAATGAAGCAAATGAGAAACAGGAAGAGAGGGAGTGAGACACGGGCGCTGGATGGCACTGGAACTGCTAAGGTAGCCAGAGTCTCGGCATGTATCCCCTCACTTCCTCTGCTATTTATAAACCGATTCGCAGCTCTGGTCCAAAAATAATACAGCGACCATTTTTAACTCAACAATACTGTGAGCTCACACAGGTAGCCACCGGCGCGCGCGCACGGGACGAGCCGAGCGTGGGCGATCACGAGGGGAGAAAAGTCAATCTCACGACTGAGCTATTTCTGTCGGGATAGTGCTGTTTAGGAAGTACGGGCCATGGGCAAGCGAGCAAGCTTAATATCATGCCCTTGTTACTTGCACTCTGACATAGGAGCTCTCCGATTGTCAGGGTTGAATACACACGCATATACACGTACACTCAAACACGCACACACACACGGTTATAACCGCACAAGGTTATTTGTTTTTCCACTGGGGCCTACAGGAGCAGCTGCAGGTGAACGCAACCACCCCCGCAAGTCCACTCATTCAGAGAGAAGCAAGGTCCCTCTCGCTTTCGCATCTCTCTCTCTCAGTCTCTCACCCTCTTTTTCTTTCGTTCTTTCTTTCTTTTTGTCTTTCTTTCTCTAATCACTCTCTTTCTTCACTCTTCTCCTCGCTGCTCTCCCAGCAAACCTTGAAGTTTCAAATGAAGTGCTCCTCTCATTCATTATGCATACAACTCTGCGCAGCACATTTCCTCTCTCTTTCTCTCTCCCCCCTTCTTTCCTTCTCTCCTTTTCCAGACAGTGCATCTGTAATAAAATTAATGACATCATTGGCTGCACTTTGGAAGTGGCTGAACTACTGGAAGAAAAGTCATACATCAAAGTAAACACACGGTGCTGCGGACAAGAAAGAAAGGAAGGAAGAAAGGAAGGAAGAAAGAACGAAAGAAAGAAAGACAAAACAATCAAAATCACAGAGACATCTTTAATAAGCCATTATCCCCCTCTATTTCCAGACAAAGTAAAGGAATAAATGGTAGACAAGGAAATGTGTTCAAAACAGTGGTTTCGAAGGACACAGTCAGCACTGATCGAGTCAAATTCACACCGTGAAGGGCTTGCGCTCTTCCTCCAAACAATTGGAAAGAATTACTAAATGAGATAAGTGGAAACTCACATGTTTGTCACACAGGGATGGGCAATATGACAAGACATTTTCAGAAAACATGATAAATAGCATGATATTTAGGTTTGCTAACAAACTGCCAACATTGCAAACCGCCCTACTAAAAAACCCAATCTAAGGCTAAAGGAAATGAAAAGCAGGAGAAAAAAATTGGAACGTCTAATCAGCAACATGTTACATTAACAATAGAGTTAATCAGTGTTATGAAAGTACAGACCATAGCGACTTCTCAGAAAAGTCATTCGTGACAATATTATAGTGTTGCATTGCTCATTGTATTGACGTTCTCCAGTTTTTATCATGTTCAAGTAAAAGTGACTTACATAACTTATGCTGAGAAAGCGAAACGATTTTAATGAATTTAAAGACCTCCTGGAAAATAATTCTCTTAATCAGGTATAGTATAAATGAAAGTTGCTGTGTGTGTGCAGATTGAAGGCTATAGCAGCCTGTAGGAGAGAGGCAGCAGGAGCAGCAGCAGCAGAAGCAGAAGCAGGCTGATTTGATGGGCCATGAGGTGACAGCCTGTTGAAGGGCCCAGTACAGCAGCCACCCCAAACACAAAGGCATGAAGTGTCATAACGCCAGCCCCTCACACGCCTCTCCTCTCTTTCTCTCCCTCCTTCTATTTCTTTCTCCCTCCCTTCTTCTGACCCACTCACAGTGCGCGTCCACTGCTACGCATCCTTTTCTCTCGCCACTCCAGCCCCCTGTTCGATGACAGGGTGCTGCTGATAAAGCTGCAGATGACTGTGTAAATATATACAGGTGCGTACTGCAAAAACGCAGGAAAGGCTGAACTAATGCAGTGCACACACTGCCTAAGATTCAACTGAGAATGGAACAAAAACTTTACCCTTTAACTCTCTCCATTCAAATCGAAATGGTGATTCACGCTCGTCGTGTTTCGTCCCAGTACAGCTACTGTAGTGTTTTTCGATGCTGGCTAACGAGTGCTCGAGTAGAGTGCGTGATAAAATAACTGCGTCACAACCCTTTTTGAAAAAGCGGCTCAAGGGCCTCCACCTTCTGAGCCCATTGTGGAGACAGGATCTACTAAAAATATCCCCCGCGCTAGTCTGACGGCGAGCTTTTCAGATGGATGCTGCTCCTGGCCGGGACACAGAGGGCCCTCTGTCCCCCTCCTTCACTCCCACCAGAGGATGTTACAGAGTGACAGGGCTATGCTGCCCCCACTGACAAAGATAAATTACATTTGCTGGAAAATATTTCAGCATCCACCCCCCAACGCACACTCACACACACACACGCACACACACTTCCTTCTGCATCTCATTTTTTTTTCTTATTTTTCAGCATTTCTTGGGCATTAGCCAGCACTGCGATACTACTGTGACATGCTAGTGCTTCACCTAGAGTCTCCCTTGCTGAGGAGTGCACTTGACAAGCACACCAGGCTGGACGTTTAAAAGAAGAGTCGCAGTCCTGGGTGGGTTTCGCCAAGTGGTCGGAATCACTATAAAGTCAGGATCTCAAGGAGCAAGAGTTGTCAAGGTGTCATCTGTTTTTAAGCTAGGTTTTATTTTACTTGCAGGGTCGATTACAGAAAACAAAAATAAAACAACAACAAACAGATACAGCCTCAAATGGGAGCCTGGCACTTTTAATAACTGGATGTTCACTTGAGCGAGCGCACATTTGTATGTCGCTGAAAAGGAGAAAAGGAATAGTATCTTCTTAGAGGCTTCTCCATGTAGGGGTGATCCAATATTTAAACAAAGTCTTCTCTCGAAGACTTCCCTCTCTTATCTGCTCCTATTCTTCTCTTTCCTCCTTTCCCATAACTGTGTATAATCCGGACACTTGGACATCGTTGGTGATATTATATCGTGAGGAAGACCAGGAGTTGACTTTTCAGCCCACCTATTGCCATGTATGTGCGTGACACAGAGGGCCTCGGAGCAAACAGGACCTTCCTTCAGAACTTTACAGTGCTATTTAGAATGAAACCTCACCCATACTGTCAGTGCAGAGAGATTCGGCGCTCATATGGATGAGAAGACTGGAGTCCTGCTGTCTTCATAACCACGTCCACATTCGCAACACATACATCAATACACACACCGCCTTCTCTATCACACAGCCTCTTTCAAGTCGTCTTTCACAGCTCTCCTCTGTCTGCGCGTACACAAACACAGACAAAAATGTACCAAACTCCTGCACAACCCCGCCGCCCACCCCACCTCCCTGCACACACCTCACACGACTCCACCCAAGCGCACACACAGCGACGGTGTATAGCATGAGAATGAGCCTGTAACACTTGGCATAGCTTCACAAATGAGCAGTGCTCAGCTCAACGTTATGCAGAAATATTCTGAAATATGTTTTACAATGTAAGCAGACATCAAAGGCAGTTTAATTCCTCGGTGATCTCGCAAACACCCCTGCCAAACAAAACCCGTATTCTCTCTTCCCTTTTACACTGAAAGAACATTGCCAGGCATCACTGTTAATTACTAGATAGAGGCAAATGCGGAGACTAAAGTCACCACGACAGGATTACGTACATTGAGTACATTTCCCTAACGCTGATGCATCGTACCCATTCAAGTAAAGATTTCAGGTCTGAAGAAGGCTTCTTTGCTTTGTGTGTGAATTAAAGCAATTAGACAAAAGGGAGAAAAAATATAAAAAAAAAAAATCAGTAAATTTACAAAAATCTCAATATCAGTTCCCGTACTCAAGCTTTAATTATTAATAAAAAGTTTACTTTTTTCTTAAAGTGGCTTAATCACCTGTTTGCGCTGGAAACTTACTGAGACTTATGCGTTCGCCTCCGAGCTTAAGCATAAAAAATAAACATTCGCTAACCTTGAAGGCAAAGATCGCAGAGTGACGGAAAGGCACTCGAAAGAAATTTTGCGCAATCGACAGTGAAAATCGTTCGCGTTTAACAAATACATTTACTCACACATGCCACCATGAAGTACTTTATAAGAAGGCTCCCCTTTGTGCAAAAGATAAATAAGCAGTCACAAAACTGCAAGACACACTGATTTCCTTACCTCTGGGCAAGAAAAATGCAATTACTTCTAATTACTAATTACTGCTAGATCTTGCCAATCTGAAATTGCAAATGGAAACATTTTTGTAAACTCTTCATGCCCTTGACAAACATTTATGGACTATTCCTAAGCTAACCTCTAAAGCATAATAATATGGGTCATTAAACAGTTTAATTCTGATGATGGTAAGTTAGCGTTTAAAGTTTAACAGGAAAGCCTGTATGATTTCCTCTCACTAATTAGATATCCAAGCACAATTACAAGAGTTTAAAAGATGGTTCATGGTTTCTAATGGAGCTACAGCAAAATCGGAAAAGCAGAATTCCAAGCAGGTGTTGCAGCGCTACAGTATTGGGAGACAGATATACACGGTGTGCTCCATGCCCTGACAATCGGTTTAGGTCCTCTAGCCAATCCTAGTGACACGTGTGGAGCTAATCCCGCTCTTTGGGGGAACTGTATGGCCATGTTGTCACTGTTGGTTTTGTGAATCGACGCTGGCAAAATCCCTAGTGATTTCCCAGAGACGACAGGTCTGAGGAGGACCTCTGTGCGTGTGTGCGTGTGTGCGTGTGTGTGTGTGTGTGTGTGTGTGTGTGTGTGTGTGAGAGAGAGAGAGAGAGAGAGAGAGAGAGAGGGAGAGAGAGCTTTCTGTATATCTTCATGTTAACATGTGAGTGCGTTCACCTTCCTGCTGGGCAGATTAGCCAAACACTAAATCCCAAGAGAACAACAGGTGAGACAAACATGCATGCATTTACAGACACGTACACACACACACACACACACACACACACACATACACACGCACACACGCACATACACAAAGCGCAGCTTCATAGATTGCATTTAGTATGTGAGGAAACAGGTTCACAGAGTATGTATGAGGTCACTTTTGTCAAGTACTTACATTCATACACACACATACACATATACATACACACACACACACATATATATATATATATATATATATATATATATATAAATAACTATAAATAACTACAGTAAATACAATATAAAGTAATCATCTCCTCAATATGACACACTGGAGAATGTACTGTACTCTTGTATGGCCAAACCTTGTTGCCCAAAGTTTCAATACAAACCTAGAGCGATGCTCAAAAGTACTCTCACAATCATACATCATAACTCATAACTCATACATATTACTCATAAGCCCTTTTTAATTATTATATCAAACAGCGATATTTTGCGGTTACCTGTTTAATTAAGGGTGTAAAAGGCAACGAGAGAATTCAAACTCGACACAGACGCACTGGAGTCTTATTACGAGCAATATTTATATTAGAGTTTAATCCCTGAGAGGAAGAACACATTTTATGAACTTTAGGCTTTGCAGATAGTATTTCAAGCAAAAATAACATCCTCAACTCAAAATGTGTTTACATTTTTCGAACTTTCCCCATCACTTTTAGACATGGAAATGGTAATGTAGCCTACTGTGCATTACTACTGTTTTTTTTTTTTAATTTTGAAATAAAGTCATAGCTCTATGGGGTGGATAATGTTTGAAATAATTAAGTGTTTAATCAGCCTTAACTGCATTATATACCTTTTTTTTGTCCTAGTGATTTTTTTTTTCAAATTCCAAATATCAGTATGACCAGCTTTATTGAAATGAAAGTAATTATTATTAATAATAATGAGTTGCAAAATAAGTAAATAAAAAAATTTACTCTTTAATAATTGGAAATGTTACAGTAATTTAAGTGACTAGTTGTGTCCTTACAGCGTAGACAAGCACTTAAAATAGCTTGGAAGTATTAAAACTTTAATTTTAAAGTGTGTATAATAACATTAATTAGCTCTTTCATGATAAAGATTTTTTTGGTTTGTTTCACCACCAGATCTACAGTAAAAAGTAAGCAATAACATGCACATGTTCCGAGTCAGTAAATACTGTGATCTAAGAACTTTTTGGAGTTTTCATTGGAGTAGTCATGACAGAAATTATTATTTTTTTAAAACAAAAGAGTGGAAATAGCCTGTTAAAATAAGCTAAAGAGTGGTTTTTAGCTTCATTAAGTTAGGAGAGAGATGTGAAAAGAGCAGTAACACACCGCTGTGTGCTGTGACCCCGTTCATCTCTCACCGTTAGCTTTATATTCTTAATAATAAGGTCATTAAAGGCGCTTTCCTACATTTATATCACATTAATCTAGGGCTTTGCTGCTATCATTCCCCTTTCCTGTCGATGTTATAAGGCGTTTGTATAAACATACCTGTCAGAACTACAAGGTCAAGTCTGTTAAAACAATATCTTGCGCCTGTATTCTGTAGTAAAATCGCCAAGTCTCTATTTTATGCTAAAAGGCTAATTTAGTGTCGCGTGAGAGCTGAAATGTAACGGTCGCCTCACGCGAGCCTTACAACTTTTATTTGGAAGTGAGTGGCACGCGCAGAGTCTGCTGCTGCTTACAGCTCCTCTTTACAGTGATTTCTGGAATACTCTAACACTAAAACACACATTATAGCGGCAAACAGTCAAACTGTGACTCGAAACAAGTATGGACGCAAACACTGTCACAGTCCTAGTCATTGTCAGGTGGCGTTACTTACTTCATTCTGTATGAAATGCGGCCGGTGGAGCGTCCGTCCTTCCCGCTGGAGTGACAGACCGCGGAAAGGCGTCTAGGGTAGACTTGGGACCTTCGCTTTGCTTTGTTTGTTGTTGTTGTTTTTTTTAAATCCACCACGGATGGGGAAGAAACTCAAAAAAAAACAAAAACAAAAAAACAAAGAAGAGAAACAAAACAACACGCCACGCGGGCAAGAAGAGTGTCGCTTTGTGTGAAACGAAAACGGCGGTGTCGCGTGAAGCTGGTGTGTGTTTGTGTGTGCGTGCGTGTGTGTGTGTGTCTCGCGCCGTTCGTGTCTACCGGTAGAGGCTGCAGCTGAAGGATGTTCAGCTCTGCTCCGCTCGTGCACTTCTCTCCCCCTCTCAGTCAGCGGCGCGTGCCTCTCTCCCTCGCCCTCTCCGCGCCACGACAACTAATCGGGTTTACTCATGAAGTAGGGGCGGGCTCACATCACTCCCGTGTTTTAATGAAGGGGGGAAAAAAACATCCCACGCGTAATAACGCCTTATTATCTCTATCTCTATCTCATACCTGGTGAAGAAGAGAGTGAAGCCTACTCCGGACACCTTTTCACTCGTTTGGGAGGAAACAGAACAGGATTGGTGTTCTTGAGGCCTGAAGAGTTTTAACTGCAGGGCCATTAAGTGTACTCTCTCACAAATAAAGGCATCAAACTGGACTTTTAGCTAGGCACTTGTCACTGTGGTGGTGCATCTTTTGTACCTCTAGGCTACTGTTTTTTCATACCGTCAAAAACAATTTAAAGTACATCACTGGACCTTAAGGACATTAGATTTAATGGACGCAGGACATTTGTTTGCTACTTCTTTCTATTTTATCATATTTGTTGTTCTATTTTGCCTTACTGCTTTTTTACAGCATCGAATTCAGACGTTGCAAACTTAATCTCACTGTACTTGTGCACGGACAATTCAGTTCTGTTCAAGTTGTCCTCTAAAGCTAACATTTCACACACAAACGTCTGTTCTGTGTGGTTTTTGAAGAATGTCTTATGTTTACACTGTGTTCTGTGAGAGTGGTCATTAAGATTGTGTTATGTTTTTGCACTGTAAATTGTTATGTGGTAGCTGTCATTGGGTTTTTTGTATCACTTCATGTCTTGTTTATGCCCAGCACTGTAGTCTAGTGTTTGTATGTGTAAGTGTGTAAGCGTGCACTGTAGTAACACAATAAACCAGCAACAAATTCCTTGTATGCTCAGGCATACTTGCCCAATAAAGTTGATTCTGATTCTGATTATAGGTACATCAAATGCACCTTCTCAGGTTAAAAAAAAAAACCCAAAACACTAAAAGTATAAAATAGGTACCCTTAATAAGGTACCAACCCAACAGCAAGAACAAAAACAGTTTGGTACCTTTACTTCTGAGAGGGTGAGATGGTAAAAAAATTAAAATAATTTTTATATTGTATTTAATGTGTGTGTTTGTATGCATGTGTGCACCTACAACATATTTAATGGACAATATTTAATGAATGTTAATCCAACTCTAGGTGTGAATTCAACAGGTAAACTGTATGTTGCCACTGGAGTCCTATTTTGTGCCTTTAGTGGCCTAACCTTGACCTAGTATTTTGTAGTGTACATTTAAATCCCATTTAATGACTGCAGTTGTAACTTGGAGTATATGTTTACATTGTTCATTGTATTGTTTGTCTTACTAATATACTATTCACATTAGGAACCAGATCTAATTGGGTGCCTCAATTCAGGAAAGGTCAAAAAGCAGACACTAGTCAGTTGTGTCATGCATACTTTTCTTTTGTAATAGCCTATAAGTACTAAAGAGAGTACTAAGGAGTTCTAAATAACACAACAAAATCCCTAGTGATAAATTAAAACATTATTATTATTATTATTATTATTATTATTATTATTATTATTATTATGTTGACACCTCAGTTTTCTAGATGTATTGAAACCTTTTTAATGATTGTTTCCAGGCTTTTGTTTATGTCTTGATCCCCCCACAGCTCATCTTTCAACAGGTTTCCTTTATCTCTTTTGATTACAGCTGACACAGATGTTAAACATGAACAAGCATGCTGTGATTCAAAAACATTCACTGGGTTAATATGCCGAAGACAAGTCATGCTGAGGTTAATTAACAGGCTGGAATATTTCATACATGACCACTTTGCTCAGACTTAGTTACACTAAGATTGTATAGTAATGCTGAGAGGATGATGAGAGAACAGAAACCATGATTATAGTAGTTCTTTCAGTTCCTCCTCAAATCCCGAAACACTGACGTCTGTTTCTATATTTTTCACAGAAATATTGCATTACTACATCCAGCTTCTGCATGACAGGTCTCTGTTTCTAGTGTAGTTCAGTGACAGACAAGCTAGAGTCAGAGGTAAAACATCGAACAGGTTAATTAATTAATCAAAGCAGGTAATCTGCCTGACAGACTGCAACCGGATCTGCTGGTGTCAGTTTACATGGGATCCCACCTCTGGGTCCCAACTCGAGCTTAGTGAGCTTGAGAAGCAATTCCTCTTGTTCTTCAGGCATTCAAATCAATAGGCTGTGGTTGTAGCAGCTGTAGAACTGCTTTAAAGCTCACAATCCTTCCATAACTTCTGCCAGACTCCTAATGTATACCTAAAGTGTTAATGCTAATGAAATTTCTGTCAGTTTCATGGGTTGTAAAGCACAGGCGGTGATGTAAGGCAGTTATTAGTTGACTTTTTTGCAAGTTTGGAAACTTTATGTCTCACCCACCACATTCGCAGTTCCTTCAGCTCAATCACTCACTCCTCCAGATCGTCACGCATGCAGCCGTTCTAGAAACGCCTTTTGGATTTCAGTGTGCGCTCGCGCTTGTCTTGGTTGGCATCTGCTGGAAATGGAAAGAAGAGGAAGAACAAAATAAATTCATTTAGGCCTGCAACATGTGTCTGTAGTAGAACCAAATCATGCTGTTCAGGTTGCTCAGCGTGGCGGGGGGGGGGGGTACAAAAAAATGCTGAGCTGTCTTGTGCATATGAATCAGGTGAGAAGGACCTAGAAGAAATCAATGTGAGAAGAATGCATGGGTTTGCAATGCTCAGATTTGATTGGCTTTCGCAATTCCTTGGACAAAGAACATGCTTTGTTAGGAGCTATGCATTCTTTTGTGTATATATGCTGTCGTGTACACTTGAGAGTCACATATTGTACTTTCAGCCCAAACAACTCTTTGGATGATGGTGTTTATGATCCTTTTACCAAGTTTTTTTTTAAATAAAAACTGGGAATTTGCATAGTTAAAATCCTAACAGGATCAGGTTTCACATCCTTAGATATTTCTTTCTGTGAACAATGTGTTACTTATCCTACATCAGAGCCTTGATTCCTATGAGTCCTGTTCTTTCTTCTTCCATTTCAAGCTGTCATAATATTACCCGAAAAAGATATTAACCTGAACCTTTCATAGTACAACAGTCACTGGGGTGTGTACTTTTAGAAGGTATCTTTCTCATAGAAACATCTTGGTAATGTAGCTTAAAAATACCTAACGGTCACTGTCACTGTCAGGCTCCTGGTGCTTCTACTTTGTGGATGAAAAAATTTTCATGTATGTTTATAAAATAAAACATGTAAAGTTTTATTATGCAGGTCAATGGACTAATACTCATTTATCATATGCCCTGCAGATTGTAGGATTTGGTAAATTGGTGAACTAACAAGAGCCCTGATTTAAATTGCACTACAAAAATAAAAAAGCAAGGCAAACAATAGCCAGTTGTGTCATGCATGCACGTATGTTGAAACTATTTGTAGTATCAGTAAATAATATTGAAATTGGCTCAGTTGATAGACTGAAATATGCTTATGAATTGTGCACCACATAGCATCATATCATAGTCTTATATGCTATTAATACTCATATATGCGTCGTGATACTAAATAAAATATTTATCCTACACACAGATGCATTTGTTTAACATCACGTGATGTTATTTCAGTCGGCTTTCCAGTGACCAAAAAAAGGCAAATGTTATTTGAATGATTCTTTTTTTGTAAATCAGCCTTCTTTCAGTCATCCATTCATTCATTCATTCATTTTGTTATTAAAATATCATATTTATTGGCCTTTTTTTTAGTTCAGATCTAACCACTTGGAACCACTGAAGGTGTTACTGTTTCACTGTGTCACTCTTCAGCTGGCCAGTCATTATACATAATGCGTGTGTTATTAACATCACATTTTAAATAATTTTTGTTAGAGGAAGAAAGAAGAACAAGGCTCCTATTTCCTTAGAACATGATAAACATCAGTGCATTTCTCTTGGCAAACAGAAATCATCAAGCGTGTGTTTGTTCTGTGTATATGTGGATGTGTATAATCTGCTCATGTGAAAAGCAATCTGGCTGTCAAAGCTGATAATGTTGTCAAGCGCTCAAATGAGAGTCTTCACACTGAGCAGTGCTGCACCGGGAAGAGAACGGCCAGATCACACATCTCTCTCTCTTGTTTTTGCCCTCCCCACTTGTTCTTATATCATCTACAGACTGGTGACAGATTAAAGGAAAAACCTCCATTGGGTGTCTTATTAAGGTGTCAGGCCTTGGCACAGATTGTACAGGGCTCTGGAACTGTAATGGAGGGATGAACACTATACTTCCAAAAGATATTCCCTTAACTGGTGTTTTGATTATTTGTTGTTTTGATGAGAGTGCTGTCAGTCCCAAATATGCCATAGGTGTTCAATTAGGTTTGGAGCTGGTGACTATGAAGGCCATAGGATTTCCATCATTTTGGTACTTCAGAACCATTCAGTGATAGCTTGAGATGTGTGAATGAGGGCAGAGTCATCCTAGAAGAGACCACACCCATCAGGATAGATATGTTTCTACACAGTTAGAATAATTGGGTATTAGTTTGCAGTATTTCTTCTTTATAAGGGGAAAAGTAGACACAAACAATGCCTGCAAAATGTCTCAAGAGCAAAACACTCACTGATTTTTCTTTAATGCTCAATTTGTTAGAATAACTTAGATTATAATTTTAAAAATTAAGTTAGAAAGATAGATTGATTAAATTGTGTGGTACATTTTTTTTCTAATACAGATGGAATTCAAAACAATGCCATAACTCTGAGACTAGCACAAATAGCACTTCCATCTACGCACACGTACATAATTAAGGCTGTTAGAGTTTGTGCAATTAATGTCAAACTCCAAAAAATTACATAGCCTTTAAATGTCATGCACTTGTCCACAGACAACCTACTGACTGAGCGGTATAACCTTTGATTAGAAAGATAATAAAGATTATATTAAGCAATATAGGCAAGCCAGGCAAGAAGTTAGTTATAACTGTCAGTATTATTAAAAAAATTCTTTATTTATTTTTGTAAAATTCTGGGCATTACTGCAATTCTACCTTATCTTTAATAAACAACATTGTAACTTCCTAAAACATTGCAAATTTAAAGGCAACTTCATTGTCAAACGTGCAAAACTTATTAAGAGCTCTATTCTTGTATTGTGGTTCCCTCGCAGTTCCGTTAAAGTTAAAGTGCTGCCCATGCCACTGTGAGGCTGAGGACACAGTGGTTGACTCATGTGGGATAAATTTGTAATTTGCATGTTCTGTTGTGCAAACAGACACATCAATACTACCCCTTTGATTCATTATAGATGAACCATGTGCATCGTAACCCCAGCTACGCCTTTGTTCAAGTTGTCGCTCTCGTTTCAGGCTCTGGAAAAAAAAAGTCTTGTGGTGTTCTAGTTAACTGAACAATGGTGAAGTCTTTATCTCCCTTGTCAGTACACCTGCGCTTTGTCCCACTCACCCCAAGACCCTGCCACTACACAGCTAGACCCAATGATGAAAATACTTTTTCAAATTTCAGAAGTTTTAGACTTGTTATAAGCCTAGGATCTATACACTGAGGTTTTTTTTGTAGTCTTTGTCCTATGGGAGTTGCTAAATAAGTTTAAGATATTTGTAAGAGCGTGTAATACATTGCTCAGCCAGCAGGGCCAGTCTAGAGCTTTCCGAATGCTGCCCATCAAGTCAACGTCTTAGAAAGGAAAGAGTTTAACTAATATCAACCTCAACTACATTCAGCAATGAAGTATCTTTTTTCTTCTAATGCTAAAAGAAGCACTTAATATGGATTAATAAACACTGCAGATGAGATACTCCATCAAATTAATATTTACAGATGCATATACATGGATTCCTTTTACATGTCTATTCAGTCTAGTTATCAAGATCATAGCTGCACTTCCTGTTGTGTAGTGACCTGACTTCTCTAGTCATTAGTACCAAAAGGTAAAAATACAACAGCAGCTCTGACTGACAGTAAATTATTTTAGAATGCTAAAAGGTTTAGGGATTGAATTTCCTGCTGAAATTTTATAAACAGAGCCCTGAATACACAAATGAGCAGTCAATAAAATGAAGAATAACTGCAACCATTCTGGTTTATAATCAGGTACTATAGTTGCATTTAGGAAATAACATACCTAAACTTTAATGTTTTATGTGAATATACATTTTGCGTAATTGGCTTTGAAACCCAATTTGTAACATGCAGCAGCCAGAAGCAGCTGGATGAAGTCTCGTTATTCAGCTCTTTCCAAGTCTAATATTCCAAATCCATAGCCAGGTCAGAACACATCATCATCATCGAAGGCAAATTCATAGAAACTTGAATACTAGGTGACTGGGAAAACATGGAGCATGACTTGCATTAAAATGACAGTATAACCACAAGCAAGGTCACAGGCTTATATTAATGTGGTCAATGTACTGTATATTAATATGTTATTATTTATATACAATAATGGCTTGTATGACATGCTCTCCACAAACGAATTAATGTACGTTAAAGTGTTTCTTACATTAATGTGCATTAACTCGTTTCTTTATTTTATGGAAGGAGTCTCCAGTTTCAGCACTTTGTACTGACAGTGTACTTTCTGTGTACCGACAGAGGAAACTCTTCAGGACAGAGGATATTGTTCTTCAGAGACAAAAAAAGAGAGGCTGGTAAGGGGATCGGTGTTTATAGCTGTTACAGGTTAGGAATGAATGTTTTGTGAACATTATTTAACTGTAACTTTAAAAAGTAGGACATTTCATGGGGTTTGGGTCTCCCAAGGGTCCGTGAAGCATAGCCAGGGGGTCCATGATTTTTTTTTTGGAAATCACAATGTCACATTATAAAATGTATTATATTTAGGGGTCCAAGCACCAAAGTCAACTCAGATCTAATGTGTTCTATCAGTGGCAATTTCAGGAATTGAGAGTTCTCTGGATCTGAAAAATATCATTTAAAAAATTTGTAATAATCTTCATGAAGTAAATCTATTCCGAGGGGGTCCATGGAATTTATTTCACAGTTAAAGAAATCCCTGACTATAAAAAGTTTAAGAACCACTGATTTAAGAGGATTAAAACACTTCCGCTTCATGTTGAACTGCTTCACACCATGCTGTTGTTAATTATTTTTCTATAAGAGCATGCATCACTGTGTTTTATTCCTTCTATAGTACAGCATTTGAGATGCAGCTGATTTTAAGAATCTGGAATGTTACATTCATATTATCTTATAAAATACAGAGTTATATTTTAAGCTTGTAAATG
>JAQQZR010000014.1:7555676-7581500 GCA_030068235.1 Notoglanidium macrostoma | reverse complement strand
ATGTAAAAAGAGAAACGTAACCATAGATTTCAAGCATGGATAGGGGTCCTATACAGGTCCTAATTTGGGATTAAGAAATAGCCTTATCAAATTAATAAAACATGAGCTAAATATTCCTGATTCCTATTCTAAGCCTGTTTGAGTTAAAGTGGTTAGTATTTGGAGGAATGAATAATGTATTTTTTTTTCAACTACTAGCACTTCTGTTTTCCCAATTTTCCCCTTTTGCCAGCTATTGTAGCCAACGGTGGTTCGCGGCAATGACATTACAGTTTGACTCTATTGATAAACAAAGAACCAGCAGCACAGTGGTGGATTCATTAATAGAATAAAATCACATTGCGATCACTGTCTTGGCAGCTCATTCAGGCTACCACTCTTTAAATCAGCGCTTGTCCTTCACTTGGCAGAACATGGACGCGCCTCATGACAACACTGTCCTTTGAGAGCTGCCAGCATGATGGCAAGGATTTGCTGCTGCTGTTGTCACACAGCTAATATACTGTACGCATATGGAAACTCTCGAAGACGTCCAAGTCAAACTTTACATTTAAAAGTTTCAAGAAACTGCCCAAATAGACTTTGAGTATTACGTTGAATATCTTGAATGTATATATTTAATTAATATTTTGTTTGATGTATCTTAAATAATATATCAACATACATACTTTGAGTTCACCTTAACGTTGGTCCAGATGGTAGCTTAGTGTATATCTATTTCCAGATTATCTCTGAAGTGTAAAAGGAGGTCATGAGGACTCCAGTGTTTATGGAGACTGAAAGTCTGGGTTCATCAGGCAAATATGTCTGAAGTTCTCTTAGTTGGACAGTGTCTCCATTTCATCTCAAAACTGCCTCGGGTCCTGCGGCTGTTCCATTCATAGCTATTCATCAGCATTATTTGGATAGTTTATATTATTACAATTCCTATTCGATGATAGCATGTTAGCCCTCCTTACAATTTAATGAAAATATAGAAGATTCCTTGCGAATATTTACATTCCCTAATATATGATAGGCTCTAAGATAAGAGAGAGGGTATTGTGATGTAGCCGAGTATTAAAACCAATAAAAATGACCCAAGTAAAGCAGAGATAGACTGAAAATAATTTTAAATGCAACTATACTGGCAGGGCCAAAAAGTACATTTTATGTCCAAACTCTTGCAATTATGGAACTTTAATATATTATGGTTATTCCAGTAAATAAAAAAAAAGTCTTGTTAACAGTAATATTGCTTTACCGTATTTGACCTTACGCATCACACGCTCAAAAATCCAACCTTGCCAGACATACAAATGCTCCCAAGGAAAGTTTCTACAACTTCCTGAGTTCCTCTCCTTCGTTTTAGTGTAGTACGGTGGTTTCTTTGTATATTTTAGCCTGAGGCTCAAAGTTCCCCTTGTCCGTCGATTGCTTCACATGAGAAAGGGCGGGAGTGGGGGGGAAGAAAGAAACATGCTTCTAATGATTTTTCCTCTTTTAAATGGTTGGAAAGTCATAAGCTAGGTGAAATCTGCACAATTGTTATATTGTTTTAGTGGTTCTTTTTTTTTCTTCTTTTCATAATGGTGGCACTAAAAAAGATGCCAACATGCCACATTTTTCTGTCTCTAGACTCTGGGTGCCAACCGGTGTTTCCTGAGCTTGTGCAGCGGCCTGACAGATGTTGTGTATTATGGACATGCAGTGGAAAAACCTACATGTCCTGGCAAATACACTAAACTGGCCATACATTACTTACTGGAGCAGACATATATATATGGTATGCATGCTATAAAATTAGACCACAGTAAGGCAAATGGACTGTTTCGAATAAATCATACAAGCTGCTTTGAGGATTTTAATAATTTGCCATTTATTGTTGCCTGACATTTGAATGATAGCTATAATACATTTAAACATGTGTAACACCCTCCTATTTGCTTTTGCTTCTATTTTACTTTTTCATATTTCAGCCTCCCTCCTTCCCTTCACGTCTTTTTCACTCTCTCTGTCTGCCTCTTATTCTGTTTTTTCTGTGTTTCTTTTTCTCCCTTTCTTTGGCTGACCACAGAAGCACAGCAGTGAAATACAGTATATAAGGAGCTATTGTGCTCCTTTAACCCAGCTGCTCCCAACACCCTTCAGGTGGTAAAGCAAACTCTCCCCCTCTGCTGAATAATTCAGTCTACGGTGAAGAGTCAGTCTCATGTGGCTCCTCTCACCTTGAGCCCTAAGCCTTGCTTGGTCATGACACTGCAGCCTTACTGACCTATGACCCCTGAGACTAGAACATATGTACTACAGGGAGTCTCATGGCACTGTATATTATAACACAACCCCTCACAGCATGTAACACAGGTTTAAGAGTGTTCGAGCCATCCGTGAATAGGCATGCTCAGAATGAACGTGGCAGGTCACGGCCCTTTTACGATGACAGTTTGTGTATTTGTTCTAATGACTCAGGTACTTTTTAATTCACTTGTAAAGCTTTTCTTTGGATTTCCTTAGTAAACCCTGCCAGGTCCAATAATTTGCTGTTCAAATAAATTGGAGTTGTGTTTGCGGTGAGATCCACTCACCCTTGATTAACGATAAGAATCTAAAGCCATCTGGGACCATTTGCTGCTAGGAAAACTCAACTCTCCTCCCACACAGGCGATACAGAGGTTCTCCCATGGTGTACGTAGATGGATAGGAACTCGGCATGACACAGCAGTCAGGCAAGCTCTTGCACAGGGCAGATTTACAGAACCAGGCGCCGTCTAAACCACTCTGTGGCATCAGAATCGCCTTAGACTCATTCTTATTCAAGCAGGATCAGACATCAGGCAGGCAAGAGAGATTAGCCTGAGATCAAAAGGTGGTGAAGTGTCATGTTTTGTAAGTGTATGCTGGAGTAGAGCACCAATGAAAGAAAGAAAGAAAGAAAGAAAGAAAGAAAGGGGGGGCTAGAATGCACCCCTGGCATGGCCTACTACAGGGAAAAAACAGAGAGGGCAGCAAGGTGATTCCCGGGTTGATCCTGATTTCTACGGTCTGTGTGGAGTTTTTCCCATGTTCTCCCCATGTCTGAGGGTTTTCTCTGCGTTCTCTGGTTTCCTTCCACCTCTTAAAATATCCTGGTGACTCTAAATAGCCCACTGGTGTGAACATATGTGTATGTACACGGTACGCTGGGATGAACTGGTGTCAAATCAGGACTGTATTCCCACCTCATCAAATAGTGTTCCTAGGTTAGGTTCCTGGATCCACCATGACCCTGACCAGCAGTTAGTGATGAATGAATGAATGAATGAATGAATGAATACACAGAGAAAAAAGAATTAAAGTTAAATGGCTGCCATTGCAACCATACTACAATACTATAGAAGAAAGTGACTTCTTTTCTTTCCACTTCATCTTCATGACTGTTTCCATGTGTTTAATATGTCAGAGGTTACTAGAAATTTGTGTTAAATATGAAATACTTACTTGACAGACTATAATATGGGCTGTGTAACTTAAGAAGATGGCATCTGGATCTGCAAAAGGCAACATGGTCACTACTGCAAAAGCCACATGCCGACTAGGATTAATATAAATAGACATGGGGGTTCCTTTCTGTTTCAACAACTGGGTTTCATGATTAATGGGAGTATTTATTCAAACTGGGCAGGTTTCACTTCAGAGTTTGAAATTGCTACAGTTCTACTGTCTTGCTTTTGTCCCTCTGCTTGTAGAATCAGTAGTTAATATTGTTCTAGAAAAGCACAGGGATAATTCTCAGTCACTGAAAATTTCACAGAAGCTTGAAAGAGCTCCAAAAAAGGTAAGAGCACACACATACACAAACAATATTTCTACACAGCTACTGTTGAGGCGCCAGATAGTGACTCAAAGGGCCAAGAGAGGATCGACAGCAAAGAGAGCACCTTTTTTCACTATAAGAAAACAACAGCGTTCTTCCCCAGCCGCCGTCCTGATCAAAGATTTGTGTGACGGAGAGGGGGGAGTTTTCAAATGAGGAGCAGGGGAGCTTTTGTAAACTGGGTCATAGTTGCCTTGCCTCAGTCTCCTAGGGGAAGCGACACGGCACTGCCTGAACACCCAGGAAGAGAAGGATAAGATGACAGAGATCTTGTCAGTGGAACGTCTTCCAAAAATGCTGCATCAGGAACATAATTCTGCGAATGTAAATAAATCTCGGGCATGTTCATGAGGGTGGAGAGTGGGTTGATATTAATGTTTGTTTTCAGCTGATTTATATCATAACTTATTGCGTCATATTTTTATTGAGTTTATTTACTTGCATTTCTTTCTTTCTTTCTTTTTTGGTATGGAGTCTATTTAATCATTTCACATTCAATTGCAGCTCAAGTGCAAATAGCACAATGTATTACATGCATTTAATTAGTACCTAAAATTCTTCAGACATGTTCACAATATCATGTCAGGTCATTAAAGGTTTATTTCAACAGCTTTCCATTGAAATACGTAAAGAAGAGAATGTTCAATCCCATAAACAATACTGTGCTTTGCATATGCATACCTAACGGAAACTTATTTTTGTATTTCCACAATACCTTTTGCCTTTCCCAAGTCAATATGAAACCTCGCCACCAAGCATGCAGTATAATATATTTTTCTAAGCTATTTTGTGCTTTATTTCACAGACTTCCCAGTAATATAAGCTATTACAGACTCTACTGCGGTCAATGAGGCTGCTATCACACTAATTGACTCTAAGGTTAAAAGAACACCAAAGGATTTTAAGCAGGTCACAGATTTTCAAGCTTGTAAAAAGAGTGTAGTCTCATCACAGACATACAGTACATTTAGATGATCAGAGATCCTTGTGAGAATATCACATTAATTTAATTTTAATTCTGGCTTCTAGAGCGTGTTAGATACAACAAATTTAGGCTCGGATCTGCTGTGTGATTCCATTTTATTACACTTTTTCATAAATATTTCATATTCTGGTGTGTTTTATGATTATGGTATGTCTTTCAATTTAGAATATTTGAAATCCATGCTAGATTAAAAGAGTGAAAAACTTTAAATAACATACTCCACTTTTGTAGAGTCCTTTACATTTAATTTTCATTTTCAGACAAATATCAAGAACCTTTTTTGCCTAATATGTTCAATCAACAGTACAATCCCAAAAACAAATAATATTTAAATGACAAAATGCCAGTAATTGTACCCTTGACCCTTTAACTGTACCAGAAAGAAATCCTAGTCTTTAGCTGTAAACGAGTGCCAAATCTTTCTATGGGTACAATTTCTTAACTCAGCTAAAGTGGAAGGAGGAAGGGGAAAGTCGGGGGAGAAAAACTCACCCGTGTCGTTTTCGTGCTTTTCCAGGAAGTCACACCCTCCAGTTCCTGCTGTGGGCCAGGTTAATCAAACATTCACTAGACTACACAATATTTTACACACAAAAAAATGTCCTGCATTAATTAAGCCAGACCAGCTGGCTTTGAATGGTAACCACCCGATTTGGGTTGTCTCCCCTGATCCTTTTTCGCCTCTGAACAGGGTGTCATACACACACTTCGACATGAAGACCATACCCCCACCCTCCAGCCCGCAAAAACACACACCCTGTGCCAAAAAAAGCGACCTGTAAGATTTGGGGTCTAGAGACACAAGCACTTGGCAATGCCCATTCTCCACCTGCTCATGCCACTCCAGGCCAGAGGGTATATTTAGTTCTTTAGAGGTATCAGTATCACCCAGACCTTTGTCACTTGTGGAATCCATGCCCAGGATTACTGCTCACCCCTACCCCACTTTAACTGAAAGCATGCCAGAAAGAAGCAAATCCACATTCTGTGAAATCCACTAACCAGGATATTTATGATTCATGTATATGGTTGATAGACCACGTTAGTCCAATTAAATTATAATATGTTACCGTATGGATAGTTATTTTTGTACGTTTTAGGTATGCCAATCCTCCAACCACAACTATCGAATGTCGCATCGATCGGTTGTCTTTTATTTACCCTTGAAAATGCATGCTTTAGCACTGTTTCCTATCATCGGCTTCATACGCACTTTCCGAAGGATTATTCATTAGAGTCCAGCTTTCCCCGAAATAGCAGAACCGCGCGGAATTCGCCTTTCCCGCATCAAACAAGAATTCCCAGTGGGTCCGGGAAATCCCATTCTCTTCGGACCATCCTATTTGTATCGACCCTGTAATAGTATTTACAGTGTCCATGGGATTTCAGCCCATTGGTGGTTTTGTTTTAGTATGACGGAATCATTGTTGTTATAGGTGGCTAATGTTACGTGAGTGTAATGGGGATGTAATTGCTGTGAAATGCAGGACAAAAAGCCATGAAAACGTGCAGTTACTGTAATAACAGTGGGGACACAGTGCAGCTCCAGGCAGTGACAGGATTATAGGTGGAATCTTTGAAGATAAACAGGCAAGATTTCAGTTATATTAGTCTTAAATGTTCATTACTCGAAATCCCTTCCATCTTCTTTTTCTTTTTTGTACGTATAATAAAAATTTGAAAAATGTACACGTGGATTGCAAAGTGTTAAGTGTCTTTTTGTCATCCTTTTTCTCTCTTTCTGAAATTTTTGTGCTTTGTGAATGGCATGCGGTCTTGTTCTGTATGTTATTTATAACCAATACCAGAGAGAGAAAGAAAGACAGATAGAAATATAGAAAACGAATGAAAGAAGGATAAAATTCTGTAACCCTTAAGCCATAAACTGTTTTAGCTAAATCCCTGGGTCAGTTAACACCCAGCTAGAGAACATTATTAGCATATTACTGCTTAATAGGCTCTAACGTTCCAAAAATAACGTCCCTGCAATGTTCTAAAAACATCTACTGTGGTACTGGCTGCTTGTTATTAGAATGCTGAGTATACATCATTTCCAATTAGACATCAGTGTTTATTCAACTAAACTAAAACTTTGTACAAATGTATATAAAATGTTCTCAGAAAACCCTGAAAACACCAAACGCTTCTAAAACCATAACACTCAGAAAACATTCCGCTAACTAAATTGTCAGCGGAGAGCTCTGTCTTTCTTTCTGTCTCTTTGCGCGTGTTGTTAGCCGGGGTTGTGGCCAATGTGAGAGGCGAGGCGTTGTGAGTCCGTTCAGTGTGTTCCACTCAGAAGGACAGCAACTGCTACAGCTCACAGGAGCCTGGCTGTCTGCATGGCTCTGGAGGAGCGAGAGCGACTGTGGCAACGCACAACAGGCCGAGACGCCCCAGCCATCGACCACAGGAGCCACCGCAGCTCCCCCAGTGGAGCACCCTGACTCGACCTGTGTGTGCTCGACAGCAGAAGGAGAGCAAATGAGAGCAGGTTTTGTTTTGTGCGTTAGTGTAAGCGTGGGGGAGCATACATAATTTTTATATATGTGTTTGTGTACATGTGTGTATGTGTGTAAGTATGAGTGTATGTCTATGTGTACAGCCTCATATAGCCTAATTTATTGCTGCACAAGCTTGACCACCGCTATGGTGGTGAGACAGGAGCAACAGGAAGTCCAAAACGGCATGCCTCTAGAGGACGCCTCCTGTGCAATTAGAATTTTAGTTAAATCATCAACAGCAAATTAGGACTAATTATCTTGATGAAGTCACTGACAGATTCATGTGGACCCTAGCGTGATTTACAACTGTTTTTATAACAGCGCTGTTAGTGCCAAGTTAATGTGGTGTAACACAATATAACCTGGTGGCAACTTTTCTACTGAAAATAATGTCTTAAAGTCTGGCTGATTATTAATGTTTGGTAGTCGGTATAGCTTGCGTTTATTAAAAATAGAAGCAAAATATTATATTTGTTGGCATGAGCTTTCAACAGCAAAGCTGCTGTTATTCCAGACATATAGCAATTATTGAACAATAGCTAATATGAACAATGATTAATTCCTGACAATGACAAACATGTCTTGCTTTCTCTCTCTCTCTCTCTCTCTCTCTCTCTCTCTCTCTGTGTGTGTGTGTGTGTGTGTGTGTGTGTGTGTGTGTGTGTGTGTGTGTGTGTGTGTGTGTGTGTGATCCCATGGACAGCCCTTTATCCATGGCACTGAGTGGTGTGAGCTGTGTCATGGCCCTCTTCTCTACACAGAGTCGCTCTGTGTGTGTCCTGACCAGGAGACTGAGAGGAGCCCACATCCCCCTCCACTCACACACTCACACACACACAAACACACACACACACTCTGTCCCCAACAAATACACTTTTGCCACTGAGACCCGGAACATTCGGATGAGTTTGTTTTCCTGGGGAGGACCCCAAAATCTGATAAAGCACAGCAGGTGAGAGAGAGAGAGCGAGAGAGAGAGAGGGGGGGGGGGCGTCTGAACACCTCCCTCCAAAAACAATATTTTGACTGAAAGGTTAGCCATCTGGATCTTTTGAAGGCAGGATTATTGCTGGTGGCTCGGCCTATTTTTCCCCCCTCGTTACTTCGCCAGTTGCCAGCATCCACAGACAGCCACAAGCTGGCACCAAGATCCTCTCTCTGATGACAACCATCCTGCTGCTACATGAATGGAAGTGTTCCTACCCGCACTCCCCTCAGTCTCTCTCTCTCTCTCTCTCTCTCTCTCTCTCTCTCTCTCTCTGCTATGATTCTTTCTCATTAATAGCAGAAGAAAAAAACAGCCTTTGGTAAAAACGCCAACTTCTGACATTATACATTAACAACAGTTAAGCATATTAATTAATAAAATCATTATCAACCTTCATTATCATAGAATACAATAACAGCAATATTATCTTTATCACCTCTAATAGGGCTGTCCATGACTTTAATGCTAATATCACTTGCTTTGCACAAAGTACCTAAATAGGCAAGTAGAGAAAACACAATGCATGCTAAAAATACCGCCTTCCCCTGGCTGCATAATGCTGCGAGGGAGATGCAGTTCCTTTAGTCCTGATAGAGATGTACTGCGATCCGGACGCACTGGCAGGTGGCCATGGTAACCCGATTGTATCTGTGTATGTGCGTCTGAACGAGCCCTAAATCCCATGGTAAGTGGCAGCTTTTATCTCCTAATTAGATGGGAAGCACTCACCTCTATGCAAGAGGAATCAGTGAAGGGCCCACCACTGAGGTCTTCTCTGTACGGTAGATTGATTCTAGTGAATTGGATTCAATTCAATTGACATATATGCTGTATGTTGTATTAGTGATGCATACATACGGGGTGACACAAATCATGTAGTGTACGCACAAAATCACGTCTATCTGCACATACCGACACTTGACGAGTTAAACTTTTACATACGTTTGATTAAGAAGAACATTTTCGTAATTGCAAGATGTTTTGAAGCATTATTATGGAATTTGGAATTTGTGATTCACCTGGAACGGTTCATAATCAAGCACTAACACCCAGAAAAACAAGCAAATTCATGGCATTGCATTACTGGTAAATTAGCAAGGATGGCTGCAGTTATATTTAACATCAGCTACAGTACATGCCAGCTCTTATATTTACCAAATCAACTACACATCATGTTGAGCATCAATCCATCCGTCTACAAAGGAGTTTTTATTTTTCTGAAAATACCACTAGCTGTTAATCAGGCTAGGCTTGGACTATATGCTAAGAGTTACATTTGGTTAAATGGAGGGAAGCATGTGTCTGTTGAGCTATTCTGGTTTTAAAAAATGAATAATAATAATAATAATAATAATAATAATAATAATAATAATAATAATAATAAATAAATAATAATAATAATAAATGGGCCAAACGAATGATCCAATCCACATAACAGTACAAAGAGTTCCTCATAAAACACAGAGTGCAGATTTTATTCTAAAAATACAGTACAGTATTTTCCCTTCAACTTACTTTTATTGGCTAAGTACTTTCAGCTAAGTTCAGTATATAGCATCTTCACATATGTAAAGCCTTCAGCTTCTCTCCAGCTTGGACTCTTGGCAGCTCTATCTTCTCGCTCAGAAGATCGCATGGCAGGGAGAACAGATGGGGTGTGAAGAGTGAGGTCTTCTCAGGTCCATTTCATGGTGCATTTGGCCGTGCTTTGCATCTGACAATTTAGGTGTCATAATAAATGTTCCCATAATAGCTCTCAATCCAGCGGACACTTCTAGACAGACATCACTCACGAGGCTCATTTCTCTCTCCACCCAGCAAGCGAACGGCTCCAGGCGTCCGTTTTTAACGTGACAGCCTGGCCAATCATGTGGCTCACGAACTATCACTGATTTAAAAGACATGTCAAACATATTAGCTGGTTAAGTACGGGGCGAAATTTGAAAAGTGTTTGATTAAGTAAGTCTCATTTAGCTTCTTCAAGTAAATTTCCGTGTTTATCAATTAATAGCTACTCTAGCAGTGTCAGTCATCATTTAAAGCAGCTGTGGTGTGAAATTAAAATTGGATTTAGACCTTAAGGCTTCCTCTAATGGCTACTTGCTGACTTTCACTATATCAGTGTAACAGATAGTACGGGTTACAATTTAGCAAAAAAAAAAAAAAAAAAAACTCCAATCACTTAGCATACTGTGTATAGACTTAGATCCTGTAAATGTGATGCTAGTTAGATTTATTTGATGAAGATTTTTAAACACCACTTAATGAATCAAATCACAGTATTGAAATAAAACCCACATGTGTCTAAGGCTTCTATATGTTTAGACTAATTTGTATTTTTCTAAGGTTATTTTGAATCTACCTAAAGCCAATGACCACAACATATGAGTAAAATAAGGCATGTGTAAAAATAATCACTGCCACTATTGATCACAGACTATAGAAATTCACTAAGCATTACACACACTAATAATAATATACTAATAATGATGCTCTGTATGTAAATTTTGTCCTGATAATGAGGTATAGAGTGTACTTACTGCCACATCAAGAGGTCCGGGTGACTGATTTTGTTATTCTTTTTCTGCAGATTATTCTAAATGATAGAGAATGCAGTATCCGTAACTGTCTTGGACTGCACTTGAGAAAAATAGATGGGAAAACCCAATATTTAGTGGTCAAGACCAACAGCCTACCCCCGAATTAAAGTCCCACAACACAAAGAAACAACTCGCGCTTAAGATGGAAAATTCTATATATTTCATTTCACTGAAACTCAATTGTGGCTGTGGAAGAGCTATGTTGTACTGTTTGGGATTGATTTTAAAAGAAAAATATTTATACACCCTCCATGCATGTGACTAACAAGAAGTAATAGAGATTTTAACAAAGTTATGCACTTGGTAATGCAATAGATTTACTAGAGTAAATGGTGGAGGTCAGATTGACACAAGCAAAGTATGCAAGAGTTAAGTTGTTTGAGAGTGCATTAAAGGCTCTGGCAAGCAAAACGATAACCAGGCCAAAGTATGACATGTTTTCTGGGGATAACTGCCTGGTGATATCCCAATTATGGAGAAGTAACCACTAAATTGTCACTTAGATAACCCCACGTGTCTTTAACACATGTCTTCAGAGTGGGTGCTGTTATGTCCACCTTTCACAGCTAAATGGGCACCAGTGCCATCCATATCAGCCCCAAATCCCCTTCACATTATAATGTTCCTAATAATGTTGTCACATGCCCTGGCTGCGAAGGGTCATTTTCTGATGCAATTCAGATGCTCCTGCAGCGTTGGCATTGATGGGAGGAAAATAAATAAGAAAAAATGTGGAGAAAAATCCAGCATGAACCTCCATTTTCAAGAGAATGGGAGGAAAGGAAGGCTTTCTAACATATCAACACCAGCATTCTGAAAAGCCAATGGAGGTCACTGAAAGAAAAATGTACAATCCTCAGCACACCTTTTTTTTTTTAAGCAAATCAAATATAACTCAATGAAAGGATCTCAACTGAAGTATCAATCCCTACGAAATCCAAGCAGGCAAAAAACAAACTTCATTTTTTGCATTCTGGGAATTGCTGGTGCAGTTACACCATAATTTAAAGAACAGAGCTTTAGTTTAGCAGAACGCCATGCTAGCACTGACATAACAAAGGACTCATTGGAGAGGTTTAGGGTGTTGACCTGACTGTCAGCTCTTTTTAAGGTGATATTGGACAAATCATTATGGAACCACAAGAATATTTAATCTGTAAATAGAATAAGTGGAAAAAATGATGGGTCAGACGTTAAAAAAAAAAAGAAAAGAAAAAAGAAACCTCATGACTGATCAACTTAAATGAGTGTCAGAACTAAACAGAAATGCAGAATTTCTTTCAGTAAAGATAAAAGAAACACAGAAGTTCTTTTACTGTCCATCATCCATCTCTCTCAGCTGAAGTTTTGAGTAAATAAAAGGCGATGAAAGAAAACGCCTGTCTTATTTGCCTAAGTAAGTTCTTCAAGTTCTTTCTTGGAGCATGCAGTTGGTTTTAATTAGATGTTCATTAGAAGGTGTCTCGCATTCCCTCAATTAGTCCCTGTCATGGCAGCAGTGGCGGCACAGTAATCTCCATGATTAAGCGCCGTTCTTGTTTGTCTGCGCACTGTCTGCCAGGCTTTCTTAGCCTGCCGTTGTCCTGGAGTCCTGACATGGAGAGTAATCGTTGTTCGCAGTGGCCCTCCGAGGCCTGCCTTGCCTCTATTCTGCAGTACTTAACAGCGTAGAGCGCTCCCTTCAAACATCTGCCCCCATTAAGCCCCCTTTGCCATTTTCAATTATACCTTTCCACCCTACCATTTGGGCAATTTTCTAATCTTGCCATGGTTGGCGTGATGCTGGCACGGCAGGCGTCCCGAATGACAGATGAAGGCATGGGTACTAGGAATGGTGGAGAGGTGGAAAACATGAACAGGAGGGTCACAGCTGCACAGTTTTCTCTCCCATGTCTTCAGAATACTCAGAATGGCCACCTGTGGATCAAGAGTTTTTTAAGCCCATGCTAGATATGTGCATCATGATGGTTGATGTTAAGTCTGCATGGATACAAGGCTACCATGTTCAATACCTGACATTCATGATCATAATACAACCATGAAAATAAGACATACTGTAACTTTGCAACACTGGTGCATGTGAATGTGATGGAAAAGGGGCTGACTAATCATGAGTGCATTATCAAGACAATATATAACTAATAGGTCAAACATGAATCAAACATGCTTGTTCTAGCTGCTGCTGTCTATTTTATTTAGTTAGTTGTTGGTAAATCTAGTTTTCTTAAAGTGGGGCAACAGAATAATTGCACATTAAAAAAACACCGTAAGACATAGGACAGGAATGTTAAGGGTTAAGTAAAAGTCATGAAAATTCTATTTTGCACTTGTGTCTGTGGAAAAAGGTGTTCTGGTGGGTTCAGAAATCCCATTGTGATGGAACAGCTTACTGTTGCCTTTTCACCCAAATCACAACCTTGAATATAATAATTTGCCAACAACCAGAAAAAAAGGTATAGGACTAATCAAAGTAGCAATACCCCAATGTTATATCATTAACTTACACTTGCAGTTTTTAATGGAGATGAAATGCTTGGTTAAATCCAGATCAAAAACCACCTCAATAAATATCTCTAGAAAAACCCTAAAAGAAGCCCATTTTCCTATCGATTCTTGAAGACATTTGTGTTCTTCAACTCCAACTCAGTCGTCCTGTTCATGGTTTTAGAATTATAAGAGTACAATGTTCATCATGTATCATTGTATAAATCTGTATTTCTGCCTTTTTGGCCGAACCTTGGTCCAGCTGCCTTGCTGAAAGGCCAGCTCTTGCAAGGGTGAAAGAGGTCAGGGCAGATGGATGAAGAGTGCAATTACCTCCCCTGAAGGGTACCAGCATTAAGGTCTGTTAGGTTAAAGTGTCTGCCACTCAAACAGAAAAATAGGGTCACTAAAAATCGCACAATAGCTAAAAGCCTGTTATAAGGGCTAGCTATTATGTGCAGAATGTGACCACCAAATGATTCCAGAGAGAGAAAGAGAGAGAGAGTGGACACAGGGGGCTGTTCAGCACAGAAAAGCCAGTGGGAGTATGCTTTCTGGTCCTTGAAAAACCTCGTAGGGACTGGTTTGGCAAAGATCATGTCTTGTTTTGCTGAGAAATAGTTCTGTTTGGTTATTTTTTTTCTGTTTCAAGCATATGCGCAGGCCTGCACTTTGCAGTCATTTTGTGTTGAAAAGTGTATATGTTAGTCCATAATCACATTATCTTTCTCGTTGAAGCGCATCATGAGATCAAAGGCAGATACGGGGGTGGAGATTGTGTGTTACTTGTTCAGTAATGCATCTTTCTGCACAATATCTAATCTGTGAAAACATACTGCACAGTGGGAAGAGCAGACTGTAATTTCTTGACCAAGGCTTACACAAATGGAAAGAAATCTACATGAATTCACCACATCATAGAAAGAAGAAAAATGAAAGAAGAAAACTGGTCTCTTTGCATTGGATACACCAGCTTCTCCTCTCCAAACAATTAGCATCACATGCTGTCAATTTTAAATCCAGCAGCGGCAACACTTAAAGGTCATATAGTCAATTGACCGCTGAGAGTTGGAAGGGAAAGTTTATTTTCTGAAATTATAATCACGCACACTTTTCGACTCCAGCTCTTATGTGTAATTTTCTTACCTGGAGAGCTATAACCGAATAATTACTGGGCCCAGTGCATTGTTATTATGATGACCAGGCAATGGGTTTAGTTAATGATTGTGAATGCGTGTGTGTGTGTGTGTGTGTGATTTAATTTTAATTGATTTCACACTTATACCTTACAACCTGCTTATTTCCCCATATACATAAAACAATCAAAAACTCTTTAGTAGTCTTCCTATCTAGCCACATACTAGGAAACCATAAATTATAAATAAAGAGACATCAGTGTATCTGAATGATAATCTAAATCACATTTGGCCTGAGCGTCTTTAAATTTCAACACCTTGAAAAATGATCATCTTGTTAAATATTCAATATCAGTATCACAAGTGTAACAAGTATAGCAAATAAGAAAAATACCAAATCATTTGGAGAATCACAATATCATGATAGTAAAATATAAGTATTTTTGATAAAATGTCATTTGTTAATGTGGTTCAGAATGTGCAGACGTGGATCATTATCAGCTCAATAACACAGGAGAGGCAGTAGAAAGATATGACCTGACCTCCCTTTGGACAAGTCATATGTTTCAAACAAATAAGAACCTAACTACAAATTGTCTCAAAACTACAAGTAGGGTAACAAAACAAAAGGGGCAAAACAGGAAGATAAAAATGGATCAACATACACAGGAAAACACAGCAACAGGCAAACAATACAAGCTTAGTAATGTTAGGTAGGTGACTATTACAAGAAACACTTAGCAAAGCGCTAATCAGAGGAGAAAAATCTAAACGGAGTTAAAAGGCAATTGAACTGGGTGATTAGAGTGGAGAAGAGGGGAAGTGGGCGTGGCTAGAGGATGAGGCTTTTGGGAGTCGGAATTCCTGGGGTACGGCACAGCTGTGACACAGAGTTCACATAACTCCATGACATCTAAATACTAGTGGCAGGAACTTGTTTCCATGCAGCTGACACTTTCTTACTTAGGCTGCATCCGAACACTCAGTAACGTTGGTTAAGTACCTACTACCTGACCACTACGGTGGTATGTTCTATGAGTATGCGAGTGAGTAATGAGGACACAAAAAAATCTGCAGAAATGTTAAAACTGTTCCTGATACTTACATTAGTACATCATCAGAGACACTCCTTGGACACTGAAACAACTAGCTTTGCTTCTGTGTGCCATTTTCTTTCTACTTTTTCTGTAGGATTTTTCTTCTTCTTCAGTTATTTGGAGGCACTAGTTAACTTACGGGACAGTGTAGTGTAGCGTAGTGTGGTACGTCTGCATACTACAGATGTAGGAGATCATCCGGGTACCTTTCAACTATTATTAAATGCCTGCATACGGACACCCTATGAATTATCATGTATTGCTTTTTGCATACCATGTAGTATCGAAGTATGAATATTAGCCTTAGTTGTAGGGTTCTACATAGATTATTAAGGGTTACTTCAGACGAACATGTGAAGAACCCTTAATCCTCTACAACATAGATACAAAAGTGAAAAAATTTACCAATGATAGATTTAAGAATTATAAAAACCTCCCTTTTTCTGTCTGATCAGATCTGTGTCGGCATGTCGGTTTGTATATTGATCGACAGCGACATCATCCCAGCAACATGAATTTGCGCACTGCACTAGGGCTAGAAAATTGGGTTGCATTTTGTCTTTGCACAAAAGCGTTGCGGTGATATTTAAAAAAAAGCTAGCTAGATGCAGTTTCCCTCACAGGAAGGAAGTCATATCTGTTTCAGTGGTTGATGCTGATGATGCTAACTCAGACTGGACCTTAGGTTTATTCAGTGTCACCGCTGCCAAATCTGATCCTGCCCAACTCAAACCGGCCAGCAAAAAATGTAGAAATCTAAAAAGATCTACAGCATCACATAGTAAATTCTACAGAGAAGCTAATTATGATAAATAATTAGCTAGATTGCAAGATTGAACTGATATTCCTTTTTGAAGTACTATAATAAAGTGGTTATTTATGGCGTTCTTGTACACACACTTTCAACCACATTCACTTGTCTTGTACACGCCCCTCTCACTTAGAGATGACACTAAGATCTGTGAAAGTCCCTATTCTTTTCCTCTCCCAGATCTTTCTGCACTGCATAGCCTATCACACACTCAACACTGGTGATTTATTCTTTACATAAAGGAGGTCTCAGAAGCTCTTGTTTCCACGACACCCATCGTGATTAGGTAATGCCTCTCATTACGAGCGCGATGCCCCATTTCAGCTGGCAAATCAAAGTGGTTCCAGATCAACGGCCCTTAACTTTAGGAGTCATTAGACATCTAAGCAGGGGTTTTAAAGCATAACATCTGCTTTTGGTTTCTCAGCAAGTTTACCTGTTCCGAGCCATCGACTCGGCGTGCGATCAGCTGCCAGGCCAAACACTGCCGGAGAATCTGATGACATTGTCTGAGGATTTTCTTTTTTTCCTGCTTGTTCGCTGACACAAATGAGCTGCAGTACTCATGGCTGAGGGACTATAAACTCAAGGCATGAACTGCGAATATAGCGAATATCAGGGACAATATCTTATCTCATCATCTCCCTTACTTACTTTTGTCCTCTTAGACATTCTTCTCACTCACAAACACTTTGTTTGATTCATAGCGATAAATACAGAACATGCCATCCTGCACAGATGTGACAACTTAATAATGTAAACCCTTGCAAACACAGACTGGCTCTTGTAAACCATCTGTTATTCATCCTTTAAATGGCACACTGAATTATATTTAGTGTCAGTCTACCTGGGCAGCTCTGATATCAACACAGGCATGTGATCCTCACTGATTTCGATCATACACCCTGAATTTCTGAATAGGCAGGCAGTTCGCTTGGTACTTTGTATTCAGCTAATATTCTCAGCACTGTATCATAGTGCTAATTTATGAATAAGTAAATTATTTCTTTAACAAAGCAGCAGTGGGTGAGAAACTGCATCACGAAAATGGCTGTTATTGTGACATTTAATGTGATCAATTCAGTTAAATAATAATAACAGAAATAATAATAATAATAATAATAATAATAACAAAAAAAAGAAAAGTGCACTTAATCTAAAAGGATGTGCAAATGATTAAATAATAAAAGTGATAGACGTACTGTGTTGCCATTCTTCAGCTCTGGATTAAAGGCAGGGTCAGATCATTATGTCAGCACATGTGCTCCATGTGTGTGCTCGTAACACACTGAAACATGCAAACAGAAATGCAACTCGATCTCCACGGATTCCTCACCGTGCCCACAGTGAGACACAGAGAGCAAAGTTATTATACTCAGGTTTTCTGACTGAACGCACGTGAGCAGAGGTTTTTTTTTCCCCCTCTCAGAAAGTCCAGCCTCATTTGTGAATATCATTCGTAAACAAAGCCCGAATGAAATATCGACGTTCTCTAATTACATAAATATTATTCCACAATTTCACGTTGATCAGCAGAGAATTGCATACTTTCTGAATGAGAATCATTTCAGATGTTTTCAGTTTGCATGGTATTGGGCTGAAATCCTGTAAAACGGCTTAATAACCTGCATGGAAGGAAAAAAAAAACAGCCTGCAATTTAATAACCTGACGACTGTTCATAAAAGGAGCAATATTATATCACAACATGAATTGGTAGCTTCATTGATTACTTACTGTTTTAATTGTGTGACTTAAAGCAACAACAACAACACCACTAACAACTGACATGAGTAGTAGAAGCTCCAGTTTGGATCTCCACAGCTACAGATAAGCAAGAGAGCAGTTATTGATTCAAATTAATTAATCCACTTACGAATGGGGGATTCACAGGCTCAGAAGTGGCTTAAATAATCCTTACAAATTAAACCAGTAAATTTGTTGCATTTAATGATAATTATTTAATGAGTGATATTTGATTACTCGTATAATTAAATCGCAAGAAAGTGTGAAAACATGAAGCATTAGTATGCAGAATATACAGTATTGGGAATGGATAACCTAAATAACATTTGATGTTAATTAATTTTGCGTTATAGCTGAAGCTACTGCAAAATTGGAGTAATTAGATATTGGACGGTTTGGCACAAGGACAGCTGATCCATGATAATAAGTTATTAACATTAACATTATGCACTACATGTCATATGGCAAAAAAACTTAAAAAAATGCTTGTGTTCACAACCAAAACCTGAACTGGTAAATCCTTGACAAACTACATAAAACTGTAGCAGTGAAAAAAAAAATTCAACCCTGGATTTTATTAAGTTGGCTGCAAAATAAACTACATCCTTTATTACTTCTTTGTCTTATTACTTTAAATCTTTTGTGACAACCATACCATGACATGCACTGCTAATCTGGGTAGAGTATATGTAAAGATAATCCTACTAACACTTATGTCTTTCTGAATTAAAACGCTCGCCTGTCAAATGCCAGCACAAATGCCAAGACAAGGAAATGACAGATATAAAAGAAATATATATATATATATATAAAATATAAAAAATGAAAAGCTTTAATGGTGCTTTGCACTATCAGAGCTGCGTGTGTTAAACTCTTACATAAAGTTTAAAAAGTGTTAGTGATTGGGCTTCATGCTAACATTTATTTCTATTAAATATGATGCTTAGATGATAAAAAATAAATAAAAAAAAATAAAAATTTTTTTTTAGCCAGACCTAGACAGCTGTGATATCTCTATCCTGAGTAGCAAAGAGAAATTTCGGCGATGGATGCTGACCTAACCAGTTGTAGCATTCCATATGGCCTTGATGACATACCTGCTTTTATCATGACAGCAAACAGCAGCTTCTCGAGGCTAGGCTCTCCTGGGGCCAGGCACAAATCAGCCTTGACGTGAGCAATCCGTCGGCAGTCCATGATCTTTCTAGACATATAGCGCTGACATGCTCACAAGAACGTCCACTAGCTTGCAGAGGAGAATAGTTTCTGAATGTTGCTTCTGGGCATGCTGTAGGCCACGAACAGGTAAAGCAGGACCGGATGACACGCTGGAGACCTTCTGGCAGATGCCACAGAGACAGTGTGATGGCTAGAGATGCACAGTAGAAACACAAGAGCTGTGAAACACAAGGTGGTCAAGTGTACAACGAAGGATCATAAACATGACAGAAGATGCTTTAAACTGAGATTATTTTTGCCCCCTTAGGTTTGCCTGGGGTAGGGGTGGAATGCAATGGCTCTATCTATGTGTAAGTGTTCCAAACATTCATATCTGTATCTCAGGGCTGTGCGATATGATGATATATATCATGAAAAACGTCAATCGTTCCATATTATGATCTATCGTTTATTCTGTTGTGATGCAAATCTTTACTTTACATCAATAGTTTTAGTTGTTTGGATGGTTTAACTGGGATGCGGATGCTTTGTTTTAGTAACTAGACATTTTTTAAATGCTGGATGGCTAATGCTAAGGATTTTAACACCATTATTTTCAACTACCAAAATCAAAATTTGCACTTATACCGACGTATTATTTACCTCTTTTCTGATGCTTTTGCTAATCTGAAAATGCTACATTCCAGATTTGTAAACGTATTTATTTATTTCTTTGTTTGTTTAAATTCTTTAACTTTACCAGAAATGTGCTATATTGTGATATGTACTGTTATCTGGATATGAAATGACCTATATCGGGATATTTTTGCTCATATCGCGCAGGCCTACTGTATCTGGATTTGGATTTTAGCCAGAAGTGGGCGTGGCCTAGCTAGAAATGCCAGTACTAGTGTGTCAGAACAGTGTGTACATCATCCTCACTCAGTTTTCCTCGCTTCATCACCTGAAGGTCATAATTTGTCTCCACTAGAAATGTGCACGGGGTTGTTTTTAATCCTGTTCATGCAGTTGTATTTTTGTTTGTAGCTTCCCACCTTATTTTAATAAATTTACTTGGTACTATTTCTCAAAATAAAAACAAACTAGTAACCTAATTTAAACCCCATGACCACGGCCAGACAGTTACTACACTGCAAATAATGACTCGTGAAAACAGCAAGCGAAAATTTATGTAGTACTTCGTATTATTAGATTATAATAAACCAAACATTCCTTACTAATTTCAAGCATGAAATAATCTTGCTCTAGATGGCAGATAATTTTCTCATGCCAAGCATTTATATTTAGAAAGAAGTAAATGAAAATGTAAAGCTGGAACTTTACATCTAAAAACCTTACTAATCTTCTAAAGCTTACTACGCATCTAAGCACACTTACTAATCCTACACAGTATTTAATGTCATAATAAGATATATTAGATACATTTGCCTACATTCAAGATATTTGCACTTCCTAAGATATTTTTTGCAGTGTACGGACCTCTGTGGTCTTTATTTCAGCCTCATATTTGGCTGCTTGCTTGTCCGACTTTTTTCAGATACCCCGTGAACCTTTCTGGCAAACTTTCTGGAAAAAAAGTGTGTTTGTGCTTCTATTTGTATCTCTGTTTGCATCTGTTTAGAACACATTACCAGTTCAATTCGAATAATGTTTGTAGTATCTCACACTGTACCATAAATGTATCTTTTTAATTATGAATGTACTGTAGTGATACCACAATCTGACTATTTAAGAGCGAAAAAAAAAAAAAAAAAAAGCCTCGGTCCACACCACTGTTTTTTGAAATGAGATACGTACCCTTCTTCACTTTTAAAGGACATTGCACTTGTCTAAATGAACGCTTCCTGCTCATGCAGGAAGTAAAATACAGCAATTAGCATGCTGCCTCTCCACATGTCTCGTAGCTAAAGATAAGACGTGCTGGCAGCACAGCAGGCCTCTAATTCCCTCATTCAGTTGTCTCTGGTCTCACTGATTATGGATCTATCCTGTAACTTAACCTGCATCTTTCTCCCAGCAAGACAGCCGTCCAATGAGCAGCCCTTCCTCCACACATCTCTTCTTCCTTTCTTTCTTCCTAAACAACTTCCTTTCAGCTGCTCGTCTTTGAATCCGGCTACGCTTCACATCTGGCAAAAACAATCCCGAGCGGGTTTAAAGGAGAACAACAAGAAGCAGCACGATGCTCTTGAAACCATATCAAGCTATGAGCATAGATGTTCACGAATATCTGCTGGAGAGACATGGCGGGAGCTTTAAGGAGGAGGCTGAGGTGGAAATCATAGCATGGCCCAAGGCGAGCAACACCAGAACACACGGAAACATTTTGCCCCCTGATCTCTGCACCCTCAGAAAGAGTGGTGGGACGCTCCAGGGCGAGGACGGCTCTGCAGGAGGAAAAGTATGGAAAGGTCAACGCTTAAGGTTTCCTCTGTATCTTGTTCTTCCTTCCTTTATCTCAATCTCTTCCTTTTTTCATCTTGTCCATCTTGATAGGTTCAAAAAGAGAAGATTAAAAATAAAACAAGCCAACCAACATTACATTCTTAACCAGGTAAGAAAAAACAGAGTTCTTCTTATATTTCTTTTTAAAATGAATTGTAATATAATTTTAGACTTTGAGGTTTCGTATTATTGACAAGAATATGTTCTCACACACACATACACATTTACTAGTTAATTTTACTGTCATGGAGCAGTAAATTGAACAATAATTATTAGTAATATATTTTATTTTTAAGGAAGACTCTCAGCACAGCATTCTGGGAAGAAATGTGCAGAAAATGATACACAGAAAGAAAACAAGAAAGCAGGTGAGACATGATTCGGAGCTAACGAATCAACAATAGTCTATTTCGATGTCTTGTTGTGTGATATGATTAACAGCAACAAAAGAATGGTATTTACCGATGACAAAGATTTAAATTTAACGTTCTGGTCCAGAACACGTAAGTAATTCTGTTTTCGTTTTTGTTTTCATTCCCAGAAGAATATAATTTCAGTCTGAAGAGATCCCCTCCGTCGGAGTACCACATTCCTGATGATGTTTCAGTGACATCACCTGTGTTCTCGAAGCAACTGGCAACTGTGGAGTCTCACTCTTTATGAAGGTATAGATTTCCACAATATGTGATAATGAGGTAGTGAGATGATGCACATAGAACAAGTGCTGTATACATGGATATAACCAGCTTAAAGTCTCTTATCAGTCTGCTTTTTCACCTAAGTGGAACCTGCTTCAAAGAGTGACGTAGGTGTGCATTGCTGGTAATGAGGGTGTATTGGTTTTTAACGAGGACTGCATAAATAGAGACAAGGACGGCAGCCTTTGAGTCACAAAACAACAAGGGATAAAGTGGAGCTCGGCGCAGACTATGGAACCCAGTGGGATTCACACACTGACATGCTCACACTTCCACACACACACGCACACACACGCACACACACACTTGCTTGTTCAAGTGTGGGAGCGGTTACAAGTGTGCAGAGAGAAGCACAGTGCAAACTCGCCTACGGGTGCTTGCTAAAGATGTAGTTGAATTCTCCTGCTGCCAAATAAGACCCCGTTGGATGGTTTCTAAACACGCACACACCACACACACACAAACGCTATGCGGCACTTGGTACAAAACTTGCTACACTAAAAAAAATGTTCGGAAACATGTGCTCTTAAAAAACAAGTCAAAGTGTGGCTGAGCGTCCCTTGTGAATAAGGCCCTGTTGGGTTCCTGCGGAGAATTCGCGCCAGTGCCGAAGCCTGCTTCCATCAGTCAACACTTCTGTGCACCTGGAAGGTTCAGAGACCCTATTCACCGCAGCCACGACCTGTCCCTCGCAATTGCGCTTTGACTCGTTTCTTCTGCCACACTTTTGAGAGCGCACACCTGGCCCAAACCACATTTTACGCTTAAATAATCAGTTCGTTTGCACCGATTTAAGTCCCCAATGCCTGCACAAGGGGCCAGATGCCCTGATCAGCTTTTTGAGGACATAGTTTGAAGTTTTTGCTAGCTTTGCTGCACTACTTTTCTCATAAACTTTGGATATATTTTCCAAAGAGGGCTTATGGGGAAACTAGAAGGGCACTTAACTGAACAAACCAATAAGCAGGAGGAAACACTTTCAGACATGTCCAGGCTTGTAAAAGTGGAGGCCAATCTCTTAATATCCAAGCACAACTACACTGAGTGACACTAATGTGTTAAGTACACATTGAAGAGCGATCAATAAACATGCCTATGACATAGGATCACAATGCCCAGTGTATTCAACAGAAACACTGAAATGCTCGAAGTTTCAATAATCTCAAGTGAAAACAGAAACCGTCGATATTTTCAGCCTGGCTCGGGACTGAATTGTATGTGCTGCCAGCTGAATCTCGCTACTGCTAATCACAGAAAAGGTCAGAGTAAAAATAAGGTGTGGCGATTTGCCAAGATGGTGTCTAGTGGCAAGGCTTTAGGTGGCCTTCTTGCCTCTGGGTTAAATTTACACACTGCGATTAATTGTAGCTTGTTTACTCAGGATGGAAAGGTGCCGCAACAGAATCTCGGGCATTGCACAACTTCTCCGGCCGCAGTGCTGTGGGCTACATCATTGAGTTTAATGGGGCTGTGATAACTATCAAACGGACATGGATTACACACTATATCATTATACACACCATTGATTTTGCCCTTGCTTTGCCAGACAAGCAATATTATATGTCCAAAATGACCTTGCACAGAAACACAAGCAGTGGTGTAGGTCCAAGACAGGCTTACCAGTGTGCTCTACGCATACTATTGCCAAGCCGTCTGAAACATCATTGCTAGACATTGTATGTTTTAAGGACTGCGTTAAGAAATGAATAGTGCCATTAATGAAAAGGAATAAGTGATGACTTTTGTGAGAGCAAGTGTTTTGACATTAGAAAAAAAGCAGTCTTATGAGCTGTTAGGTTTCACTTGTCATCAATACTATTCAATGCCAAGGATCTCTAGAGTATGTTAATTCTTTGGCAGTCACTTAATTACTCTTTTTACTGCTTTGCTGTCACAAGTTAGGGTTAGAAGAGGTTTCAAGGGGAAGGGAGAGCAGATGTTTTTGTCTTCAATCCAATACGTTTCTCTAAGAATTCTTTGTATGGATTTAGGACAGTGATTTCGCTATAATTGTGCACCGTAAGACACGATGCAATCATGAAATTAACCATGGTTTAACATAATAAAAAAATTAAATATTTTATTAAAATAAAAAAAATCAGTCTATCCAAATGTTTAATTTGGACATGACAGAATGCCTCAATTTGATCATCCAAATAAATAATTTAAGATTTTTTTTTCAGTCTGGAATCAATGTCTGAAAATTCATTACATGTTAATTGTTAAGACACCTATTTGCATATTTATTGTTTCCTCATAAATAAATGCTCGTGGTGTGTATTTTTTTCACTGATTACATGGTACTACAGTATATTTACCTGACTGACAGGGCAACACACTAAATAGATGTAGAGTAAAAGTGATTACACTTCAATAGTTACTGCCTGTGGCTCTGGTGTTGATTGCCCGTAGATGTAGTGTCTGATGTACCTCTTTGAAAAAGTTGCTGTCTCATCTACACTGGGAGTTCTCTGGACACCATTTGGGTTTAGTCCAGCTGTGTCGACAGAGATGCAGGCCTAATTGATTTCTCTTGGCTGGCACGTTGAGTGCGGGAACAATCTCGGATCCTTCTCTTTATAGGCCGTAGACAACTAGACACTGACGTACTGGCCTTTGATCATTTTGAAAACATTTAATGTTTTAATAGAGTATTGGATGTTGTTGGTATTTATCATTGTTACAAAGTGCATATACAGTACACGAAGGTTTGGGTATTATTTTATTAGATCCCTCCATTAGCTACACCTACACTTATATGTTATAGGTAGCATGGAAGCTGGAACCGATCCCAGCAGACTGCAGGTGAGAGGTGGGGTACAACCATTCACACTCATGTTCACACCTATGGGCAGTTTCGAGTAGCCAGCTGACCTAATCTGCTTGTCTTTGGACTGTGGGAGGAAACTGGAGCACCTGGAGGGAAGCCACGCAGGCACAGAGAAAACATGCAAACTCCACACAGAAATAAAGCTTGAACCCAGAACACAACACCACAACACCACCGTGCCACCTATTTTATTATTTATTGAAATAATTACTGGTCTTCATAGGATATCTAAGATTTTAGACTAAGAAAGGAGAAGTCATAAAGGAAAAAATCAGTTCCCTTATCGTGGAATCAGTTGCTCTGATAATTCCTAGCAGTGGGATATTGAAGCAAACGTCTTCCCATAGGAACTATAGAGAATGCTTAATATCAGTCCCCTTAAGAGAGGACAAAAAGGAGAGGAGGGGGTGGATGATGGGCTTGTGTGTGTGTGTGTGTGTGTGTGTGTGTGTGTGTGTGTGTGTGTGTGTGTGTGTGTGTGTGTGTGTGTG
>JAQQZR010000014.1:7534993-7546023 GCA_030068235.1 Notoglanidium macrostoma | reverse complement strand
ATAATAAGAGAGTGTGTTTAGGGACACTGCCACGTTCATTCCGGCAACCATTACATCCATTGATGAGTCTTTGTAATATGAGGTAAATTTAAGTCATCCTGCCAGAATTATTCATTCATGTTCTAGACTGTAATACTCTTGTACAAACTGCAGCAATTCTAGTCAATTCCCCTGCCTTGATCCAATGATGGCACTCCACCAACGTTCATTATTCCATGATGATGTAGAACTATTCTTGGAGGTAACTACTAATGCTACAAAATAACATGCAATTTGACAGTTCTCAGTGGCCTAGTGGTGTGTTCCTGTCAGCTATATCTCAGTTGCACCAAGATAACCACATAAGGAAAGGTGGGCGCCTGACTGTAGGGCTCGTCACCAGGTTCATACAGAGTTCATGTAACCACACTGTAGAGTGTGACCTCCACCCTCAGCCTCATTTGAAATCGAGACCAGTAGATGTGCAAGCAAACCAAAAGCAAACAAAAACGATCGATCACTATACCCATTGTGAGAGCTACGATTGTCCCCTTTTTTGGAGGGAAAATCTTCCTTCTGTCAAGATAAGGATTTGGGCTGTTAGACAGAGGACAGCAGTGGGTATTTTTTTTCCCATATTTCATAATTCTTTTCATATTTCTCTTTTAATTTCTAAATTAGTCTGCAAAACTAGAAACAAATCAATATTTTATTTTTAATAGCTTTTTAAATAATTGGGTGAAAGAATTGATAAATTCTGAATTTTATTGTATGCCAAAAAAAAAAAAAATAGATACCTTGTTTTCCTATGTTCATTTTGAAATGAAAAACAAATGAGCACAACATCCACAGACCCAGACTGTGTCCCCAATACATTTAATAGTAGGGCACTCATCTATTTAGTGTGTCTTTTATATCAAGGCTTGTGTAACCAAAATCAAAATGTCAACACGACCTGTTCTTTCTTCAGCCTTGGTGTAGAGGAAAAGGAGGGTGACACTGCTCAAGCTACATGCTTAGAAATGACATACATAGTAATTATAGACTTGCATCATATTTTCTTTTATTGATTTGCCCAATGACAGGAGTGCCTGCACAACTGCACCACATAGGAGATCTGTTTCTCCTGAGTTGAGTGATGGTATGAACTAAAGGAATGGAATTAATTTACCTAATGTGAAGTAAAAGCCTGCAAGTCCCTTGCAATTTCAGGCCTCCACGTAAACTTGCATAGACACAGGCAAACGAAACCAGAGTAACATGGCTCACTTGTGGTTTCCTCACTACAGGAGGAATCGTTGTGGATCGACTTAATGCAGTGATTCTTCCCACAGAAACCCTTCATCATCTTGGAAAGGCTCCTGTTCATTCAGGATGTACTGTCTCTCTTCTTTAGCATTTATGGTTGTTACATATAAAGTATGTGCTCTAGTATTACACTTTTATGTATGTATGAGAGCATTTTGCAGCAGTCAAGAACAATAGACTACTGAGAAAATAGGTCTACTTGTATGTTCTAATTATTTTGCCTCTAATGTCCACCCAGACTTTCTTCGTGTCTACTGGAGTGACTCATGAACTTGGCTCTATTATGGACATGGCCATGTACTTCTGTCAGGAAGGTCGCCATGTCTGAAAAGTGGGTCAGCAGTAAAATATTCATGTTGCGGATGGTTCGGGACCAAACCTCTAGACCAGAAGCCTCTGATCCTGGAGCCAGGGGCCCACTCATTAGGCTTGGCTTGTCATATGATCACGTTGTCATGGGATCAGGTGACAACAACTGGATACACATCATATTAGCTTGTTTTTTCACATCAAAAAGAGCCACTTGTCTGAACCACAAACTGCCATAAATGATTAGGTCCAATTTTTCAAAATCGTGCATACTATAAGGGAACTCGAGGCCCTGAGGTGAGGGTGTTTTAAATGCCCATTAAAGCTATTGTTTGCATATTTGGTTAAAAATAAGTTTTATGTTTGCGATGGACATGGTAAGATTCTGCTTTAAATATTGCAACTGAAACTCTTAATACGTTTACAAGCATTTTCACTATAAGAGTCTCGGCATTCAAATTAGATACAGCCATATATTTAGGTTCTTGTAAGTTTGCATATGCATGGATAACACTACGTAATTACTATTGAATTAATCAAAAGTTAAATATAATGTAAATAATCAGTACTTAATATTAACTAGAATTATGCCTAGCCAGATATATTATCTACTAAATCAATCCTAGTCAAAGTTGAAGTTACCAAAGAAATAAGCTAAGTTAAATATAGCCATATAAGTGTTTGCAAATTTTGCAAATTAGTGTAACCAGACAAAAAAACACTGCATTTTATATGCTTACTCCAATATGTTTAAACATTTTAAGGAGGTAGGGCTATGGCTGCTTATCCTGAAGTTCCATACTGCAGTCTGGGAGCTTATCCGTCTTCAAATGCATCTTGTGTAGCATGGGAAGGTCACAGCAGATGATGCATTGGAACATTTCTTTATACTTCTTTTTACAATGATAAACTTGGACGCTTTAAACGGAAATGTATATAAAATGTGCGTGAGCCCGTTCTATTCTTGTATAGCATTCAGTCATTGACTAGATGGGAGAACTTCAAAGATCTGTAACAATCTAAATATAAATTAAAGAAGTAAAGTCAAGTTTTTTCTTGGAAACATTACTAAGATTACAAATATTTAATTTCATTAATGCTCAAGTAAAGTATAACTAAATAAGCCAAAATATCAAATTTGTCATTTTAGTACAGATAAAAGAATCAAATTACAGGTACTTAAGTATTTTCTGCCCCATATGTAGTTTACTTTCATGCAAACTCCTTTTATAATTTTCATACGCTCAATAAATAAATAAATAACAGAACTGGGTTTCAGACTGAGTAATGCCAATAATAAGCGTGGAAGTTATCGCAATAACTGCTTTGACTTCACTGGGCCACTAACAACCTTCAGCTCTTTGCCCCTCGCAGAACGGTACTGTTGCCTTGCAGGGAGTGCCTGGAGGCAAGTTTGGCTCTCGTGTTGGAGAAAGTTTGCACTAAACCTACTTTTCCAAGCCTATGGAACACCCATCCTCAAACCTGTTTACAGGAAAATGCCACATCACACAGCCCACTGAGGGGTAATTTTGGAAGCGACCAAAGGCGTGCCATCAGCGTGGCGTTCCCTACCGTTCTCTGAAACACTCGTAATGAGAAGCGAAGAAAACATTTTTTTCCCCGACTCTCCTCCCTACAGTGCCATGAAAACGCAAAGGACTCCGGCTTTTACGCGGCGCTGCACAAAGCCGGCGTTCTATCTTTCTGCCGTGAGAACACAGAAAGCATAAAACAAACAAATGCACTAAAAATACTAACTTTGCCTATGCAAACATTCCCCCTTAATGAGACACTGCGTTTAGAGAAAGTGGCAATGCTTGCTTGGTTGTCGGGAGCCCGTGGTTTCACTATAGTGAGACGACCTAAAGGAGATGAGAGGGGGTGGAGGTGGGGGCTGGGTGGAGGGAGGGTTGGTGTAATGCAGGCAGACAAATGAAAGAAGTGGAAAGGACGAAAGGAGCGAGAGGAGGAATCAAACAGCGATAGCAGGAGTGTGTGCATGTTTCTCATATCTCAGAGGGGAGCTGGAAAATGGGAAAGGGGTTGGGGTTTATAAACTTGGGGTCTTGAGTGCTCTGGAGCATCCTATCCTCTTTTAGTCACACCTAGAGGCCTTGCATTTCCTCTCTACAGGAAAAGCAGCATTGGCAAACCGTGATCGCATGTATTGTTCCAAAGCTGCTGTTCAGGGTGATTTGGCCTCAGGGCTGGAGTCTGGAAAAGTGTTGGCAAGATTTCTCTCTTTGTGGAGGAAGCTCAAGATATGTTGTGTTGACTGCCTTAGCCTTCTACATTATTATTATAACTGTTTATAATATCAGGCAGATATGGAATCCCCCAAAATGACAAAAAAAAAACCAAAACAAACACATTATTATGCTCTCTGTAAAGTTATATTTTTTATTGCTCCTCCATTTCTCATTTACTTTTCCCTGTTTTTTTTCCAGCGTCCATATTTTAATAATATCAGTTCACTAGCTGAGAGGCTTTTTATTGTTAAAAACATTAAACACACTAACAAATGAGAAATGAATCATAAAAGAAATAATAAAAAGGTTCATATGTCTGTAGCTATGTCAAGTGTACTTATAAGTATGCTATACAAGTATACTGCAAAATTGGTAATGCAGCCAAACAGAACAGGTAGAGAACTTAAAGCATCCTGTGGCAGTTGAAATAGTGATAACAGAGTATTATCGGTAATTAACTAAGATGCACCTCCTGGTGCAAAAGCTCTAGTAGCTAATAGGTGCTTGCGGCCCAGAGGAACTTCTCATAGTTCTTAGAACTGTTGGAGGAAGTACCCCCTGAGAACTGAGAACGATTATAGTTCTTAGAATGCTGTTTTGAGTGACTTTCTTAGGTCATACTTCAGGGTAGGTACTCTCCCAGCACAATAAAAACCATGAGAGATGTACGGTGAATGGTCCAGACGTAAGTGTAGTGAGATTCTTCAAGTCGAGCCATTGTTCTTTCTTTTTTAAGTCATTTTAAGTTTAAGCATTATAACAGAATAAAACAGGCAGAAACAAAATGCGCTTGCTAAAAAAAATCCATGACAGTTTGGGCTGGTTAACGGATGAGAGAAGTCTAGACTTTATTGATCCTATATGCGATGGAGGAAATACAGTGCGATTTTGATGCAACTTGTGATGCCTCAGTGCTCCTACTGGTGGTGCGAATGCAAACAGAAAAAAGGCCCTTGAAAGTGTCTAGTTCTCGGGGGAGCTCCCCAGGGGGTAGTTTCTCTCAACAAATCCCTAGAACTGTTTAGTCCAGAAGTGCCTAATGTTCCCTGTCTAGCTGTAGCTATGGTTTAGAATCTAGCCAAGTTAAGAAAAAACACCTAGGTGCTAATAATAGAGTTAACATTGACTATTACCTTGAATAAATCAGTATTCAATATTTCTAAAGTTTTTTTATCGATTATAAGTTTGATGTAATTAAAACAAAGTTCTAGCAAGATAGCAAGTAATTAGCCAGGTTCACCCACATGCTAGCCAGCATTATAATAATTAAACAACTAATCCAAAAATGTTCTATACCTGAATGCATTTTTTTGAATAACCATGCTAACTGACAAATGCTGAAGTGAAAACCACCTTGACCATCAACAGTGTATAAAGAAAGATAATGCTAGGCCGCTAGCTAGCTTAGCCAAGTTGTTGGTGCTTCAGAGATTTTCATTGCTAGGTTCATTATCTCCCAGCTAGCTCATGTTAATTATATGTTTCTAACTATACAGTTAGCTATCTAGCAAAGATGCCCCTTACACATTATCCTGAGTGTTAGGCTGTAGCAGATATATTTAACACAATAGGCAATCACTACAGAACAATGCAGAGGCATCTCAAGTTTAATACAAATCTTTTCTACTGTAAAATGGCAAAAGAGCAGGTTATCTAGTCGAGCACCGTCAGCTAGCTAATAGCTTATGTCCATGGATTTTGGCTTGAATAATTTGCAAATAATTATCATGATGTTTCCTTTAAAGCATTTATAACTGATCAAATGAGTCAGGGATGCTCATCTGTCTCCATCATTTCAGATGCTGATGACTGGGTATTTAGAGTCTGAAGTCTAGAGTTTTAGAAGAAAACTCTTGGAGTAAAACTTAATTATACTCCCAAAGTACAAATACAGTGAACCATCTACTCAAATACTGTAAAAAGCATACATATACTGTAGCTTATTACTTTCCATCACTGGTCATAGACCATGTTTATCGACTAAACTGAATGCTAAAGTGTGAATGTAAGACAAAATTAGTGCCAGCCTACCCATCTTTCTGAATCCCTTCATGACGTGAATGTGTCTTTATCCAAGTTTGCTAGAACTCTTAGCTCTCATGCTCCCAGATTGGTGGCTGTCATGTAATCGTGGGAGACTGAGCTATGATATAGGAATGACTAAACTGGGTGCAAATCTAATGCACTATTTTTTCTATTTTTACATGGATGCAAATAGCTTCTGTATTTGATATGTCTCTCTATTTACATGCATTACTTAACTAAGACATGTTGTCTCGAGTTAAAAGCTTGTTCAAACAAATAAGTAATATATATAGGTAACATAAAGATGAATGTATTTGCTATATCCTCATATCGTGAACGCTTATTTTGCTGAACGTTGTTCACATTCTGTGGTCCACAGCATACATAAAAGATACATTGAGCAAAATCTGCTCACTCGCAGGGCAGCACATAGACGGGTCAGTATACTCCAGCCATATACTATAACATCTCCTCACTTGCCAGCTATATATTGGCCAGATGTCCTGGCAAAACAGCTGTCGACCATCATCCAGCAGAGAGTCCTCCAGCTCTGTCTGCTGTTAGGGTGCACAAAGATCTCAGTCCGCTCTCGCTTCCTGAGCTCTTTAATCCTCATTCGACTTCTGCTGTGGGTTTTGACTTCATTACTGCTTGCTAAAAGGCTGAGTGTGCACTTAGGGACCTGCAACCCAGCCCAGGAGTATTTCAACTTCACACACAGCTGTTTGAAACAGGACATTTAGTTTACAGCCACGTAAAAGGTGGCTACGGTGGGGAGGTACCTTAATCAAAGCTGATGCCACTTTTTTTGTTGCCAAAAATAAAATATATAGTGTGAAGCTCTTTAGATGTATTTTATATATCACTGCACAATTTCTTTGTCACAAAAGATAAAAAGCAATGAAAATTACAGGAAAAATAAAGAAAACTTGCTCTAATACAGATCACTCGTCGAGCTGGATGCTTCAAAGCAATTGTGAAAGTGTAAACAATTAAGCATTGGACTGGGAATATGTTCATAAATAATGTATTTCTCTTTTTATTTTTCTCTTAGTTAAGAAGTTCCAAAATGAATAACCTTATATAGATTGAAAAGTTTTCCTGCTGTGAATTGACACACAAGATATTAGCCTTTCCCCCAAAGGCCAACAAAAGAAAGGAAAAAAAAAGAATAGCAACGACATCCGTGCCTAACTAAACAGACAGGCAATTACTGCAAAAAAGCTGGCACCAAATGTGCAGAAATGAATAATAAACAAATTACTAGTATTCTTCACATTGAAATTAAACATTAGAAACACAAAAAGCCACGTGACTCATTGATTGGAAATTTTTTAACATGTACCACCTTTTATTTCTGACAAAAAGAAATGTCATTTCCAAAGAAATTTTTAGATAATATTTTCTCATATTTTTGAACTTTAGATTTAGACTTGCATTATTTGCTGAGGTTGAGATTGTAAAAGTACATAGTGAATACACATACTACAATAAATTTTTTTGCCTTCATGGTGATACTTTTTTCACATCTGAGTGACAAGTGAAGACGTTACGGATCCTGTTTCTTTCTCATAACGTTTGACTTTCCTTCCTCACATTTAAAGGTTAAGGCGTCTCCTTGTAAGCAGCACGCAGCGTATAGAGCTCGTTAGCCAGACCACCTGGCACTGATTAGCTTGGCTTTACAAAACCCACTGCGCACTTTAATCCAAGGCCTGCTACTAGGCTCATGCGTACTGAAATGTTTAGCTAGATTTTCAACTAAACACTTGAAAATAAAGCCGCTCAAAAAAGTTCTTTACATTTACATTATTTGGCAGACGCCCTTATCCAGAGTGACTTACATCATAGGGTCTTGCTCAAGGGCCTAGCAGTGGCAGCTTCGCGGGGCTGGGATCTGAACTCATGACCTTCCGATCACTAGGCCATTGTCTTAACCACTGAGCAACCACAACCCTGATGAATTTTTTAATTCATGTTCTATAGATTTACACCACAAATGACTTGTAGAAAAAATATGCAGTAGACCATTCCTACAATTTCCATTGTGTTCCAAATGTTTAATCCTAAAAACCAGGTTACACTGTAAGATTGGCGGTCACAGTCATGTGACACAGATTTGTGCCACCATCTGGTGACAAAATTCTGGCTTTTAATTGTTGTATAACATCTTGTTAAAACCTTCACTGCTATGATGCTGGTCTAAAAACCACCAATAGAAGAATGACAAACAATTAGGCAAAAACATGTAACAGCTACAAATATGTTAATGGTGATAGCAAAATATAAACTATATATTATAAATATAATAAGGGATAGAACAGTATCTGCATTACCTCAGGCTGATTATGTTTTGTTCACATGACCCTATTATGTGCAGAATGCAGGATTGTGCTAATGATGTAAGCAGAACACACAATGTTTTTTAATGAAATGACATGAAGAAAACATGTTATAGAATTCGGCCAAGAGTTTTACAGGCCAACATGTAATAATCGTAAAAAATCTCCTGTAATCACACAGCGTAAAACCAGCTTTACAGAGATAGTTTGATATAGCCATAATTGCCTTTTCCTTGGCTTGCTAAGTTGCAATCATTTCTTTGACTACTTCTCTGCGTTTGAGCACTTGTTGACGCAAAACTTTCCATCATTACATATTTGCTGATGTGTATACACACACACACACACATATACAAAACCTCTGTAACCCATATGATGTAATGGTCAATACTGTATGGGATAATAGTCACTACTGCGTTGTCTAAAGCCAATCACTGAGAGCATTGAGGTCTCTATTTGCTCGACACTGCCTAAGCTGAGGTCTCTCTCTTTCTCTCTCGCTCTCTCTCTCTCTGATGAGTCAGCCCATTCTCCTGCTCCTCGACCGTCCTGTTTGTTTGGGATTTGTGGGCTCGGCCAAAAAAAGGGAAAAACAGCATAGCCAGGAGGGAGGAAAAAGAAGGTACGGATGGAGAAAAAAGAAATGTTGTTCAATATTTGGAAGTCTTCTGCCTGTCTGCTTAAATATTGCCCCGTGGCCGTCGGGATGGAGCCGAGAACAAGGGCTTCAGTAAGGCTGACAGGGAGATCTCTGTGGCGATGAGGCCGAGTGTTTATCTGTCTGTCTGATGGTTTATCGGACTGTCAAATTATCCTTCTCAGCAAACACCATGGCTGCCACGTGAATGTAAATAATATATGCCACGCTAATCACGTGATTTCGGCAAGTGCCAGTGGCTAATGTAAGTCTACTTAATAACACTGAGAGCCTTTTGACTACGTTTCCTAAATAAGTGCAAAATATATTTTTCAAATAGGTCCTAAATTACATACATAAATGCACCATGTTCCATACACTCCATACAATGTTCATTCCCACAGAGGGACGTCTCATAAATCAGCATATGCACATGCAAAGCGAAGGTGCGAACTTATATACAGTGTGCAATATTGCTAAATGGATATAGGAAGAAATATAAGAAGCGTGAAATGAAGTGACAGAGAGGCATTATTTCTAACAGGCGCATAACAGTTGCTGCTGAAGTTCTGAATGGACCTGGAGCTGAAGCGTTTCAAGCAGAGAGAAGCGCTCGCTCAGCCAAGAGCAACATCTTGACGGGCCGCCTGTCAATGTAGCGCTCGCTCGAACATTATGAGACTTGTTCGAGTTGCAAGTTGCTACAGTTAATAAACCAAATTGCGCAAAGTGCGCTCCCAGATTGACAGCAACTTTCATTAAAATCAGATCACACCGTATGAAAATATCCTCTGTTGAAAAATTCTGATTCCACACGGGTTACCCTGTAAATAACCTGCAAACAAAAATAAATTGTCTAGCAGTGGTATGATTCATAAGCCTGGAAATCATCATCTTGGTTTGTGGACTCAAATGTCGATATGTCTATTATAAATCACTGAGATGTGTGGCACAAAAGGAGGATATCGTAAAACCGCTAGGAGATATCCAAAGGAATATGAAATACAGCCTGTATAAAAAAGGACTTCATGGTGATTAAAAGATTTGGCAACATAACCCAACCAGGATAAATTATTTTTATGCTCGGTGCAATGAAGTCGTGCCCGGCTGTGAGTGTTGGGATCCAGCCAGAGCATGAAATTCACTTCCATTTATCCTCAGAAATAGTTGCTAAGGAGTCAGTGTATTGACCAAACATCTCACATGCTGCCATTCAGACAACTGTCTTAGATTGTCACAGCCATGTTATTTATTTCTCTTGACACGCCTGGTAAGAATATATAAGCACTGGGTTTGACAAGTGTAAACAGACTTGCTACGTGCTACCCCGGAAAACCGTTGCAGTCACTTTAAACCCAAAAAATGTGAAAGATTTTCCACTGGGTTCATTCATCCCAGTTTGGTTTATCATCGCTGCCAGTCATATAATGTCTACGTATAATCCACGTCCATTTGATGCTCTGATGCGTATAGTTTCCTATAGTACAGATCTGTTTAATACAAGTGTTACATTGTTTCATAATCTACACAATTAATTCTATCTTATTTTTAATTGTGTTCTTGAGATACTTAACCCTTTAAGCTCCCAGCACCTGTCATCAGTTCTAGACTCACGCTGCCTTCTTGGAGCCTGGTGAGTGGTAATTTGCAAGTTGTAATAATGACATTTTCCACCTTGGCATGCTCGACGTGCGAAGTGAAAAAAAAACCATAAATGCCTCGACAAAAGCGTGTCTTTGTTCTCTCTGTCAGAGCATGTAACGCTCATAAAATAGCTACTTTAACTACACTCGTAGAGTTACAGGTCTGAGTAGCTATTGGTTCTCTTCTACTGTAGTGAACATCAAACATTCATGCAACAGTTTAGACTGAAATTGCAGAACAACAACAACAAGGGACAGTCGCAAGTAGCTTATCAACAAGCTAGCCAGCTGATAACAGCAAGAAATGTTAGCAAAAAGCTACATTAGTGATAACTATTCCAAACAGTGATTAGTATGGCCAGTGCTATAGAGTTAAAAAGTACTGTGTCTGTACATTAACTGGTCTAAAGCCCATATTGCTATAAAATAATTTAAAAGTAGAGAAGGGGAACATTAATTAGTGTGTGTGTTTGTGTGTGTGTGTGTGTGTGTGTGTGTGTGTGTGTGTGTGTGTGTGTGTGTGTGTGTGTGTGTG
>JAQQZR010000014.1:7523048-7534661 GCA_030068235.1 Notoglanidium macrostoma | reverse complement strand
TGTGTGTGTGTTTGTGTGTGTGTGTGTGTGTGTGTGTGTGTGTGTGTGTGTGTGTGTGTGTGTGTGTGTGTGTGTGGCCATGTTGATTAGATGCAACTCCACAAACAGGGAAAGAGCTAGTAGTTGAGAAGACTACCCCAAGAGGAAAACTGACACAGACACAGGAAAGACATGACACTCAAAACACAGACTGTAACCAAAGTTCAGGTTTGATCCATGGAGCCTGGTGTTGTGAGGCTAAGTAAGGAGGTAAGTAGTTTCACTGATTGTACTGAATATTATGCTTTAGGATTAATATCTGACTTGAATAAAAGTAACTGCTTGAAAGGCAGCTTGCATGGATTTGCTTAGCTAGTAAATATATTTTGGCCATAATGCCTTAAACTAAGTTTAGTATCAGAACAAGTTCTGTAATTCTGTAAATTTCCACATTGCCCATTTTGATGACACAGCATGCTCTGGGCTGGAAAGTGTCACACCACTGCAGCTGGCTGTCTATTGCCATTTGGTTCCAATGTCAGACACAAACACAACATCTTCACATAGGAAATTTCCTTCATATTGATGAGTGAAAAGGTGGATGGGGATCCCATACCGGACCAACATCAGGCCACATCTTCTGGTCATACCAGGATGTGTGGGTGGCATCACTGTGTAGCAGAAATACGCCTAACATCTGAGCTGTCCCTTGGTTTCAAGCAAGGAGCCAAGTCATTTCTGCAGATCTCGACATGAGACACTGTCTGCGTGTCCTTTAATAACATGTATTGCACGTTGTGTTATTCTGGGATTATCATTGCTGTATTTGTGTCCATGGTGATGAAAGTTGTGAACTAGCTCAAAGAGTTAGAATCTGGAGCAGATATTATTGCATTACAGATCTCACTTCAGATGTCAATCAGTCAAACTTTCATTTTGTTGTTCCAATAAACCACACGATGGCCTGATACTCAAAAGGGCATTTCTGTGTCCAGTGTGTGTGTGTGTGTGTGTGTGTGTGTGTGTGTGTGTGCGTGAGTGTGTGTGTGCTGCTGGTGTGGAGACTGAAATGAAATAAGAGGAGCTAAGTTTATGTGTGTGGGTCTGTCTTTTGAATTTGTAGGTGGAAGTAATGTGTGTGCATGTGGAAAAGCTGCGCATCCTGCCTGGAGCTCCAGCACCCGCTGGCCGTGCCAAAGAAAACTGTGGTCGGAAGAGAGCGCTAATAGAGCATGATGCACGTCACCTGAAACTAGAATCATCGGCAACTGAGAAACCACAGCGAGCAGCCATCCTCCTGCTAACGCTGGCCAGGAGCTCCTGTTCCAGTTCCAGCCCCCTGATCTCCCTACACCATTAGCTCAGCTCAGCTTCCAATCGCGTGCCTGCTTCCCCCCTGCTAGGAGCTGGCCAACAACGCTGGTGACGTCCGGCCTATTAACACTTCCTCTGAGTTCACCCCTTTGAATCTCCCAGAGCTCCAGATCTCGAGCTTTAGTGAGGAGCTGCTGCTGTGCCAAAGCCATCTGCAGCGAACCTTCATTGTGCTGTGCACTCAGTAGCGTTGGTGCGTATCTCCTTGGACCTCTTCATGGTCTAAAGATAATTTAGACTGGGGCTGGTTAATGCGAGCCAGCTATCTTTTGTGCCAAAACACTGAGTTGTGGTTTTTATGGAACGTGCACAGGCCATTCAAACCGCTTCATGAGTTCCCCTACTGTCTGGACCTTCTGGGTCCTGTCAAAGTCACGGTCATTGCTCTAGTAATGAGCCCAGAATGGGGAGAGTCAAAGCATTGGCAGACGTTTCTCTCTGGAGGAGAGGTAATGTGCACAGAAAGAGTTCAGAAGCACAAAAATTTGGCTTTCTTTTACTTTTTCAAGGATTGTCGAACACAATAGTCACTCGGGATATCACAGTATATCTGTTAAAGGTGCAGTGGTCAATATTTCTATGGTTCTTTTGCAAGTAATGTGGAAATATCTAAGGAGCATGCGCATAAGGGCCGAAACTATGTGAGCAAAGCAAGTAAGGAAAAAATTATTTCTATAAAGGCTATATTTGTATTATGACCCATCAATACATTCACAATATGTTTTAATGGCTTCATGACGAATTGTATACATAGGTATTGGTACTATGAGATATATGAGATAGCATTACAGTCTATAGCAATGTTTGTAACTAGAGATGGCAGAGATCTGATACCCAGTATCAGTAACTATGAAATGCTTCAGTTAAATAAAATAAAATAAAATAAAATGAAAATAAAGCCAGAGCTTAGTACTGATTGACTGATTTCTGTGTCTGTATCAGAAAATTTAAAGTTCTCTATATTTATAACACATTTATTAATTGCATTATAATGTATTAGAAGTGCATCTTATTTCACTACTTTCAAGGAAATTCAGTCCCATTTTACTTAGTGGATTATGTTCACTTGTAGACCCAATGTAACATTTACAGATTTTATTTTAAAGGTCCACTATGTGGGATTCAACCAGCTGAGTGCACCTCCTTTACCCGTCCCTATCCAAGCGTGTGTTAGACCACACGGTGGCCATCAGGTGCTCGTAACATACTTCCAGGTACTAACATTCACGCTCCCTTGCTTTTTCCATGTTAAATAATAAATCAACTCGTTAGCGAGCACCAGCAAACACTGATTCCTCATCTTTCTTTTTCCTTGTTTCTTTTCTTCTTCTTCATCTTACTTCTGGTGCTTCCTTCTGGATTCACTCTGCAACTTGTAAAAACATGACACATGGAAGGCACTCTCAAGAGGTGTTTCTGTTCAGGCCTAATATAGCAGAGCAACGTTGCAGCTCTGCAGAAGTGGACCCGCTCCCTATGTAGCTATAAATGGCTCATTCTAAGCTTATGAAAACACAATGATTCATAGTTACAGGTAATTATTCAATAATGAAAACATACTTGCAAATAATATATTCTATTTCTGCTAATAGACCCCCCTACTTCCTACATAGTGCCACTCTGAAACATAAAACTTTTTTAAATACATAAAAAAGTATATACTTTTTATTTCTGAATGTAGATTAGTGACAGACACATAAAATTGTTTTTTTTATGTTATAATAATTTTATGGTTTTTGTGACTTCAAAGTAACATGATATAATTGAAATAAAACTGTTAATTTAATAAACAGCATTTCCAATTTTTTTATTCCTCATTAATTTTTTTAAATCTAAAAATGACACTGAAGTTCTATATACCTTTGTTCTGCGTTGAATTAAAAGCAACAATGAGAACAAAAGATCTTTCTTTTTTTAAAAAATACAGTATTAAGGCAGGTCTCAAAATGCACTGGGGCTCACTCTCTTTAGTATTACTGACATAATGCGTTATGAACATAATTTATATCATGCATTATTTTAACAATTCATAAGACATAATAAAGATATACAAGCTATAAAGTGTGATGAATTTTCATTATAAATAAAATGAATTATATAATTATAATTAACAAATTATAATTATATGATCAATTAAATATATTATTTGCATTATAACATTATATACATGTTCATCGTGAATATGATCTTCATAGAAAGTTACAAAAAAATTTAAATAATAAAAAAAAATAGGTCTCACTGGATGTGTTTCTTTGTTTCCTGTCAATCATGTTATAGACACACTCCCATCTTTGCTTCTCAGAAATGCAAACATGATGAAATCTTATTTTGGGGGAAAATAAGGAACTAAACCTAGAAACTGCATAATTTGACATAATTTTAGAAACCTGCTGCACATAAAGGGGATAAAGTTGGACTTCACAGTTAACCAGACAATCATTTCTGTTTCACCATAAACTGGTAAAATCTTTGGATCAATGAGTTATATATACATAGTTATTTTTTATTAGATTTCAGTCATAATTGGCTGAATACAATGAGACAAATAGTGCTTATGAACTAGTATATATATACATATATATATATGCCAGATAAGCTAATATAACCATATACCATAACAATAGCCAGATCAGCTAATGCTGGATGAACCAGATGCCTAAAATATACTGTAAACTTTCAAATCTGCTGTTTTCTTAGCCATTCAGATCAATTCTTGCATCGACGAACATGTGTTAGTCAGTACTTTGTGTGTTTCTTACTAAAACTGTCAAGTACAATGAAATAATGGAAAGTTATCCAGGTGGATAAGCAGGGGTAAAATAAACTGTTTTTTTGCTCATGTGTGGATGCTGGTTCTTTTTGGCTGCTGTGAATGTAGCAAGAAGTCTTCTGCAATTCGAGACTGAAAGCTGCAGCACAATGTCATCATTCAAAACGAGATTCAGGGGAAAGCCATGGGACAAACACACGAGGAATCATGACACTCAGAGCCCTCCTACATCATATATCGAATATCTGTCTGCGAGCGTGGGCGTAAAAGATGTTCTACATATCTTCTACATTTTGAGAAACTTTTTAAAATTCCACATGGAATCATGACCTTTCTTGAAAGTACGGCAAACTGAAATTACATTCCAGAAATAGCTTCATGAGCTTGTTGGCATTGCACCACCCCCAGCATCTTTATACTGGTATGACTGTGCAGGCTAGACGTTCCAGTTTCTCTCTGTCCCTGCTCCTCACACACACACACACACACACACACATACACACACACACACACACACACACACACACACACACACACAAAAACACACTTCAGTTCTCCTGATGACAGCCCGTGGGTGGTGGAAGAGATGAATCGTGTCAATAGTGTCCATTAAAAAAGGAGCCCAGTCTCTGGTCACTAGCTCCCTTAATGATGGATGATTATCTCAAAGTGTGACAGGTGTGGGAATCGTACAGGAGCATGCCTTCTCTCTGTCCTGGGTGTGTGTGTGTGTGTCTCGTCTCTTTGCCAGGCTTTCTTGCGTCTCTCTGTTTATCTGTCACCCCCCCTCTGGCCCACGAGCCTTTCTCCATCTGTATTCTCTCTCTCTCTCTCTCTCTCTCTCTCTCTCTCTCTCTCTCTTCAACTTCTCTTTAGATTGTTCACTGGAGTGTTTGTAACTGTTTGTAATCCACGTGATGGAATGTGAATAATAATATTAGACACGTAAAGAAGACTTAGACACAAGCTCAGGTATAATCTTAACCATGCTTCATGCCTCTATCTGAAACGTCCAGTCTTTCAATCAGGAACATTACCTTCCTATTTCTTTCCTCCTCCTCTTCCTCCTCTCTCTGCGTAGTGACACTAGGCAGATAACTCCATGGCTAATGAGGCTGACTGTGTGTCCTGCCGCCTGCACTCTGTCTCCTCGCGGTCCAATCTCGCTGTCACACTCAGGAAAGCGGCCTATCTGAGCCATTACAAGCCAGCCACACGGCAAATCTGCCCAATACGCACTCTCACGCTCTCACACACAGACACATAGTCTATATTATTATCTTTATGAAACATTTCCATGAACTTATACATTTCCTCAAGCAGGTCCAGATACAGGTAACAGGGGCAGGTGTCCTCGTCTTCTCAGCCTCGCTCACAGTTCCAGTGGAGCACCGAAGCAGAGCCGTTATGAAGCACAAACCTGCTCCTCTCAAGTCTATCGAGTTAGTATCAGAGGAAACTAATATCTCACCAGCGTTCTCTCCTAAATTGTATTGTTTCTTTCTGTTTTTGCAATTTCGCACCACAAGCTCAGCCAGTTTGTAGGAATTGTAACACATGAAAATAATTTGGTTAGATTTTATTAAATAAAAGTGCAGGATGTCATTTTTCCTCACCAAACATTTATAAGTTGTGTTGGTCATGATTATATCCTTTCAAGGCAATTATTAGGGAAAATGTCCCTGCAGACATTTGGGTGCATTCTTTTAAGGAACTGGGAGAAACATTACTGGAAAATATGAGTTTAAGAGACAATTTAAGAGGGGTTTCTGATAAAATATCATGGGGCATGTTGTTATAAAATAATCAACATTAAAGTGGTGTTTTCCTGCAACAGCACATTCTGACATGGTTTAGTCCATGTACTATACCACAGAAATTTGACATGATTAACCATTTCTATTTATTTCAGAATGACATGCCATACATTTACGTGTTTATAACTACATTTAATGTTGTGGAATGCATGGAGACTCCTTCCAAAAAAAAACAAAAAAACCTTTACCTCATCAACAATTACACTCTTTGTTAGTCTACTTATGTAGTTCATCAACCACAGAAGTCCCTGTTCATTTTGTTACTGTAGAAATGACAATGTATTAGAGGAAGTGCATTGATATAAAATGTGCAACTTGAAGTACTGTCCATTGTGTTGTTATAGAAATGTAATCAACACCTTCTGACCAGTAGGAAATAAGATGGTAAAAACTATAATAACTAAATATAAAAATATATAAAAAAAAAAAACTAATCACGTTTCACTATGTAAATGTACAACAGGTAATAGTTCTTCTGTTCAGTGCCAGTCCTCCTTCCATCATTCCAATATCTCAGAGTCCTGATTCAGGCAGGATGCAGTGAACGTGCCTTTCTCAATGCTTCTGTGCTCTAAATCAGCTCCTATCTTCATCAATAACTGTCATTAAAAATACCCATAAAAAAATATGTTGAAATGTTTGCTAAATTAAATATTCTTAGTTAATATAGTGGACCATGGTGACCACACCATGAACTGCTTCCTGTTACATGTGTTCAAATCCCACTGGCAGTCTTCAGACTTGAATAATTAAATCTAATACATTTTTGGACTTTTTTTCCTTTCCTACTTGGACTTTTTGAACTGTAATTTATTGGAAATTCAAATAAACACCAACTGAATATTGTGTGCAACTGTGGAACAAACGTTCCTTATTTTGGATGTAAAGATGCTATGTACATCATATAAACATCACTTGCAAACATGTATTTCATATGCTTTATATATAGCAATATATAATAATAATAATATAATGTAAAATGTAATATAATTATATAGCAAACGCCAAATGAAACAGTATAAAACATGACAGGGAAAACGTAAAAAATATTGGGGGTAAGCAAAATCAGATATAAAGATCTTAGATCCCATAGAGTTGCAGTACATTTAGAAACGTAGCTGCCTTGTATACAGCGCGTCCCAAACGTCTGGATCCATAGGTGTTTTTCCTTATATGAAATTTGATAATTTCCTTTTTATTTCAGATTCACGATAGCTTTGAAACTAACAGGAGAAGATTGAACAGCGTATACACACGTGTCGCAACGTTCGAAGCCCTCAATTGTTGTAATATCTGTATCTAAATAAATAATTGCCTATGGAGCCAGATTTTTGGGACTCCCTATAAATTTGTTTTAAACATTCTTCAGAAAGCCTATTGTTTAACACTTGATGTGTGGTAATTTTACTAAAGTGTGGCTTGCTATAACATATTTCTATCAGAACGGTTCCCAAATATTGTAAATAGCTGCTTTAAACCATAAGCAAAGTTCTGACTAATAAACCTGTTTGTCCTCAACTTGAACATTCAGAACTTTTCACAAGTCAGCATCTGTGAACAGAATTTATGAATGTAGAAACATTTAACAATAACCAGTATAGAGAGCTGCCACTGGTGAGTGTAGAAGAAAGCGAACTAGGGCAACTAGAGCTTATTTTTGTACTTACTGCGAATGAGACGTCTCAGTATAAGTTCAGAAGACCAGCGTGTTAATGGGAAGGTACTACATCTTCATACAGAGTTGTGCATTTATAGGCAATGTCAGGAAGACATGTTTCATCTTGATCAATCTGTTAAAACTTTTTTTTTTATCTTAGTGATAAATTTTTTATCTTAATAAGCTATTAAAAAGTATAAAGCAGTGTAATGGGATATTTGTCTTGCTTTAATATACATATATATATTTATATATTTTCCTTGGTGAGCGTTATATGAAAAGGTTTTGGAGTAGAATGTCTCTTTCCATGTCCCTTATTCATTTATTATAGTTATAATATACATTAAATACTGAGAGCCAAAGCTTAATAACACTGAGTACCAAGAAGCAGTACAGTTTCCCCCATGTTGTTCCTTTTTACAAATCATGAAGACTTGCTCAGAATAATCAGCGTGCTTTATGAGGGGAAAATGTAGTAAATACACTGCCCTATTTTATCAAAAACAAAAGAAAGAAAAAAGATGGAAAAGAAATGAAAGCACCTAATTAGCATGAGGGAATGCTTAAAATAAAAATATGTACAATACATTCATTAGACAATGTCGAATAATGTTTTTTAAGGAAATTGAAAAAAAAAATAAATAAATAAAATAAAAAATGAAATCCCATGATATTATGGTTTTTCGTTAAATGCATGCTAACGAGATATCTTAGTCATAACAGTAATCTGAATTATTAATATTAATGTTTGTTTTTGGTTATTCCTGGGTGTGAAAAAAAAGTTCCTGGGTGGAAATGCAGATCCTGACACACAAATAATGTACAGTACAGGGCAAAAAATATGAAATTCCATAGCCTATATAGTAAGAAAAATAGGCTTCGCATCCTAAAAGTGCCTAAATCTGGTCCATCAAATAATTCTATGTATAATTCATCATAAAATCAATATGAACTTTTAAGGGAAGAACATCTTGTCCTAGACTCACTCACTTCAATTCTCAAGGTACCAATCTGAAGCGCTCCCATGATGGCCTGATTTTAGAGCACTTTAACTATGTCATATACACAAAAGAAGATTAAATAAAGCTTCAGCTATGTCCCCTAAATGATGATTCATCTCTTTTTCTTTGTTGGATAACCATTTCCAAAGTTTTGAGTATGATAATAAGCCTTATGTTTTTTTTTTATTTTATTTTATTTTTTTATGAATAATGAATAAAATTAGGTTAAAATTAATTCACATACACGGTAGTTACGGACTGTAAGGAAAGAGCTGTCATTTCTTACAGCAGTCCATTTCATCAACGCTGATACTTGAAAAAAAGTAATAATGCATGCCCTCTTCACTTTATTCTGTCATTAGAGCTAAACTATAAGGACAGGGTGTGAAATGACTTGTTCTCTCCCCTGCCTGTGGGCAAATGGTATCTCCCTGCTCATATCACTCACTGTGAAATGATACTAAAAGGCATTGCAAATGATAAATGATAAAGATGGAAAATAATTGGGACCACATTACTGTAAAGAAACTACTGTTTCATTCTCAGTCTGCATTAAAAGCGAAATTCAAACTGATAAACCGTTTTTCTCATTATGTGATGAGAGGGGTACTAATGACACGGTGCAAACGATTTAAAAGCTAAGAAATTGACTGGGAATGGCTGCCATTTTTCGCAGCATCAAAGACAACCATTGTAGCTTCTTGAACCCGTCATCCCTCTTCCATATAGCTTAAATTCAGCAGCGAAGATCCAGAGCAAATTTGGATACAGTCTGTCTCAAATCCCTTTTTCTAGTTGGACAAGAACTGAGATAAAGCCGATCATCCTGAACACAAACTACACATTCTAGGCCTGAATTAACAAAGTCACATTTGAGCCCTACTTCACTATTCACTATTATTTGTAGCACTTGATTTGAAGGAATGGAGAACGCATGCATAAGTGTTGTGTAATGTCTTTATAAAGCATTGCTGGAGGATTTATGAAAAGCTCATGTCAAATCTCACGAGGTGGGATAGAGGTTTTACGTACTGTAGTGTTACTTTGTTTTTTTACGGGGGAAAAGGAGGAGAGAAGGATCCTCCATTATCATTACAGAAATGTTATATGATTGTAAGTTATTGGTTTTCTGGCATTCTGGGAAAACCATTCCAATGTCATTGTGGATAAATGGACAATTTACATTCAGCGTTATGACATATTTCAGTTTGGAAACAGTGTGGTTGTCACATTTCCATCAGCATTGCTTACATTCGTCAGTACAGTGAGACAGAAAGAGAGCAACTTGTCCTTCAGGGTTCTTTAACTGTCATCCTTATATTTATATCATGTATTTATATGAGTTATACAGTACGTGCAATAGACTTATGCATATGCGAAGACATGGTGTAAAGTAAAGATGACAAACTTAATGAAATTAAATCTTTCTACTTAAAAATATACTACAAAGTGCAGAAAACAGTAAGAAACTAAACAAAGTCAATATCTGATGTGACGGCTCTTTGCTTCGTTTTTCTTAAATAGTAGTCCCAGGAAGTTTCATAAGGAACTGAGCTGTAAGTTTAACTGCCACAGTTTTTCTGGAGACTTTGACTGCAGCACTTGCTATTCCTTGCTAAACCCAGGAGCCTTCATTATTTTTTTTGTCTGAAAAGTGGTCTCTTAAGTAATATCCTTTACTTTCTTTTCCTTACTCTTTTTTGAAAAGGTAATACCTGGAAATCTCAAATGTTTTTCTACTAACTCATTAATGCAGAATTCATAAAATAACAATTTTGTTATTTGTACTAAAAGCAGGGTCCCTAAAGCTTTTGCACAGTACTGTATATCCTATAGATACATAATGTACTTGTGTATGCATGGTAAATCATATAGTTTGAAGACTTGCTCGAAGGAGATTTGTAGGTATTCTTACATATCTTCAGGAGCTCTTACAGAATCCAACTGTAAAATACCTCCACTGTGACTGTAGTGAAAGAAACAGAAATGCAGGAGCAATACAAAAAAAGAACACAGGAGTGTTTGTGCAATTAACCCTTTCTGGGAAAACAGCCGAAAAAAAATGAACATGCAAAAAAAAAGGTTTTGACCAAAATGTTTTTTTTTTTTCCTGCCAGAAATACTGTATATTCCGACATTCCCAGTCAAAGAAAACATAAATATAACTTCACAGAAATGTTTTATTTGGGTTACTTTCTAACCTTGTCTTGTCTATCTGCCTGCAAAGATCATGTTGTGTAGAGGCAGTTGTGATAAAAACAGTCAATTTGCCTGATAATGTCTTAAACCATGCTAGATAAGTGTTATTTTCTCACACAACAAATGTCAGGCTTGGACTAAGGTGCTGTTGTAAAATAGATTTGTAAACATCGATTTGTAATCAGATCAAAGCTGACAAAATGTCCATGATGCTACTGTGCCATTACGTTGTCATCAAAATGAGAAAAGCACTTACACACTCTGTACAGTGGACAGTGATAAAGAGGTGTGTGTGAGTGCCTTGAGTGAGGTTATAATTGTATAAGGTCAGCCGAGCGTCTTTCAGTGGAAGTGGACTGGAACATATGAATGCAATTTTCTCCCTTTTCACTGATGGAATGACCAGATTTTAAAAATGCTGTAATGTTACCTGTGATTGAGATATGTGAAAATAAAAAACGGATTATATATACCTATTTGACTGATTAGAAAAATAGATTACAACTGTAGTTTGAGGAAATTTAATTAATTCATTATGCTGAGATAATAAGGAAAGGAAAGTTATTTTGGAATGCAGATGTATAGTTAAAGAATATCTCAAGCAAATAAACTTGATTGAAAAGCACACTTTTAAAAACATGAGATGAATGGATATTTTACAGAAAATACACTTAACGGAACTCAAGACAAAAATAGTTCATATTATTACATGATTTTGAATGACTCATGACAGCTGTAAAGCCAAAGTTCTCATTCGATAGACTGTAATTCCTTTTTATAAAATTATTTTTTCTTTTCTTTTCCTTGTTTATATAT
>JAQQZR010000014.1:7501231-7513126 GCA_030068235.1 Notoglanidium macrostoma | reverse complement strand
TGTTTTTGTTTGTTTGTTTGTGTGTTTGTGTTTTTGTGTTTTTTTAATCATGATTGAATGATAATGGTGAAATCTTTATATCACAATCACAGAGCAAAGAAAGGGAAAGCAAAAAAAAAAAACCCTCATGTGAACAGACAACAATGATATCGTTAGCTATTAGACTGAAAATGATGAGTGCTGATAGACCCAGTTTTGGGGGAAAAAACCCAGCAAAGAACGAGAATGTAAGTGAGGAAGTTTCCCGAAAAGGGGAAGACCATCATTAGCAGGTCCTTCAGTTTTAAGTGAGATTTTTGTAATAGTAGTTTTACAGGAGGTCACATTTTAATCTTACTTGACTAAAAGTAAAGACTGTAAAGTAAAGACCAAAACACCAAACAGTATTTCCTCTTTGAGAATTCGATTCCATGTTAAAGCTAACTGATGACCACTGCATTAAAGCATGGGTTAATTTTAGGCCAGTGAAACCACTGGTAATGTGATACCCAAGTGAGTATGCATACTCAAATTGCTTGCAATATATTTACTTTTCGTACAACACAAAAACCTGAATTGTCTAATGTAGTCCTATGAGTATTTCAGTCACTGACAGCAAATAAACCTCATAAAAATGTGCATAGTATTAATGACAAGTGATTAGACTATTTACTGTGAAACTCTAACCAGTGTGCCCCAATCTCTACAATCTAAACAGTTCTGGAAAAAAATTATTTATTATTCAATATGACTAAATCCTTGTTTAAAGTACAGCCCATTAAATTCACAGCTTAATATTCAGTTATTCCACTTAAATCATATTAGTACAACTGGTATGAAATATTCAGAAACTACACTGAAACTAATAGGGAATGAATGCAAGTATATAAGTGAGGAATGTCAATCTGGACCCACCAAAGAGATGTATAAGGTAAAAATAATCCAAGCTCCTCAAAATGAATCAATAATTGTGTAGTAGAAACTGCAACCAGTGGAACCAGTTGTAACCCCCTACTGGGTTACAAGCAGTGAAGTCAATAAACATACCTAATATTGTCTACATGCATTTTATTGCACCTCACTATATATTTTTCTTTGTTGTCTTTCGGTTTTGGGGTATTATGTTTGACTTACGCAGCAAAAAGACAGAAAGTACACCAGTAAATACTGCCAGCACAGAAAACACAGCCTAAAATACCTTGCTAACAACAGGCTTAGAGAACTCATATTCCTTGGCCCACTTCACACTAATTTCCCTTTGAACCGGGGCCTTGTGTGGCTGTTGAGATGGACTGGGGAATTTATCATGGTCCTATATTTTAGGTGATTAAGAACTATGCCTTGGTGCCTCTAAGTAGAGTACGAGAGTGGTCTGAACTGGCAATGTTGACAATCAGCCAAGTTTCTGGGAACGCTTAACATAAAATGACCAAAGTTTAGCTGTTCTGCCTCTGCAAAGAGTATTAAAGCTAAAGAAGTGGCCTTCTTTGGCCAAGCCAGCATTCACTGAATGTGCCGTCTGCTCAGGACACTCAAAAGGGGAAGGTTATAAATAGGCAGTGAGCAAACAGTCAAGGTCTAAAAGTTTCCTATGGCGGCAGGCCTGGCTTGGATTACATAATGGGATAATAACATAGCATAGATTATAACAGATCCTCTTTATTTATCTATAATAATGTTTGCCTGACTTACGGCAAATGAGTCACCAGTGTCACTCAAACTGAGTGGCAGCATGCTAAAAAGTGTGTCATGAGTGCATATGGTCATACTTAATTCTGTTTGATTTCTGAGTTAAATGAAGTTTGAACACTTGGGCTAATATTGTAATAGTTGCACTTATGGCTGTATAGTAAAGCAGGCGCTAGTGTGATTATATCAAAGATGAAACAACAAAGATAATATATGAATCAGGGTTCAAAGAGTGAGGCAAAACAATTAGGAGTTAAGACAGTGCTGGAACATTTATTGTGGCCATTAGACATAAATCACCTTATGCTCCACACAACCGATTACAAAGCACAGTTGTGCTTGACCGCTATAAGTTCTTTTTATAAAAACTCGACCTTCAATTGTTTCCACAAGAATTAAAGGAATTTACCACCCGCACAAAAGTCATGGATTTGTTGCAGTTCATATAATTTTGGTTTTGGCATCACGGTAATTTGCAAGCGCACACTTCAAATGAAACGGTTTCGTGCAAAGGAGCTGCATGTTGTGTGCGGTGGACGCTTGTCTGGAGTCATTTGATATGCACCATTTGAAGGTCCAGCCCTTTCACATAACACAGTGTTCTGACATGTGCAAGAACCCACGCTATGCCTCCTGTTGCCCTTAAATGTAGTTCATGCTCTGAGCACTGACTCTGAGGCTGAATATTGTACTGCAGTTTTCACTAAGTAATTGCCCTGATAGTGTTTGTGTTTGAATATGTGCGATTATTCACCTGACTGACTACATTGTCCTGTATGACTAGAGAAGAAAATGGCCTCGTGTAATGAGCGGCTTATCATTCCCATTCCTATAAACACCAACCGCAGACACACAGGTCCATAGTTAGCATTTGAACAATAGCTAGCCTACATCTATTGTCCTCATTATTGTATCCATTTTAGTTCCTGAAGCCTTCTTAACCACAGACCTGCACCCACCCACCAAGAAAGTCTTGAACTTTAGGCTTTGAATCAGCTACATTCACAGACAGTGAAGACAAAAGAAGATGCACCGCACCCCAGCATGGGTTCATCCTGAACTTCCTGGCTTGTCGTTTGTGGTGGCGGTGGCAGACGGCCAGTCTCTGGCTCCAGTCCCAGAGTTGGAGCATAGTGGACATGCCCTGACATGGGCTTGAAATGGATATTTACCCATCCTCAGTCTCATAAGTCTTAACCTTATACAATTATAGGGTTACACTGCACTCTATTGTGCTCTGGACTTGAAGGATGATGGATATAAATGGACTAAAACTTGACCTGAAAAAACAAATCAAACTGGTCTGGTCAGTGAATGAATGGGTGTCCAACATAAGCAGCATCCATGGATAAGATTTGGTTTGAAATACCAACACAATCTCACGCAGCTTTTATGCGATTTCTAACAAACAATAGCAACTGAATTGGATTTCAGTTTATGAAATCATAAAACACATCATGGACCCTAATGAAGCACTTAAATAAATTATATAGAAATGTTCACATAAATTGGCTCACATGAGATACAAATGAGGATGCAACAAGGCATAAGACTAATCTGACACAAATTTAAGATCAGGTTTAAGATCCCTTGTTCAATCCTGAGCTCGGTTTACTGTCTGTGTTGAACTTCACATATTCTCTCTGTGAGTGGGCTTCCTCTGGGTTCTCCGGTTTTCCCACCTCCCAAAAACATGCCAGCAGATTGGCTAATTTAGGCATGCTCCTAGGTGTGATTGATATCCTGGTTTCCCATCTAGGGTGTATTCCAGCCTCATGCCAAGTCCAGAAACAGGATGAATGAATGAATAAAAAAAAACAGTGGCTTGAATAGTAATGAAACAAGTTGGATTTCCTGTAGTTATTTTTTTATACTGACATGTCTTACTGAACACATCAGTGACTGTTAAAGTTGATGGTCGTTTCCGTATCTGCACTGAGACTTTTCTAATGATGAATAGCGCACAGTAAAATTTGCTTCCTAAACAAGGTTGTACCTCAAATTAACATCAATTTTACATTTACTATTCCTTTAGACATGTGACTACACTTTTCAGTAGGGGGCCCCATGACCTTCCACTATGATTTTGCTTCGATTATGGCATGCCCTCATGAATGGAAACAATGAAAGTTACTCTCGAGGTTGTTGTGAGCAGAGGTGGTACAGACACTGGGGTCCTGAGGGTCTGAAGGTAATTAGACCATGCGACACGACTGCCCATGTGTGCCACAGCTATGTCGCACCCCAGACGCTGCTCTCATGTGGCATCACCCACAAGTGTCCGCATTCCACTGTGTCCAAACATGTTGACCACTCAAGTTGTGCCAATCCCTATGCCACTGCCCGCTGCTATAAAGCCATAATGCCACTTGATGTCACTTCAGCCACCTGTGCACTGACTAGCATATGTTTCCCATTAAGCCATGGTCACTCTAGCGTGTTTTCCATTTTTGCTAACCAATTGCATAGCTACCGTTTGTTGTTTGGTGCCAGCTTTGCATAAACATTCCAAACAAACCACAACTATGCAGCAATTCAAACTTCTTATTTTTGTCTGCTTAAGTCACCATAACACAGGAAGGCACAATATGCCGTCGTGCTTTGTGTTAAGCCTCGAAGAATAGCTTTACACTTCTTCTCTCCGTCTTTAATTTGATAGATAATCAATGACGCCTTCGCGTAGGCCCTGGTGAGAGCTCAGAAGAAGGATCCTAATTGAATCTGACAATAATTTTCACATCGTTCTCATGCCCTGTCTCCAATGCCATTAGTGACATTACTGTGCTAATGGTTGCCATGACAGCATGAGCAATGCTCATTAATGGCCTCGGTGGCAGAAATGTTCAGAACAATTTCTTTTTCCTTTTGCACTCTCCTATATTTTTGTCTCAAGTTCTGACTTTGGAGATCTTGAAAATGCATCAAGGAAAAGTTCAGGTACAAGATTTGGTGCCAGTGGATATGTTGACAGAGTGAGCAAGAAAATAAAAAAAGATCTTTCATTCAGTCTTTTTTGCTTGTGCTATGCAAAAAAGTAACTTATATTCACATTGAGTCAACAAAAGGGATTTTTTTGTTTCTTTCGGCTTAGTTTCTGTCTTTATCCCCTTTACTCTCACTCTGCCTGCCTCCCTTTCAGTTCCTTTTGCCTGCTTTCTTGCTTACTTTCTTTTTCATTGTGTGTTAGTATTGTCTCAACCACCTTGCCTGCTTCCCCACAGCAAATGGACACAGTAGCTATTCTTACCAAAATCAGCAGAACCATGCAAAAAAACGAGAGAGAGAGAGAGAGAGAGAGAGAGAGACGACATAAACAAGCATCTGTCGCAGATGGGCCAGCATTTTTCACTGTGGTCAGACTTTGTTTAACAAGCAGCGCAGCTCACATCCCACTGAGCTCTTTTGGAGGAAAAGAACTGCGTTCTACTCAGGACAGAGTGCTCCAGGAAGTGTGGCATACCCGTTTTCGATGGTCTGTAAACAAGTTCAGCTGCCGTGCCCAAAGTCACATTTCACTTATGGAAGATGAGAAAACAGTCAAGTGCTGGCTTTTGCTCAGGAACAAGCAGCTGGACCAGAACGTAAATTTTCACACAGCCTTGGAACACAAAGCCGTCCTTACTGTGACCACTGGCTGAACACACACAACCCCACCCCAAACATCTTGGACACATTAGGGCCAGTAGTCTATATGAGACAAGTTGATGACAGACAAAGTTTTCTCATTACAGTTCATGCAGATTATCCACATAATGCCTTGTAGGTTGGTTTCGCACAGTAATACATAATCAACCTCTGATTTCTTCATAACACTTAACCACTGAAACATACCACATCTACACTTCCTGTTGTTGTTCTCCGGAGCCGGAGTACTCATCAGCTACATTTTACAGCTGTGTATCGCATGCCAATCTATTATAAGTTAGCTCTCTCTCAGAATGCCTTCAGCCTTTAACCGAATGCAATACATTATTCAGAATGAACAGATAATGTTTTCTAAACAGGCACAAATACAGATATGATTTTTTTTTCTACTAGAAAGCTTGCCAGAAAGCTTCACAGGGCATCTGCTTGAGACTAGAAGTGTGCAACAAGGGGCTAGGAATGCAATAAAAAAGTTAAGCAAGTGGAAAATTTTTACTTTCATGCAAGTGAGCAGACGTGGGTATGAGTGAGCCGTCAGATATGAAGCTTAAAGGAGGATCACACATTAACGTGAACCTGTGATGCATTTACAAGGTTCATTCATTCATCCTTAGTAACTGCCTGGTCAGGGCTGCGCTGGTTAAGGCTGCTAGTTTGTTCATATTTCATATTTGTTCATATTTATCATCATATTGTTTAGATGGGTCTCATGCACATCTCTAGTTGACCAGTTATGAACTCGAGTGATGTAGCTGTGATTGAGGGACTATTAGAGCTGAATTGAAGGCATGTCTAGCTTCTTGTTCAGGCCACACCTACTTCAGGTTTAATCCAAATATTTTGAGTACAAACATACAGATAATGGAACTGCATTACACACCTAACCTGTGCACATGTTTTTATAGACTTTATGATCACTCCTTTTATGAGTATTCAAATTTATAGAGCTATTTCACAGCACTGATGTTTTGCTTAACATTATTAATGTCTTTAAAATTACCCTTTATATAAAATAGGTCACCAGCCTCAGCTATGAAAATGTATGTAAATTGTATCCACGTCACCGTTTTAGAGCCTTGTAGTTATATCTATCAGTACAGTGTTAGATGCCTTTTAGCCAGTAAGATTTTTCTCTTTGAGAAAAAAAATGCACTTATCAGTATAAAGAGAATAATTAATAATTATACCCTAGCGCTGTTGAATGCTGAAATCTGATTAGTCGGAAAATGTTAAATTTTTTCAACAGCAGCTCTGACAGTAGCTGTAAGGCAAGTTATAGCTCTATGTTAATGCAATTGTTTTAATATGTCATGTTCTATACTTTTCTATAGTAACAACTTATTATTTACGACTTGAAAGACGGATGCACACATAATATAAGCCTAATAATAAACGGATTTGCAGGAAGGAGTCTTTGTAAAAGTCTGAGCTGAATTTTATTTTTGTCTTACAATAGAAAAGAATAAGAGAGGCTGGTGAAGGAATGACTGTTTATAGCTGCTATACTGTAAATGATAACAAGGTTTCTCAGATATCCACAACATTAAGTGTAGCTATAAACTGTTAAAAAGTCCAATATGTTGTGCTTCAATAAATAAGAAATAGCAAACCGCTATGGTATAAAAGGAATAAGACACTTTAGGACATGCTGTTATAGCAAAATCAAACTCAGGGTGGTAATGCACCTCACCACCCCATCGGTGATTATGTTCCTATAACAGCATGCCTTGTCAAATTTTATTCCTTGCACACAGAACCCAGATAGACTAAGGGGCTTCCTGCGATTTGAACAGATCACAGTAAAGAAGACATGTGAGGTTGTCACTGTGGTTACAGGTGGTATAGGTTACTGAAAGATGAAAGCTGACTGACAGCTGGTAGAATGGCGCACTTTTGGTGACGAAGCCAAAGTAGAAAAGTAAAAAAAAGTCCTTGAGGGTTAAAAAATAAAATCCTGGGACCAAACTCCATTAACAATACACAGTCCCACTAGCATTACAACAGTTTCACGCAACAGTCACTCCCGTTAGTAAATACATCTACAAATCCTAAACTGTGACTGAATGAATGTTTATGAGTGCTGTGTTCGATGCGGAAACTGGACTAAACTGGCTAGCTGTGCTTATAGGCGCTTTTGGACCAGAGGAACTCCTTCATAGTTCTTAGAACTATTAGAGGATGTACCCCCTTTTCTGTGTTCAATTCAATTCAATTCAATTTTATTTGTATAGCGCTTTTAACAACAGTCACAAAGCAGCTTCACAAAAGTGAATAAATTCTGAATATAAACTTATGAATCTATACATTTATCTATATATATCCCTATCCCTAATGAGTAAGCCTGTGGCGACGGCGGCAAGGAAAAACTCCCTGAGATGGCAGAAGGAAGAAACCTTGAGAGGAACCAGACTCAAAAGGGATCCCATCCTCATTTGGGTCACACTGTATAGTTCAATTACAACTAACACACTTAATACTAGGGTCAAGTTTAAAGCGCAAGACTGGTCATGGTAGCACAATAGTATCCATGAGAGACATGTGTGTACGGTGAATGGTCCAGACGTAAGTGTAGTGAGATTCTTCAAGTTGAGCCATCGTTTTTTGTTTTTTTTCGGCAATGTCATTACAAAAACAGGAGAAAACAAGGACAAACTTACAAAAATGTAATGGTAAAAAAAATCCATGTGCCAGCATGTGCTGGTTAACAGATGAGAGAAGCTCAAACCTGAGGTGGAGTGGTAGGCAAACTAAAGTGAAATAAAAAAACAGGATAGGCTATAAGAGCTTGATTTACACTGGAATACGTGTGCTGCCTGTCTCATTATTCCGAACAGTAAAACAGTAAAGTAAAGTGCACACGCTAAGAGATGGATGGAGGAATATGTGACATGTTGGTCGAAATCACTACAATCACCACTAGTGGATTTTCTAATTGTCAGATAGTCTATATGAAAAATCTTCGTATCTTTGCATTGAACAGCCGAATCCAGTTCAACTGGAGTCAGGTAAAGCCGTACATCAATGTGAAATGCTAGCTGTGTAAACAACAGCTCTCGACGTTCGCGTTAGAACGAAAAGCAATAAGATTTTGATGTGGCTTAAGTCACTTCAGTGTTCCTACTGGTGGTGGGAATTCAAAAGGCCCTTGAAGGTGTGTAGTTCTCGGCGGAGCTCCCCAGGAGGTAGTCTCTCTCAATAAGTCCATAGAACTGTTTGGTCCAAAAGCGCCTACTGCTAACAAACTACTTGATTGCAGCATGTCAGTATACACTTAGCAGCAGCTTTTAGTTTACAGTGTCTTACGCTCTCACATGTAGCCAGCTTTGCTTAGCCTTAGCCTTTCCTAATAGCTATTAGGAAAATGAAGCTGCACTTTTCACACTCATCCTCTGTGCATGAGAATTAAAAAAGACCTGATGGTAACTATGGTTGGCTATGAATTTAAACTTTAGTAGTAAAAACAATAATATAATTTGTAATGCAAATTTTACAACCAACAATATTCAACACAATTCACTCCAATCCAAGAAACAATGATGTGTCATTTAACATCAAATCACTTCATCTTGGGTGCTTTTAATATGATATCAAATGACATCCAGATAACTTGTTAATTTTACCTTCTGAGATTATGCAAATATCTGAAGCACCAAAACCAACTTTCATTAAACTTCAGACAGCAGAAATGAACAGATTCATATATAAATATATATATATATATATAATGAATTACTCACGCTGGCTGAAGTGTACAGGTGTTATTAAGATATTTATTAAGTTTTAGTAATATATTCATTAAATGAAACCTTAAATCAGAGTGTAAACTACAGGAAGATCAGTTAAAACCATGAGATAAGGCAGGAGACATGAGCAGATACATTGTAATAATGAAAATAATATTAAATCAGCACTCCTTTCTAAGTAATTCTTTTCATCTTTTTTTTTGAGCTGTAACACCACCCTGTTTTACATCTTGAAGACAATAATGTAATGAAGAGAATACTTTTTAAAAAAATTTTTTATGAGATGCCACAGTGATGTTGATATATTTGGCCATGCTTTCATTTTATGGAATATGGATTTAATTACTGTTAGATTTCACTTTTTCATTTTGTTAATAAGCATGCTGGTGACTGACAGTTGGTTTATTGCTGGATTTGGTGAAACGTCTCTTTATTTCCGAGTGACTTTATTGCGGTTGGAGAGGCAGCCGAGTGCTTGGGCTTGGTTAGCTGCCAGTAATGGACAGATGCAGATGCCAAATTGGGGAAGTGAAAGTCCTGCTTTCTTTCGCTCTTTTTCCTCTTTTATCTCTCGCTTGCTCTCTCCATCACTACAGAGCCAGTAGAAGCACCAGACCACACACGCACGCACGTGCACACACTTCTTGCAAGCACCTCACCTCATGTTAACGAATCCCTGACTCGAACCCAATGAATGTAATCAACTGTCAGAGGTTTGCGGGTGTATCTGAGTCTCAAGGGACTGTTTTAGGGAAAGGCTAAAGAGACAATAAGACTGTGAGCATGCTGTTCATTACCAAGTCAGAATATGGTTGCAAAAGGGTTTTGGTAAGCACACAATATCAGGAAGTATTTGCTTAAAAATCTTGTCAGAATTTATTAACTAAAATTTCATGTTTTTGCTTCTCTCTGACATTTTGGTTCCGGAACAAAACTATGTGCACCTTCTTTAATACATTATTTAAATATTTATTTATTTACTTAACAGTGACAATACAGGTAAATATTGTTACATGGAATACAACACCTCTGATGTACATAGCACTTCCAGCAATAGCTAATTTGCAGCTTTTATGACAGCAATTGCAAAGTCTGAGTCAAAACCTTGTTTAAAATCTTCGGTTGTTGAATATGATCATTCCATCACAAACTCTTAACTATCTTTCCTAATTCCCAGTTCTTTCTAAAATTAAAAGCCATCTGAAGCACCTGCCTCAAGTTGCAAAACCCATAAGTTAGTGACTTTTCACATTTAAGCTAATTAACGTTACCTAGAGTTCACACTGTGTACGATGTGTGCATTGTGTACACAACTTTCCGAACAATTCGCACTGCTTACAACACATTTGTGTTCTGTAAAGGCAACCAGTGCAAACCCCAAACATCCAACAGTGCCAAAGCACCAAGATGGGTCTGTAATTACAACCCAGTTCACTTCAAAACATCACATGAGAAAAAGAAAGGAGCAGCAAACAAACAACATAGTTGTGCTTATTTTGGTATAATGAGGATCATTACTGTGCAAACACTTGCACTGTGCTCTGTAACTACAGGTCAGAATAATCAGAAGCATGTTTTAGATCGAGGTTTACAATGAAGTTGGCAGAATATGTGCTTTGAATGGATCGCTTCATTTATCTGTATTGTGAGATGGACAACTGAAAAAGGAACATTTAGAAAAGCTTTTGGTTTAAATCTAAATCTGCATCCAGATCTCGGTAAGGCTGTTCTGTCACAACGTCTATTGTTAAATTCAATTGAATTGAGTTTCTGGAATGGGTTAATTCTAATGACAAGCACAGAAAATGGTACAAACAATACTTGACCCCAAGTGCGGAAGACATCAGGGGGAAAAAAGTCCTTGATGTTTTGAAATTAGTTGACAGATTCCATCAGTCTCCATCCTCTGACATGCTACATCCTGGCATATTAAGGTTAAGAGAAGGCAGAGCAGGTTTTACTCTGACTGACTGAACCAAGCACCCAGAGGGGATTGTAAGACCTGCAACGTGATTTATAATTACAGGCACGTGCTCGCTTGCAAGCGGCCACCCGCACACAAAAAACACATATATACATGCATGCACGCATGTAGCTGTTAGTGCACATGGAAATGTCTAAACTGTAAAGACAATGTGAATGTAAGAAATGTGCACCACAGGTTTATAGACATGTGTATCATCGCACCATCCAACATTTTTGTTTAAACATTTTTTAAAAACAAAGTACTTTCAAGGGTAAAACCCAGCTATGTTCCTCTGAAGGTACAACCTTTTAGGATGATCACTCAGTGACTAGAATTACTACCTTTAAGCCTGAGTTTAATAAATTGTTTTTTAACTTAATGTAGTATTTACACTTATTGTGGCTCATTGGTTTCTTCCAAGAAGTGCATAGAATTTAACAGAACATGAAGCATATATTGTTGTCTTTGCCAATAGGGTCATTTCTCCTGAAAGGAAGTGAGACAGGAAGTGTCCCCGGCAGGCAGTTTAGTATGAGTGTGTCCTTCCTGCATGCAGTGGATTACACAAACGTCTTTATGAGAATGAAAGAAAAAAACCAGAAAAGGCTCCAAAAAGTCCCATGTATCATCACTGAATGTTTCATACCCATATAAGACAAGATCTGAAGTTCGACCACATTGTTGCAACCACAGCATATTTAAGGAATTAAAGTATTACACAATCATCAGTGTAGCTAAAGCTTCTGCAAATATAATGTGTGCAAGTTAATATGTACTTCTGCAAGTATAATGTTCCCAGTCATCCGTAATTAACAAGCGCAGTCATGGCCTAGTTGATTTGCTTCTAGTGATGTCTACAAAACTGAAAAACAA
>JAQQZR010000014.1:7488437-7500150 GCA_030068235.1 Notoglanidium macrostoma | reverse complement strand
CACACACACACACACACACACACACACACACACACATACACATACACATACACACACACACACACACACACACACACTCACACACACACACACACACTACCAAGTGAAATTGTCTGGGGAATAGAGCACTTAGATCAATGAATCTAAAATCATCCTAGATTATTGTATTACTCTCATACAGTAACCCATTTACTGCCAGATCCTCTTTCCTTATGCACAAACACAGGGTGTGAACTCTACCTGACAGAATGGGGCCACGGCGCTATCCAGGGAATTAAGGTGTTGCTCAAACGGAATTATATAATTATAAACTTCCTTTGTTGTGGGCTCATCAGATGAAATCCAGCAGCAATCACAGGAACTGCAGCACCGTTTAAAACCCCCTGACATTCTGTTCACTTCTCACATATATTTGATGTGGTCAACAATTATATATATAAGTAAAGTGAAGCTGTATTGTACATATTATATAGTGAAGCTATATATATATATTTGTGAGAGGGGTTCGCTCATGTCTGTGAGAGTGTTTAAAGATTGCATGTTGTCACTATAGTGTAAGTTTTGAATGAATTGAGTGAAAGCTGAACTAGTTTTTTTTTCTCTCTCCCTCTCTCACTACAGTTTCTTGGACTACCTGAAAATGTCATGCTGGAGAATATGTAGTTCAAAGCAAGGAGAAAGAGTTTGTAAAATGTAGAAGGAGGATTTACATGGCTGCTGGTGGGATTTTAAAGCTGCAGTCTGCAGTGTGTAATAATCTACACTATTAGGTTTGTGGGCATTTTGAGAAATTGCAACAGGGCCTTGTACTTTATTATTTTTGCATAGTTGAGGTACAATATTATTAAAGGGGTAAATTATAAGCACTGCATAATATGCACCTGCTGGAGTTTAGGTACTGTGTGTGTGTTTCATTTGAATTTCAGTGATTCACAAATTGTAGGATGGTGCAGTTGAAAAAATTGTGATTTCAGTACCATTATTAGTGACCAAATGACATTAAATGTCCAATGCAGTAACTTTAATGTTACTATAAAGTATAGGTTATATGGGGAAACCCTTCATATTTGAACATTTTCATTACATTGTTTCAACAATTTATATAGTATCTCAACAAGAAGTAAAGTTGTAGTATTTTTAAATCTTTTTACCTCCAAAAGTGAAATTTAAACTTCCTGCACAATTGATTGGCATCCACTAAGTGAAAAAAATCACATCACATTTAGCTAGTAGGTTTTAGCTGTCTTTAGGTGAACTGACTGTTTTTACCAACACATATGTTAAACTGACTCCTTATACAGCATGGGCTTTGCAGAAGAAGGTTAATTAGTAAATTAAAAAATCATCACCTCTTAGCATTTTGATGAAGTACATGTTGCCGTATAATGTTAGACAAAATCAGGTTGTTGTTTGTTTGTTTGTTTGTCATTTAAAAAGATTTAGGCACCGTGACAGGTTTTCCAAGGCTGACACAAAAACCCCACCCAAACACATGCACATTATTATTATTATTATTATTATTATTATTATTATTATTATTATTAGCACTAGGGCCACTTTAGAACTTGAAAGATGATGCGATTCCTTTTGCAATACCACATGGATATGATTCATCTAAGATCCAAGTACACGAGTAGATGTTCTCCAATACAAAGGGAACATGAGCAAGACATATGGATACTCCAGCATTGCTGTTGGCTGAGACATTCTTTGGACGTGTGATATTTCACACTTGTGCTAGTGCACAGATTTTATCTTCTTAGGCCAGACATTATCTGAACACTTCTAATGTTTGACAATAGAAAGACATAAAAATTGTACTTTAGTGCACATAAAGCACATTTGTGCACTAATGTGTGTGTGTCTTTGTGTACACATGGCTTTGTCAATGGAAGAACTCCAGCACTGCTCTGTGTCAGGTATTTACTTTAATCATTTAATAAATACTTTTTTTAATCATTCAAAAGTCTTGCTAGCTAGACAAGGTATACTCTCTCTACCCACATTGTGCAGGTCGGATTATTTCTGTTTCATTAAAGTCAGCAAATTGAATATCAGGGCCAGACCAGGAGCTGCATACTCTCTTAATTATGTCTAATAAATCTGGCTCCTAATTGCCCCCAGGGAGAAGAGAGACTGCTGGGTAATGGAAGGACTGGAGTGGCACATTAGGAATTGTTATTCTACCCTCACAGATGAAGCAGACAAACTAAATATGGACGATTGTCAAGGCATTTGCTGTTTGTTTATGTGCTCATTGCTGGAGGGAACTACCATTCTAGTAAAGCGGTCGGAAATGCATGCTAATCTGACATGTTTGCTTAGCACTGAGCATGAAGCTGCTTCTGTTTGCCTTGCTTCAGTTGCATGCCAGAGTCTGTGAATAATTGGAACTTCAAGCAGCAACAAAGTAAATATGCTTCATTAAAGCTATCATTATATCGCAGAAACTAAATTTTCACAATTCTTTCTTAGCTTAAAGTTGATCAACTATGACATGTTTGGTTCTTTTGTTTTGCACTGGTGCTACAAGGCTAAGGTTGCTAATAATGGATGGGAGTTTAAGGTTTGCAGGTTAGCATTATGCACTGTGTACTTGTGTCAGGGTAGTTTGGCTAAGTAAGTAGTTTGTAAGTTGCTGTACATATGTCTCACAGTTAAAATGCAATTATTATAAGCCGATTCACTGAAAAAAACAATTTCCCTCCAACTTTTATCCACACTCCTACTATAATAAAATTTGAGCTTGTAATGATTCTGGCATCAAAATGGCTCCTATTACTATTTTTAGCTATGCACCATCTTTTGTCCATTTTTATACTTCACGTCCTAAACTACATGCCTAAGGCAACACTATATATAATGATGTAAAGCTACAACCATTTTGTGCTACATGCAACTATGTGCTACAGAGTTTGTACATGTGTGAGTGTGTGATGCAGTTTGCATAACGTTAAATTGGCTAACTGCTTGTTAGCAACATTAGCCTCATAGCTCCAGTGCAATTCTAAACAGCAAGTTGCAAACAACACACACTTCTCCTGGGTGTCGTTTTATATTAACCAACTATTTTAGCTTTTACGGTAACCTACTTCCTGTTTCAGACCTTTCTTTCCATATATAAAATATTTGTTTTTAGAAATTGAAGATCATGGTACATCATAAGTATGACTTGCGTTCTGTTGTGTTTGGATTTGACATTTACATGAAATTAAGACTGCAGTTGCAGATATGCGCAGAGTGTGCAACATATTAGGCAGCCAGACCTAAAGTCTCGATAATCAACCTAACCACAATACAAATTGTTTTTCCCTTTTCTTCTGGATTTTCCATTGTCAAGTTTGTAGATACTACTGTTCCCCTAAAACAATCTGTCTTCCTCTGACCGCATGTGAGTCAACGCTTTAGTTCCTCATCTCAGCCACTGTCTAAAAGGAATCAATCTCCAGTCTGGATTTGACTCATTAGGCCGTGGGCTACTGTGCGCCTTTGTTTACGCACATGTCTCGATGCCAGGGGTTCCTTATCATTAGAACCTGCTCTCAGAAGCTGTAATGATAAAATAGGATGTATTAGCGGTAGTTACTCACCAGTGACTGCCAAATGAATCAGAATGGCTGCAGACATAAGGAAGGGGTGGGGTGTTGGGGGAGAAGTACTATGTGCAAATAAAAAATGTTTTGCAGTTGTTGGTCAAGAGTTCAGCTTTGCCAGTAATTGTAAAGAAGAGTTGTAAATAGATTAAATTTTTAGCACCTATTCACCCACACACTTGTAAATGGATTACACTCTTTGCAACCATCTGTAATCAATGTTTATCTGATTATGTGTGAACCCAGTGTGGAACTTTTGCGATATTGGTTGTTCCCTGAGTGCCTCCCAGTGCGACTCTTCTTTTCTGTTCCATCATGGCATGCCGTCTGTATGTTCGTAAAGCATTCATTCACTCATTAATCTTCAGTGACCACTTTATCTTCGTCAGCATCATGGTCGATCCCGAACTTGTCCCAGGAACACTAGGCACGAGTTGGGAACACACCCTGGATGGGATGCAGTACACAGCAACTTTACAAAAGCCACACTTACAATTTGAAACTTCCTACTTCTGTAGGATTCTGAGAATGAAGACAAAGGAAAGTACTAAAATTTGCTGTCACATTACATCATCTTTTTCATTTCCTCAAAATAAGTAAATAAATAAATCATTGCTCCTTAAGACCTCTTTTCTGTAGAGTCCAATGAGTGAAGATCCTTTTATAAATTACATCACATAAAAATTTCATTACATAAAAAAAATTGTGTCATTTAAATGTTCGTCCTGACAGGAAGAAGAGAAATATTTGGGAAAATACTTTAAAATTAAGAACGAAGAAAAAAAAAAAAGAAGTTGTTTTTTTTTGTTTTGTTTTTTTCACATGTTTTTTGAATGTGTCAAAAGACCCTGTATGTGATCTCTGTTGAAGTATTTTTGTCCATTTGATATATTACTCAAGAGTTTGAACTACACCAGTACAATAAAAAAAATATGAGTAGCGTTAGAATTATTATTTAGGCTATAATTAGCCCAATGTTATTTCTCCAGTTCAATGATTGATTCTACGTCTGTGTTGTTCTTAATCACACTGATTAATGCTAAACATATGGATATAGATGGTTTGGATGGAAATGTTTATAATCGAGTGATGTGGAGAGTCTTTATGTGCAGCACATTAATCATACGCTCTAAGACAAGAGTAATTTCATTCTTACTGATGTGGTAATTTGTCTCTACAGTGTCTTGCATAAGTAATCACACCCCTCGAACTTTTCACCATTTTGTAGTTATAATCTGAACATGAAATGGACTTAATTGGGATTATATGTCATGACTCTACCCAAAATAACCCATAATACAGAAGCAGGGACAATAAATATAGTTTGCAAAGTAGTTTTTCTTTTTTTTAAACAAACAAAACGATGTGTCTTAAGTAATAAGTGAATAAGTGTTCAGTCCCGTGGTATGAAACTGTGAAATTAGTTCAGAAGTCACATTATTGAATGGAGTCAACCTATGTGCAATTACAATGACATGTGATCTCATTATAAATATATCTGTTCTTGAAAGGCCCCAGAGTTTGTTAGAAGAAATTATTTAGAGACCAAGAGGTGCAATTGACAGTGTGATGCTACCACCATCATGCTTCTTTCCCTCCAGCAACTCTAAAAGTAGGTTGACTCTGCAATAATCCCTATGTACACAATAAAGGCAATGAAAATATTACTCACAAGTAAGTTTTAACATGGCTCTTTACCAAGAATGTCTCTGGAATGATTTTGATGCCACTTATTTTAAATATTGGGCATGAATGTGGCAAGCAAACACATGGTAAGTACATTTGGTTCATTTGTGATCCAGGTACTTTTTTCTGATCCTTCTTTGGATGCATTCCATACAGAGTGTTTTGAATTCATCTCGGATTTCATAAACCTCACTTTGACCCAGCACATCAGTAGGATCTCCATCTCCTCTCTGCAGACTTGGGCCAACACGGACTCCCTCTGTACCTGTGAAAATAAACGAGGCCTCTGGCTCCTAGGCATCCCAAGCACTGTTAACACTCTAAACATTCAAAAGTCATCAACCGTGGACCCAGCCACACTCTTTAAACACTTGTTAAACTTGCACGTTTTTCCTGCAATGTCAACAGCTTCCAATCACCCTACAGGGAACACCATGCCAGCTTCTAGGCAACGGTGCAATGAAAGCAATCGAATAAAAAAGGCCATGTAGGGAACATTCATAACGGAAGTCTCTCCCCCTTCCTTCTCTCGCATGAAGGGTCTGATTGAGAGACGAGACGAGAAAGCTATGCAACTACGGCGACTTCCACATCACCAACCCCACAGGTGAAAAGCCCCAAACTAGACTACAGAGACTAGAGATCAATGCTACACTCCCAGTGCCTGTGATACCTTGGCAGCACCCCACAGTCCAAATGGAAACCCTGGGCAATAAAACGAGCCAAGCCTGTTTGCACTTTCCCCGCAGATGGATGGTGAAACGTAACATGAGACGGCCATGGCAGCCCCTAAGGTTTCCTCTGGAAAGTGTAGCCTGTTCAGTTTTCCATTGTCGGAAGACTAAGAGACGTGCAGACCACCATCAATGGTGTCTAGATGCATTATTGTGACGACCCCGTGTCACTCTGTCCAAGTGGCCCACAGCACGTGAGATTCTGCAGGCTCTCACGCATTAAATGACTCTCACTTGTGCTCGAAGAGTGTGTGAGAAGCAGAATGGAGGAGAGCTGTGTGCTGCTGGACTTCCCAGAGTGCGGCATATTACTGTTCCATTGCATCATTGTGAGCTGCAGTTCTACCCTCATTCTATTGTGCTTTCATGAGACCAGCACCAAAGACTGGATACCAAATTGGGCATATGTTCTCCAAATGGGTACAAGATTTATTTCTAATGGCAAGGAATTGATAGGCCTAATTCTACCTAAAATACCTATTTTATTAAATCATGAAATGAGCAAGTGAAATGGCATCAAGAACCATACATCTTGAATAACATGCACAACACAACATGTAGTCAATTTGTTTTGTTTGGTACTCAACGAAGTCATTGCGATTGCCAGAGGCATCAGAGAACGATGAAGAAGGGAGAGAGTGTTAGCCTTGCGCTTAAATAAACAACAAATAAATTGACTCCAGTTTTTCAAGCCTTTAATGATGTTTTTCGCCTTTCCCAACATTACCAGAGAGAAGAGTAATTCATTCTGCGATCTGCAATAATAAAGCACTCCTTGCCTCCCTCCAGCTCTCCGCCAATCGTGGCTGAAACAAGCGAAATCATTCTAGAAGAACAGGAGTGGTGAACTTAATAGAGGAAATCATTTAGACATTACAGTCATTTTAATGTACTTATGTCTGCTTAAAATCACCCCGGAACACCGCGCTGTTCCAAGTCACACAGGATTAAAACAGTCAGAAGCTTTTGAGAAGCTGACGGCACATGTGGCTGTGAAAAATGTAGTTGCCACTTTTCTCCCTCGCTAAATGTAGCTAAATGCTGGGGAATGTTCCTAACCCAACTCAATGGCAAATTACTTTTATAATACTTTTATATATTTTTTTTCTTTGAGAACTCTTAGAAATGTTGAGTGGAGGGTTAGATTTGAACTCTTAATGGAAAATTCCATTTAATTTCCAACACATTAAATATATTTGGTTGGTGACATTACTTGCACAGTTAAAATGACCTTTAATAGGAGGAAAAAAAATTACACAATCTCAAGATAAGTGATAATGGTCAGGTTTCACTGTTAGCTCCAAAAAACAAATAGACCATCATATTGATGAATCAAGTTTAAACAAATAATAAATAAATAAATCTTGACTCTCAACATTGAAAATAATGTTAGTTATAAAGATCAATATTCAAATGGATTTTCCTTTAAGTTACTTTCTTAACTCATACTTAACTCAAGACTTATCCAGCTGTTAATCTCCCCATAACCTTATTTAACCCATATCCAGGAACAGCAACGTATGGCCATTGTGTTTGCACTCCAACTTTGCACTGTGAATTTTTTCACAACAGCATCACAAACCTGGCGTTAATGACGAATGGCCTGCCAGGTTTTCAGCCAGTTCTTTGAGTCATCATAAACGATATTTCTCCAGCAGCGCACACCATGCAAGTCATCTGTCCTCATCTTAGCCTGGTCCTAATGCTTATTCAGCACCATATATTCATTTTATTTGTCAATTATGAGTTCAGGGACGAGAAAAATAAAGCAATTAGGCATCTACATTAGCTTACTCACTGCCCAATTTGGGAATTGTTTCAGCACAACCTTTGCCAATAATAAAGTGGAAGCCAATCAAAGCAAATAGCCCAGTGGATCTTTACCATATAATTGGGATACATGTAATCATTAACCTTGGTGCAGAGCAAGAGAGTTAATGAATCAAATCAATACTTCTCTCCTCTGATCCATAATTATTTGAAAAGAGATGAAAAATTAAACAGACACGGCCTATGAGGTTATCATGCCATGCAATTAGCTTGCCGGAGGGAGATTATGTTACCTAGATACCGTTGGGGAAGTGTAATTTCTCTTTCAGACTACAGTTTTTTAATGAAGAGCACAATTACCTAAATAGGTCAGCAGAAGACATGCAGGCAGTTTTATCCTTACCTGTAACAGGGAGATGGGGGTTGTGCTAGAGAATGGAAGGGAAAAAAAAGGTTCCATTAGTATAGCCTAGGAGTTGTTCCATACACCAATCCCGCCACCCTTCTGATATTGTGCTTATGTTAGAACTCATTATCTTTTCAAGTCACTGAATGTGCAAGCTAAAAAAAAAAATTATGTTCATTATGCTGCAAAGAAGTGTGTGAAACAAACATAGGTTTTATATTTCTACTAATTTACTTGTATTCATATTAAAAGATAGGCCACAGCTATATATTTCTGTTTGTTTTAATTTCACATACATTAATGAAAACAATTTGGTTTTGCACTGTAAAGTATGCCAACCTTTCTGTAACTTCTATACATATATACAGTATCTTGAATAAGTATTCAACTCCCTTGAACGTGCTGTGGGCTATTTTGTATAGATTCATGACATCAAATCCCAATTAAGTCCATTTCAGTTCCAGTTTGTAGCGCTACCAAATGGAGAAAAGGTCAGGGGGGTGAAAACTTATCCAGAGCACTGTAGCACTTTAAAAGAGAACCAATGTGTTTTATCACCTTTAACACATATTGTGAAGATAGGTGTTTCAAAATGCATTCTCTCTCTCTCTCTCTCTCTCTCTCTCTCTCTCTCCCTCTCTGTCTGTGTGTAAAAAGTCACAGGAGTGAAGGATTTTCTTCCCCCTCTACTGCGACCCTGCTGTTTGCTGTAAGGGTCTGTCTTTGTGCTACAGATTAGATCTGGGATGATTGGCGCTAGGAACAAACACATGACAAAAGGCAGTGCTGGTCAGCAGCTGGTCAGCGTTGATGTGGACAGGCACACATACACATGCACACACAGTGGTCTGAACTGGGTCAGACAGGGGTATCATCTAGACTGGCAGTTTCCTCACATGTGACGCCTTTCCCTCACATGTTGTCATAATGTTCCCCAAACACTGTCAGAATCAACACAGCACAGCAGCAGCAGCATGGTTAAGGGCCTTTATAGTTTGTAGGATCTTTTTGAACATTGTGTCAGTCACAGTACACATCTCACATCTGGAATTTGATGAGATTGAGACCAAATCTATATCAATTAAAAGTGGAAGTTGCTGGTCAACATTATACGTGAATAAAAAATGAAATAATGTCCAGAATTACATGACTGGACTTTTATTTTGTATGCTCCCAGACTTAGGGCTAGGATTAAGGTGTGGTTTAGAATTTGGTTTTTGTTTAGTTTTGTTTTATTTTTGTAATTCATATGAACACAAACTAACTCACTTGACCAATCACTTCACTCCCTTTTGTCTGAATTGTAAAAATATTTAATTTTTTTTTTTCAATTAAATTAACTTCATATATTAAGAGCCAGCAAGAGTACAAAGATTCATACTATTACCTATACAAACTAATATGAATTTGATTACATGTTTTACACATTTTGGTAATGAAGATAAAATGCACAGAAATATGACTGATTGAATTAGAACATATTTAATCACGAGATTTGTAATGTGCCTTTGGGAAAACCAAATTAAAATCTGATTTAGAAATATCACAAGTAGGGGAACAAAATCAATAAATAACTGCAACAAAGGTAAGAACACAAATATATCTTTAAATTATATTTATGCAGGGTTTGTTTCATTGTTATATCATGTGCTTTAAACCATGCCCTTCTCAACACTCACCATGCAATTTACATGAACTACAAACACTTATATTGTCTATGTTTGGTCTACATGCCTCTGATGGATTTACACTTTTGAAGCATTATATATTACAATTCATTTCTAATAGTCCATCTAACTGTAGAAGAATACTGATATTGCATTCTGAGTAATCTCAGACCTCAGAGATGACAGGTGTGATCTGCGATCCATTGGAGAACTCACACCATAAACAACAAACAAATAATATTGTCCGAAACAGTGCAAGACATCAATGGTTCATTAACCAATACTAATACCGTTTTAGTCCTAGGTGTAAGGAAATATTTTACAATATGCATTATATGCAATATTATATTTTGTCTATGGCAGGTTATGTGTAGTTGTGTAGCACTTTTTGATCTAGTTTCTCATCTGGTCATCCAGTCAACAGGATGCTCAGCATCTCAGATTTATGCTAACTTTAAAGTAAAATATCAGGATTTGAAGTGACTGTGATGGTGATGGTGACTTGGTCTAAATTCTCTGCTTGCACTAAAGAAATTGGATTTTATACCACATGTTTGTAAAAATCCACCCAGTACATGACATTTCCTAAAAGGCAGTTGTGAAACTGGCATCATATTTTTTTAAAGGTAATTAAGGGCTGGGAGCATTTCAGCCTGAGCTGCTGATGGTGTAGTCTTCCACTGCTTTCAGTGTTCATTTGCAGGAGAATTGAAGACTTTGCAAAGCAATCTTGATGAAAGATAAAAAAGATATTCCATGTTACCCTTTTACACCCCATGGTAAGCTTATCTTTATTTATAGGCATCTCTGTGATTTGTAGCATCTTAACCATTTGTATATATTTTATGTTAAGAAATTCAAAGTAAAAGTCTCAGTGTCAAATCAGTCAAAAACAAAAGCCAAGGACATGTCAAATATCTCATATTTAGTCAAATTAGTTGGTTACTCTGTGTGAAAAGTGAAAGCTTTTATGTGGAAATAGCCTAATAATTGCAATTTAGATCATGATTACTTTCTACAGCTCCAATTAGGTAACACACCTCACAAAGGCTAAACTCTTCTCAGCAGGTAGTTAGAATGCATGTTTTAATGATGCAAAAGAAACAAAACAGAAGAAAAAAAAAGGTTTTAAAAAAAAATGTTTTTAGGGAGTGCCCAACAAAATGCCATGAAACCTTATTATAAGGCATAACATTGAAGCTTATACGCTATACAGGTCAAGTCATTTTATATGTATTGCATGGTTTAAAATCAACCTGCGGGTGACCAAAGCGATTTTCGCAATAATTAAATAAATAAATAAATAAATAAATAAATAAATAAATAAATAAATAGAAAAGGAGTTAATGAATAACACAGAGACAAAGAACATAGCCTATGAAAAAATTATCCTCTAGAACATCTAGATGATGCCCACAAAAAAAAAAATGGAACAAGTGGGTTTTTAGCCTGGATTTAAAACATTCAGTTGAAGGAGCTGGTTGGACATGGAGAGGAAGGCTGTTCCACATCTTGGGCCCAGCAACAGAAAAAAGCACGGTCACCTTTACACTTCAGATGACTGTTTTTATATGGGAACGAGCAGTTTATCAGATGACCTGAGTGCTCTAAGAGAACAGTGGGGTTGTATGAGATCACTAATATAAGCTGGAGCTAGCCCGTTCCCAGCTTTAAATATGAACAGTAAAATTTGTATACAGTATATATAGATTGGAGTTTGCATGTTCTCCCCATGCATGTGTGGGTTTCCTCCGGGTGCTCCGGTTTCCTCCCACATGCACAAAGACATGCAGATTAGGTCAACTGGCTACTCTAAATTGCCCATAGGTGTGAATGTGAGCGTGTGTGGCTGTTTGC
>JAQQZR010000014.1:7469988-7488337 GCA_030068235.1 Notoglanidium macrostoma | reverse complement strand
CTGGGATTGGCTCCAGCTTCCCCGCGACCCAGATGGATAAAGCGGTATAGATAATGGATGGATGGATGGATGGATGTATATATAGATTTCAATAATGCATGAACATTACTGTCTTCAAATACAGCCTGTGTGTTGAGGAACGAACTGACAAAAAAAGATATACACAGGTAGGAGAACTGCATGTAATATTTTTTCTAATGATTTTATCTCTTTTTAGTAACCAAACTAAGGGAAGTATTGGTTTTACAAATATCTAGGCATGGTATAGTTGCAGCAATGAAAACAAAAAAAAAATACAGTAGAACTTTTGTTTATGATCTATGAAACTTATAGGCAGTGATGTAAATAAATGTTATGAGTTGTGCATTTCCTGGAACATACATCCCCTGTTATATGGCAGCATAAAGATGTTAGGGTTAATGTCAACCTGCTTGCGTGGCTCCCCTCTTATTTTTTGAATGGCGTGATTGCCTGGCATGTATTCCCCTCACATACAGTACACATTCCATATGAACCATCCGACCCACCAAATGTTCTCAGTTTCAGGTTTGCAGTATGGCAGGTGCTTCAGACTTTAAGACGTTGTGCCAGCAAGTGTTGTTTTTCCTCCTGAAACTTGGCAGCGAGAATATGACAGACTCTCGAGCTGTGACTTTAATAACAAGAATGCAAGAAAGTAGTCGGAAAGGAAGCTTTCAGGGACATGGAATTAGCGGGGATCCGTGGTCCGTCTGTGCTCGGAGCGCACTGTCACAAAGCTGGAGACGCTCTGGGAGGCCTGGGAGCAGTGACGAGGGCAGCATATTCAGCTCGATAGACAATTCTCTCCTAGAGCAGATGTGTCAGCCACCCACACTCTGAAAGATGTGGACTGTGTGTATTTTTTTCCCCCTTGCCAGAACCTTTAATTTAGCTTTGACTTTGCATGGCATGTTTTGAATTCTGCCTGCATGTCAGGTGGCGACAGCATGATCAGTTCAGTAATCTAATCTTCAAACGTGAGCAAATTGTCTCTTGGATATAATGAAGCAAAGAATAGCTAGCAAGATGACACATTAGTGCTACAACCTATAGGGTCTTCATACATTAAGATACTTTAATGAGCAATGTGACACTTTTAACTTCCTATTTCTGCCTCCTTGCTGTCTGGTGAAGTTTTCTTGCCCTTTTGAGCTCCCATGCAAGTGCAGAGGCGCTTCCTGAACAAGCGATTAAAGGAAAGACTGCCCCCTACAGAAAATCTAGGGCACAACCCTCAGGGCCGACCCTCCTCCCTCCATGTCCCATGTGTCCTCCCTCTCCCTTTGCTGCTCTGATCCACCCTACACCAGGGAGCCAATGAGACATGACCAGGTGCCTTCTCTGAGGCAGCACAGCCGTGGGGTGTTTCTCCTTGGAAGCTTTATTATCTTTAAAACCAAGAAAAAACTACTCAAGGAACTGACAGAGGCCTTCAAGAAACATCCTGAGCTCAGTTCGAGAAGCAAACAAATAAAGCAGCCGCACATAGAGAAAGAACGGCTTGCACCTTGCTTCGATTCCACGGCTGGAGCAACATCACACGGCTCTTGCCAAAGCAAGGCTGCTCTGCCTATTGACAAGGGAATCTTTAAGAGCGTTTCTTGTGCAAAACTTGACAAAACATCCCCAGATTGATTTTATGTCTGACTTCTGCTGCCACTTAAGAGACAGGGCGGTTTTGTTTCGCAGCTGAACCCCACATGCCGACTGCTTTTCCTTCAGGGCATTCTCACTGTGTTGCAGGCAGGGGATGAACTCTTGGGCAAATCTATCTTGTGCAGAAGAAGCGCACAGCTCAAAAAGTGCAGGCAAAGCGTAATGAAGCGAAAGGTGGAGCGAGAGCAAGTTTCTGCCGTTTTTCAAACACCCTCAGCCATCAAAGACCTTGTGCTGCTGCACGCTTGTGGAAAAGTTTTGCATGTTGATTCCATCTCCAAGGCAATTTTTTTGTTTGTTCCTCTCTCTCTCTCTCTCTCTCTCTCTCTCTCTCTCTCTCTCAAATGTTTCACTGTGTAGGAGTTTGACTCTGAAGATGGCAGGATGGCGCGTCTCGTTTTGGAGTTTTGTCAGCTTTATGCGCAAGCGCGGCAGCCTACTCCTTTGGCACTCAGACGCATGCTCTCACTTCCTTCTTTGCAAACATTTGCCGTGGGTGGGTTTGCTTGGTTTGCACCGGCAATGATCTATCATTATAAGGTGTGTGAGCTTGGTGGCGAGTGTAAACTTGGCGCGCTCCTGCTGTCGCGCCACCAGGCCCGAGCCCTGTTAGCTCAGCGATTTCTGAGTGGTCAAGTCGTCTTGCCACAATCGCATGCTGGCGCCACAATCGCGTAGCCCAACTGCAACCCTTTGACTCCGTAATGAATACGTTCTGAAAATACACTCAGCCGTCTTGCTCTTCCCCCGCTGCTTGTCGGTGACCAGAGAACTGGACCATTCTAGCAGGATGAGCCGCAGGCTTGGTCACCTGGTCCATGTGGTCATGGGACTAACACTACTACACTGACAAATCAGGCTAACCGCTGACCTGCAAGGAGACCCTTGGCCAAAGCATGGGGTATATGAAACGATACCATAGAGAGGGGAAGAATGACGATGAGTGTTGATGGCGGGCGTCCGTGTGTGTACACCCATGTGAAGCCCCTAACCCACAGGCCGTAAATACATTTGGTTAAGAACCTTCTCAAGCCTACTAGCCACTGCAAGTATCATCAGGCCAGTAATTTTCCATAATATATATATCTTCTATTTTCCCCTTTACAGGTGCTTTCTGCTCATATTCACCCTAAACTTGCAAGTTTGCTGAATCTATTAACAAAATAATTAGAGGAGAAAATTATTCATAAAATATACTCTAATAACACTTATTGTTGCTAAAGGTAACCACAGAGCATTTATGTTCACTTATTAAGTGGAGTCAATTAGACAGCTACATATAATACTGTAATGCTGCTGATTTCTCCATGCAGAGTTTGTGTGGAGTGATTAAAGTTAACCGCATGAAATATTGCAAAAAGTGTTAACTTCAGAGCATGGCTCAAGGGTAATGTTTTTATAACTGCATGTTATATGTTTGTTAACTACACCATATGAAACGTCATTTACTAATGCAGATTCGGGCTGCTGCTTTTTATCACACACTTATTTTTCATTATTTAGCAATTTCTTTTATTTGATGCAATTTTATTGATACTCACCGTACTTTATGAACTATACATTATTTCACGTGCCAGTATCAAATGATGTACATCCATTTACAATTTGCATAATGAACAGAGGTATGGATTTAAAGATCAAAATTTGCAACAACACAATCCATTAGACAAGTTAATCCATGAACTAGACAAATTGTGATAAATTGTCCCTTTGAGTCCATCACGGGTTGACACAAGCTCTCTCCCAGTTTTTGCAGTGATTTATAGATATATAGTGAACACCTTCCTCTCCAGTGGCAGGACCTATAGACTGTGGGGCCAGTGAATGTTGCAGCAGTTTATGTCTGTGCAAAGAAACAAGAGGCATGCTGTATGAACAGCACTTCTGATTTATTTAGAAGTAAAAGAGGAGAGAGATGAGGGGGAAAAAACCTTCCATGCCAAAAAAAAATGCTGACCAAACAAACACACCAACAACCAGATTGGCCACTTGTGGGTATTTATAGTTGGCATTTGGCGGCACTTGAAGGCAGCCCGGAGATTTTAATTGAATGTTGCTATTCCAGTCACTGCATCAAGATAGACGTTTTAGTTCTCCCTATTCGCTTCAGTCTTGGAATTTGCAGTTGTGCTCTTTATGTTTCATACCAGGCCTGAAGAAATGGTTTTGTTAATTTTCCAAGTAATAACTGGGATGCATGTATAATTGGGAGACGACTTCGGATCAATCAGCTGCCATTATATGGCGTATCAATTAGTGTGACTTTTTAAGTAGAAAACTTTGGAAAGCAGCCATACATGGCAATTAATTTAATCTAACAATAAACAATGATCCTTAAGTGTGAGATTTTGACTTCTGATAAAAATCGAGCGAATGTGATTTGTTAAATGTCAACTGAGAGTTTGATATTTGCACAGAAAACAGGACAGTTTAGCCATTAAGCTGACATTCCTTATGGCATTTTGAGCTTTATAGCGCCTTCGCATGTGTAAATGACATCAACGTAGATGACAAGGAGCAAGTTTTAATTTCCGAGTAAGATATAGATGTAGGTTTGGTGTCAAAAGCTAAACAGCTGTTTGGCCTGAAGATATAGCACTTCGTAGCACTTCACAGCACTTGTGGAGGACATGAATATGATGTAGACTTCCCTACTGTTCAGAATTTAAATTCATATCGAAAAGGGCGAGGTTTTTTTTTTTGGAGTTTTCAGCAAGTCTTTAGCAAGTATTGCTTCCACACCAACTGGGAATAGCAGGACACTCTCTAGCTCTTAGTGTCTCCGATTTTCTTCTGTCTCAGTCCTTCTCCAGCTTTCTCTATCATCTCTGTCATGGGACCCTTCAATTATTTTCCCAGCATGATGGCAAGTCCTTAGCTTTGAAGGTATAGGTAATCAGAAGTTACTATAGTGCCGCACACATGATAATATGTTTGCGGTGGTGTAGCATTGCGCCTGGCTTGCTTAGCATTTAGTGAGCCTGTTTTTCCCACTTCCTAAAGACATCCACATGCATATATTGTATGTTTTGGATGTTAGGGAGGGAAGGTGTGTGGCTTGGGTTTGTTTTCTTTTTTCTTTTTTCAGTTGATGCAGCATTCCCAAATGGGGAAACCTTTTTTTCTCTTACTCTATGAAAAAATCAAATAAGCACATGAAAAACAATAACAAACAAAGCACGGGGAAGGAGGCATATGCACGCCTGTCTAGGTTAATTAGCTACATGTTGATTAAAATCCAGTGCTTTTGAACCTTGTGCTCTTGGTAGCTCTAACTTGTGCATTGGGAGCAGATACATAGTCTTTATTCTTAATTACAGAAAAAAATAGCATTTGGGTTTCTTAGGAGAGAATTGAGGTGTAGACTGAGAGGGAAAATAAAGGCAGTGCCAACAAACACTGATAAAGAAGCACACATGGTAAGAAGACTTACATGGAAGAATTGTAGACATGTCCTAATATGACTAAAGCCTACAATGGAAGCAGTGGCTACTTGGAAACAAGGTGGACTGGACATATTTATGGTTCATTTTATTGGTAATAAAAACAATTACTTTTTCCCAAACATTTTAAAGCATTTACTTTATACATTCCCACAAAGTAAAGAATTCATAAAGATCTGGATTCTTTTTCTTCATTAAAGTACATAGCATTCAATATTATTTACCATCTACCCTCAATGTGTACAAAATGTGAATGACATAAAGAATGCGTGCCGCATGTGACACATCCGTGGCTAGCGGTAATGAACGACAGCCCTCACAGAACGAATGCTGCTCCAGCCTCAGCTCTGACTCACTCAGCCGACTAATAAAGATGACACCTGACAGCTAACAATGCTCGTCAAAATCCCTGCGATTCCTCCAGAAGACAAGAAGCTGGGCGTCTGCCTGCTCCTTCCCTCCCCACATCTGTCCGCCAGGCCTCTTTCTCTCTCTTTTTTCTTCTCAATCCTTTTTCTATTCTCTTTGTCTCAGACAACAACTTGAGGAGCACAAGATTTGTTTTTCAAGCTTGGTCTTTGACTAGTCCAACAACTTGGTGTATGGTCGAAAGCCCTGGCTGGGTTTTTATTTTTATATATATATATAAATGACAGCTGTCACATTTATGTGGCCCCTGGAACCACTTGGGATGTAGATGGAGAGTGTGGTGCAGCTCATTCGTACACAAGCCATGGGGCACCTGTCGCCGGGCAAGTCCGCACATGGGCAAACAATAAACAGTGAATGAAAAAATACTTGAGAGGTGGCTGTTGCTTCAGCTTTCTGGGTTTTTTTTTTTGCCCCAGTGCTACCCACTCACGCCCCCGTGCCGTATGAGCGCCAACCCCCAGAAATCACTACTGTGGTTGGCCACAGCGCCCTACCCAATCTCGCCTGCCCTGAAACCACATGAGGGTGTGGTTCCGGCTGGGGACAGGGAAGCCATTTATTTTGGGTGCATCTCTTCTGACTGACTCATGTGTTGACTGGAAAATTGGCCTTGTGCCTCCAAACGAGATCAACGTTCAAAGGGATATCAGTCCATTGCCCTTAGAGTCCTCTTCTTCACTGGTTAGTTCAGTGTAAACTAGCCAGTACCTTCAACCTGAGTGTACCAACGCAAGTGAAAAGTTAGGGCCATGTATTATATATAGCGAATTATTACAGCATATTATTATAGTACAACATACTATCAATGTCAAACACGTCCCCATAATGTGTAAGCAAAAGGAAATAGATTACTATACTAAGTAATTCAGTGTGTTTGGTCTTAAAATAAAAATGAAAAGAGAGTCTCGTAAGATGAGAAACGTGCAAGAGTACTGTGAGAGTGTGGATAAGTGCTGTGGGTACCATCAGATGCAACAGCAGATGCTGAAGGCTTTGTGCTATCTCACAGCTTTGACAAGCCTGCTGCTTTGGCCATGAAAGCATGTTCCTCAAATAAAAAAAAGACCCATGGAACTGCTTATTTTTGCTTTGCTGAGCAGTTTTAAATGGTTCTGTATAATGAATCAAAGCAAAGAGAAAAAAACTGCATTATGGATGATGCAGTCAGTATAATTATCATTTGATATTAGTGTGAACTCATGAATGAAGTCTTTTTTGTATTATAATAAAAATAAATACACACAAAACACATAATATGCATTTCCATTTATGGTAGCATTCCAGATTAGAGTCATTTATGAGTCAGTCAACTTCATTTATGAGGTTATCCAAAATGTTATGTGAGATTTTTTGGCTTTGCTTTCTATACTCATCACTTTGTGCAAAAATGTTTATTCTGCATCAGCTTCACAAACGTTTATTCGTAACTTTTTTTTTTGTTCCATGGGTACTAGTCTGGAGAACATTAGCTCTTGAGAGGCACTGACAAAAGGTCTTAAACATAAAGCTTCACAGCTGGAACATTCCAGATGGCAGGAGCAGTCAATAAAAAGAGGGGTGAGAGGCCCATAAAAACACATAAAAACATAAAACTCACCACCATAAAAACAGAGCAAAAACTCTAACAAGGCAGTTATTTATCTGCCTGGCAAGCCAATGCTGGAGTGTCCATTCAAAACCATTGGCCTTAAATTAATTCTTCCTCAATATAATGTTATTAGAGAATGGATGCTTTTTTTTTCAATTTTGCATAAATAACCACCCACATTTGTGTGGTAATTCTATTGTTATGGAACGATATGGAAATAATGCAATATTATTGAAATTCTCAGGAATGCAAGGAAAATTATACAACATATCCATAGAGCAGTACCATAGGCCCCAGTTGAGCTCATGTGATTCTTGGAAAATAAACACAGGAGACATGGAAGACTGCATGTTTGATGTTGGGTTATGATGGTAAAATGGGCAGGGGTGGGTTCCTTTTCCTTTGGTCATATTGTCGTATTCTATCACACGTGTGAATGGCTTCAAATGGCTTCACTTTCCCTTATGGAAAATGTGGCAGCAGCAGCTCTACATGAATTATCATTCCATGGTCTCGACAGTGCTGGGCTGATCTTGCACATCTTTTGGTTGGGGGGAGGCAAGCCTATGCAGAGATGCACGCTTACCCATCATAGACAGGCTCTCCCGCTAACAAAAGGCAGACGCTCTTTGCTTGCCTGTCCCCGCGCCTGGGACATGTGGCACGCTGACATTCCCGGCACCCACACTGGCAGGGGAACGTGCCAATTAGCGGCCATCTAAGAGAAGGGGGTTGCTGGCTACGGGAGGCTCTGCAGAGGAAGGCTGGGTGGGGATGTATGGGTGGATGGATGGAGTTAGAGAGGGGTGGAGCAGTGGTACAAGCCCAGACCTCAGGAATGCCTTATGCTTAGACAGAAGGTGTAATTAGCCGGCTGTCCTTGGGTGTCCGGGCCACATCAACGGAAACCCCAGCCCATGGGTTTAGTGGCGTTGGTGGACAGGGTTGTGACCTGCAGCGGCTCCACCCGGCACAGTTGAGGCACAGCAAAGGCGACCGAGTCTATGCTTCTGAAAGAGACTTTGGAGAAGGCATGAACCAAATCCATGCAATCTTTCACTGTCAGAGTCCCAACACCCACTCACTCATCATATTTACTCCCTCATTCATGCTAACATGCTTGGTAAATGCACAGATACATGCAGACGTGCTTTGCTTGACAGTCCACCTCCCTCCACCACCATACTACCCTCCAAACCTTTCCAAACTAAATCACTGATTCTCCCTTGACAGCTGGTAGACAGTCCTTTAGGAGGAGAGCAAGCAGGGTGGGGGAGGCTTGGGCAGCCAGGCTGTCTGCTCAGGCTTCTGGGCAAAATACACAGAGAATCATAATGACGTCCCTGCCTGTCTTCCCTTGTGGTGCAGGTGCCCTAATGTGGGAAAAGCAGGAGATTGGGGTGAGATAGGTATTGCATGTGGGTGGTACATGGATCCCCTCCAATTAATAAGGACACGGCCGATCCACAATGTTCTCCAAAATCATAACCTATGTCATTTTGTCGCTAAAAAAGGAGATGGAAATATAGAAAAATATTACAGAGAGTAGGAGCTGTAGATTAAGAGGGAGAAATAAAGTAGAAGGATGAGAACTAAGTGTAAAAACAGTGTGACAATGATATGATAAAAAGGAGAAATTAGCTGGTGCTAAAATGGCAGTAACACAATTAAACATTGATCATTAGCAATGCACCCAGGTATCAAAGACAATTACTGTAAAATTGGTACTTATTGAAGTACTCTGTGAAAGATGGATAATTATCCACATAATTGCAGTACATATTGGAATTGTAATGTAATTATAATATAACCCTGGAAGAATGCTATCCAAAAGCAGTAGCACTTTCTTGCTGTATTGGCATTTAGTTTTAGCAGTTGAACTGTTCTGAACTTCCTCTGCAGCATCCGCTCATCAGTGACCTAATTGAACAGCTGCTGGCTTTGGCGGTCACTAAGGACATGGACCAACTGGGACAGATGTGTGCTGTGAGCCTGGTGCCCAGTGCCCGGAACACAGCTCCTCATGCCAGCTCCTCACATGTCCCTAAAATGTCAAGTACCATAGGTACCACAAGAAACTTCATCAATAACTTGGTGCTGACCAAAGCCAACCATGGTAGGAAGCTGACTTGATATATACAGGACTATGTGGCAGATAAGCATGATAAATAGCATAGCATTTGATGTTCATGTAGTGTACTTAATTTTAATTGAGTTTCAGCCAATTCAGAATGCTTTGATACAGGGTTACAGGATCATATGGTGCAGGCAAAAGGAGGCTTTAGAGGATGATTTGGAGCGAGGAAGACAGTTGTTATTGACCAAACAGCCACCATTCCTCTCATTAAGTTCTATTAATCCATTTACCCTTCACCGGTGCCTGACACAAAGCTTCTTACCGCTCACTCCTTTCCGAAGCTGAGATGACACAGGCACTGCAGGCTACATTGGAAGTCATGAGGTCATGTTGCTGATGATGGTGTTGGCTAAGGGTTTTGAGAGGGGATGGGTAGCGCCTCAAGGGCTGCAGACGAGAGAAGAGGAGAGGAAAGGAAAGGAGAGGAGTGAAGGAGCAAGCCAGAGGGATTCAAGAGTGTGAGATATTCATTAGCAGAGTCAAGCTGACACACACGCCCCCTCACAGCTTCTACCAAGGAGCCTGATCTGGACCTGTTATCATCTGAGATCAGCAGTGTGGGAGTGTAGGTAAGTAAACGATGGCTATATGTATACAGTATACAATAATTTATAATAATTCCCTCATGCCAACTCATATCAAAAGTTAGAAAGAGCAAAGGTTAGAACAAGGTTTAGCAGTTGTATGACTTGGTTCATATAAATTCAATGAAGTAACTCTCACTTACTATAGTTCACATGCATTTTTTGGGGGATACCAGGTAGGTACCTATCTATCTATCTATCTATCTATCTATCTACAGTCTATGTATCTATTATTCTACACTCATTATTTATCTCTACAAGACAACATTGTACTGTATACCTATGCCAAAACACAAATAAATAAGCACACACACACACACACACACACACACACACATTTTGGACTATACATGAGTAGCAAGAGCGTGTTCAGCAATTGAAGACAAATGCACCAGATCGTCCCTTTGTACTCTGCCAAGCCACATCACTGTTATAAAACCACACTTTTTTTATTATTAAAACCTTTACACAATGACAGAGGCTACAAAGTCAGTTGCTGTCTGTTTATCCTTTAGCAGCTTGCCAGGGTGTTTGTTAACACGTTCTAATGAAAGTCAGAGATTGCCAATCTTAAGAAGTGAGAACACTGTTATACTTTCAATATGAATCCCCAAATTGTCTTATGAAAACAATCATGTTAAAACACTGCAGCATCCAAGCTGAGATTTAGATTCAATAAGCAAAAAGCCAAGCTTTGTGGAGACATAGATTTCTGTATTAATTGTGTGTGACAGTGTATTTTGAATGAATTCAACAGAGGTGGCGGGGTACATTAACTCTGCACGTCTCAGGCTTGTTTTGGCCCCTCATTCTTGGGGAGTTCCTTGCATTTTGTTTTTAACTACTGCTCCATTATACTGTATATGGTTATCAAGTCAATTGTTTGCTCTTCCAGATTTAAGCAAAGAACTGATCATTTGTATATGGCTTTGCATTATATTGATTTAAACAACATGATAACATGATCAATATCAAGACATTCTGAAGTGTTTTATTCCTCTTACACAACAATTTGCCAAAAGTAAAAAAATAATAACTTATTAAAGCCAATTATTTATTATTTATTATCATACATGTTAAGCATTTATAGTTACATTTATCGTATAGAACGTCTGCAAAACAGGTCAGTTGGTGTCATCACTTATATGAAAGCAACTATAATAAACAGGCATTTTCTCCCTAGTCCCTCTTTCTTGGTCTCTCAAAGTTACTAAGACAAAAAAATTCAGCTTGTCATGTTACTGAGAAACCATGTAGTCTGCTGATTTTCCTATGTCAAAAAACTTAAAGCAACAGCTTTACCTCTATTAAAAAGAACTGACACTCGAGACTCCTTCCAGAAGACTTCACCATTATCAACAATTACACATATTATTATATGATATTATGATATTAGAACAAAGTAATGTAGAGAATGCATTAATACTGTATATTGCAGCCACAACTTCTGTCAGACCTGCTGTTATCAACAGAGCTGTAATAAATAAATCATATTATATTATACGAACATATTCTCTGAAGACAATTTCCAGACAATAGAGACTTTCAGAACAGGCTACAAATGAGCCAAGCACCATTACCTGTACCTATGCCAAAACCACACGGTTTAATAAACTAATTAGACTGTTTCACCAATTTCATCATTCAGCTAAGTTGATGTACAGTCGACCTCCGGCATATTTGGCGTGTGAGGAAGTCATTATGAGCTTCATTGCACTAATTTAACTTTTTCGTCCAAGGTCAAGCTTGACAAAGATGTAATGTGACCCTTGCAGCCTGGGAGACAACGACATGGATCACATACCTAACACCTGATCATGAAGGACTAGCCGGTCATACAGGACTACTCTAACCCAACCAGAGAGGTCAACGGCATGCATTTCTCATCTAGAAAATATACTCTATTGATATGAATGCAAACTGATTTAATCCACAAACTAATTTCCATTTTAGAAGGAGAGGTATTTAGGAAAGCTTGAGCCTAGAGATAATAATACTTACTATATAGCCATACACCTATAAATATCACAATTAGCCATTGATATATTTGAGCTTTTGATTGTTTAAAACCCACAGTCACTGTGCTCTATAACGCCCTCCTGCAAGCAGCTCCATTTCTTCCCAGTGTGTAAGAATGTAGGGCGCTCCATGTTTTATGCCCAGCCCAGGTACCTCTCCTTTTGCGCTTATCTGGTGCTGGGGACCATGGGGAAGGACAAGTCCTGGCTGTCCTGGCTCTTGACAGAGGAAATAAATCACGGCGCACACCGGAGGATATCCTTCCAGGCTGCAATCTGGGAACTTCATTATCCCGCCCCTGCCACCAATATTCCTATGCATATCGGCTGTGATTGGGCCCAGACCCCGCCGTAGTGTAGCCTACTTCTGTCACCAGCTGAAGAGCGAGAAATCAGTCTTACCACCGCAGACTGATAGAGCGAGGGCTTTGGAAAAGGATGACTTTGAATGAGCCAGGAAATCCTCTAGAAGACGCTGTACATGAAGAGATGTACTTGCAGAGGGAGATGGGAAAGACTGAGTGTGGTGGGAGCAAAATGTGATTTGAAAGAAAAATCCTTACTAAGCTTGCTGACTGTGGTCCTGTTATAACTCTACTTGATTTGTTTGCAGAGTAGGCAAAGCTAGATAGTTTAGCATACATTCTTGACCTCTTACTTTACAGCCAAGGATTTGTTACACAAATTCTGACCAGTAAATTCACATACTTAATTGAATTGTATTATGTTTTAATAGTGTTCTTGTACATCCATCTCTAACCACTTACAACAATATATATGGACCTTCTCAAAAGTGTGTGTATATACAGTATATCTGTGTATGCATTGCATATGGGACTGCATTGTGGAGCTCTGACTATACATTTGAAGACTTTAAAATGACACTGACACTGGAGACTCCTTCCATAAATGTTGAAATGTTGTTTTTCTTTGTTAAATAACAACACTTTAAAAAATTTGTTCAACATTAGACATCTGCCATATAAGTCCCTACACACATAGCTTGTTTCTATTGATATAATAACATATTAGAACAAACTTTGTCATTTGAATTACTGCTCACACTACTCTCAGAGCTGCTGCTATAGATAATTAATCAACCTTCTGACCAATCAGATTAAAGAATACTGTATACTCACTATAAGAATATTGGAAATATCTGTTTGGCTTAAAGCATGTAGGAGTAAAATGAAAATCTCGGATGTGACCAATAATATACAGACTAGCCCAGATGAGAATAAATGAAGAAGAAATAAATTACTGGGTTTTTTCCCCCTTTTTTTTACTCGCAGAATTGTTAGTCCAGCAGAAAAGGCTTTGCTGGTCTTGACAGTTCCTGTATGTCTTACTTTAATGAAGAACTGAATTATATTAAAAAGTCAGAGATGGAATGAATTTATAAGTATGAATATGTCATAAAGTTTCATATGTAATTTTGCGCTACCTTCCGTATTGCTGACATTAAAATAGTTTTCATTTGAAGGCCTTGTTCTTTATTGGAGCAGGAAATGAGCAGAGACTCAGACAGGAAGATATTAATTTCACTGTAATCCATGAAGCTTTTCTTAATAAAGGTTGTGGGTGTCAGAGAGGCCTTGCCTTGCAAAGAGGTGCAAAAAGCTGAGATCAAGTATTTCCCATGAACCCATGTTTTCCTAAAGTGTCTATTAGTTCTGGACCAAGTTTAAAGAATGGAGGTTATGTTTTTGATTTAGAGATTTTGCAGGTTCGTCCTAACAGGCACAAACCAGTCAAAAGCTGCATTACTTGTTGAAAAATTCATTACCTGATCTACTGGATTCTCACAGGCTTTGTGTTATGACATGTACCATACATTTCACACTGGAGATGACTCCAGTTTATTAAACACATTAAACCTACACAGTAGCTACAGGAAATGACTCATACCACTTCATATGAATAGAACGTGTGATACAGTGTATGCAACAATGCATTAATTTTGAGCACATTTCCAATGACTGGAAAATTCACTACTATGTGATTTACTGTACTTGATCTGAACAGCTTGTATGATCAAAGACTTCATACAGTTTTATTCTCCCACACAGCATATGCCAACTTCCATTCAAGTAGGCTCTATTGAATATGCTCTTGTGTAGTTGGTTTTTTTTTCCATAGTGCCTTCTCAACTTCTTTTGCTATGAGGCCTCCTTGACTTCTTTTCCACAGCCCCCTCTGTGATCTTTATTTTTGGCCATTTTCATAGCATCAATTCCACAATTGCTCACCCAGAGGCCGCAGGAAGAGATCAATCCAGCCACAGGAGAGCAGTAACCTAATCACATCGACCTTTTTCTCCCTTTGCCTCCCTCTCTGATTGGCTCCCAAGCCGAGCGGCCCACACAGGACCGACCCAACGCCGGGAACACATCTCTAAGGTGGCTTTTGGGTCAATAATGTTGTCAGCAAGAGGTGTGTTTGGTGTGCTGAGGGGGTGTTAGGAGACAGCCATGGTTAACCTGGAGCTAAGAATTAGCAGGTATTCCGGGAATCTGACTCAACACTTACCTGGATCACATGACCTGCGTTCCGGGAATAGAAAGTCAGATGGGAAAAGGGAAGATACGTGTGTTTGGGGAGGGAGGTAATGCTAGGGAGAGCATCAAATAGCCAAGCCAGGTATGGTGTGGGGAATCCTTTGGGTCTGGATGGGCTAATTAGGGTGAGCATTTGAGAGAGAAACACAGGTGTTTTAGCTGGAGCTGCTCGCCATATAGAGTAATGGCTGCTCCGTTACCCTGCACACCCCCAGTCATTTGTCGCCACACTGTGTAGCCATGCATCTCGCTGCTCCATTTCCGTATGTGTTTCATTAATTCTTTTTATGTGCCTATTCATTCTTGTTATTTATTGCCCAGACAATGTTAACACCATTAGCGGGAGACACAACCATGACTTTGCCTCTGTAGTCCTTACCTGAGCCATGGGGAGCCCACATAATATGGTTTATTGGGTCAAGGTGTTGTGTGAGGCAAAGACTCTGGACAAGGGTGTGTGTGAGTGTGTTTTTGTGATCGAAAGGGATGAGCACAGTCTGCACTTGCATTATGCAGCGGAAAATAGTCCTCATCACTTAGTAGTTAATTAAGAATGATAAAAAAACTGTTTGTGTCATAGTGACATTTAAATATAATGACACTTGAATCCAAAGATCTCACTTAATAACATCAAGTTCTTTTCTACTCTGCCACTGACAAAAAATTCCCTTTTCTCCATACTTTTGCCAGTTTAATAATGAATAGAACATCTCATGTGATATTTATGCCCACAAATCGACAGAGGGTTGAGAAAGAGGGGAAACGAGAAACACACACACACACCGTGAGAAGTGCGTACAGACAAACTCACTCAAGAGGAAGGATGCAAAAAATGTGAGAGGTAGTGAAAAGAAGACGTAGCGTGTGTGGTAGGTGGAGTGCGTGTGTGAGAGAGAGAGAGAGAAAGAGAGAGAGCAAGAGAAAGAGAGAGAGAGCGAGAGAGAGACATAAATGGAGCTTAAGTGCTAGTGTTCGGGGCAGAGAAGACGAAATAAGAACACTCAGAGAACAAAAAACACTCTCTTCGATCAGACCCTATTCCAAACACTCATCCTGTGCTCACCTTAACTAAACCTTTAATGTAGAAATGCCTCTTCTGAGTCAGCAATATACAGTAGTTTTGCATTTTCATTTCATCCGTATTAGCAAAAACGAATGCTTACACTGCATTTCACTTGTAGGACAACTTCCTAAGTAGGCAGCTTTTTTATGGACCCACTGAGGTGCCTTATTTTGGTCAGATCTTAAATTGCAGTTGTGTATTCTCTATGTAGACAATCCCACAATCACTAATGTAACATAACATCACAGCTTATGAGGCTAGCTTATGCAACTAACACATAGTAAATTATCCAGCTAGCTGTTGTTCAGTAAACAGTACTCTGATTGTGTTGTATACAGTTAGGGTTCATCATGTTCTCTGTAAATAGTTTGTTACTAAGCTATAACTTGCAAAACTTTCTCTTCTGTTTGTTTTACTGTTCTCAAGGACAAAAGAGGCTAGCAAAGCGGCCATAAATGCACAGACTGAGAGAAAAGAGCAGTTCACAGTGCAGAAGTACTTATTTAACCACAGTCTATCAGTACTGGTAAAAATACACTAGTTATCTTACACCTTTAGAGGGAGTGTGTCTAATTGTGTTGAGATATGAGTGAAAATAAGCTAATATAAGCTAACTAGCCAACTTGTTAGCAGAAATGAAAGGCAAGTATAATGTTTACCTGTAATATGCTGTATATATGAGTATATAAAATACTGTATATACTTTGTCTTCTTCTTAAACTGGTCCATTCTTTTCCAACAGAAAAATGGCTACTGCTGGTTTGAGATTTATCCTGAGGTCATTTAGCGAGTGATGTGTCTTGTTAAATGGTGTCTAAATGATGTTCTGAACACAGTGTCTGACAATAATTATTTTTAGCTAAAATGTGGTCCAGTTACTTCAGAAGGATGGAGGATTCACAATGAAATGAACCTCAAATTTGACTCGGATGGTAAAACATGTATATGTTTTTAACATGTTTGATACAATATTTAGGAAATTAAAATATTATGAAAATTCTGTTTAAATACCAAATTTGCCCATGAGCCAGGACCATGCAGACACCTTTAAAAGTTATAACTATGTATCAGAATTTTAAGACATCAAGTATAGCATTACCTTGTAAAATGGAACAACCAGTAAACGAATATAAACCTTAACATCCTGATATACTCTTTTTCAAATTACTGCTAAATACACCAGTAAATTCCTAAATGAACTATGAAAGACAGCTCAGAATTCAAATTCAAATAACAATACCTGAATTTGGATTAAATCTTTTTATTGTTCTCTGTTCAAATAAATCTGGAGACAGATGTTAATGAGCCTAATACTGAGTAAATGCAGCATAATAAATATAATGTGACAGTACAACCATTTTAAACTTTTTTTTTTTGCTGTTAAAGGTATTGAGCCAATAGCACTATGGCTCAAAATATTGGGATTGTTGTAATACAAATTAAAATACTGTAAGCCTAGCCCTGAGAGAAATGTCAGTAATAGTTCCAAGTGTTAAACAATGTTAGTTTTTATAAATAGTACAATTTGTCATTTTAACTAAAAAAAAATGGTTGTTGCAAGATAAAGGTATTACATTTGTCTTGGATGTCCCAGCATGGGTCACAACACTCACACATTGTACAGCCCTGTAATAGGCCTTGTCAAATATGTTTGTCCTTCACATTCCTGTGTGGGTTTCCTCAGGGTTTTCTGGTTTCCTCCCACATCTTAATGATATGTCAGTAGACAGACTGGGTACATTAAATTGTCACTAGGTGTGAATGAGTGTTTCCAACCTCACATCCATTGTTCCCGGGATAGGCAGCAGAAACCTGACTAGGATATGGCACTTGATTGCTTGCATGTATTGTAATTAATTCTGATTTGCTAGTATACTGAATAATCCAATATGTGAACTATATAGAGAGTGTGATTTTATTGATTAAGCAGACTGGAACATCTTAAATTGCACAACTCAACTGATTTGAAAAGTTATGAAGGATGGAGTTAGAATTAGGGACACGGTTAACGATTGTACTTCTCGCAACTTCATTCATATGAAATCAAACAAAACTCAATCACATTGTCCTTGCTAGCTCAAATTCAAACTTTTACATGAGATCAGGTTGTAATCATCATTGTTTGATTTTTGGTTTCTTTGCAGCTTGCTCCATTTGGAGCATACTTCACAAAACCACGTCGAAGAGCTGTCTGTAGAAAGAAACACATCAGACGCTCCTCAGCTGCACCTTGACTACAGTAACACGTTTAATTGACATTCAGTAATGGTGTCAAAAGCGCTAGCAGGCGCACAATTACGCCAATGAGAGGTCTGAAGCTTCCTCCAGTCGCGGGAGTTGTGACATCTTGACATAGCCCCAGCAGTGACACAGTGCTGATCAGTAGGTATTTCATCTCCCTGGTGAACACTGTTCATTTGCACCCCATAAGAGTGGGCTTGGGAGGGGAGCATCAATCTGCTACCAAACTTTACTTTTATTTCTGAGTTCAATGAAGTTTCATGCCTTTTTTTTCTGCAGCTATGGTTTCTAGAAGTAACTTTCCGGGAAGATCCAGAAATATCCGGACAGTGTTTATTCTGAATCCTGAATAGCTGTTTAGTTCAGCACATCCTTCAAATTATAAAAAAAAAAAAGTATGTCAACTGTCAAATAATAAAAAAAGGTCAAAGAACCAATTTGAAGCATTTTAAATTCATGAAATTTAAAGTTAGATTTCTACTTTGAATTGATTCTTTTTGCAATGTAGAAGGTTGCTATTATAACACTGCACAACAAAGTTTTTGCTTCTTGAACACTGTTGGGTGTTTCTTATAGATTTTTGAGTGCTGATCACGAATATCACATCA
>JAQQZR010000014.1:7444157-7468849 GCA_030068235.1 Notoglanidium macrostoma | reverse complement strand
TTCTTCCCCGCAAATCTCGGTGCTGTCAGTGACGAACACGGTGAAAGGTTTCACCAGGACATTGCTAAGATGGAGAAACGATACCAGGGCAACTGGAATCCGTCAGTGCTTGCTGACTGCTGTTGGACACTGCAATGTGATGAACCAGACATTGAATACAAAAGAAAATCAGGAGCAAAACACTTTTAATTCTGGGGCCTTTCTCTGTGGGGTTTGCATGTCCTCCCTGTGCCTCAGGTTTCCTCTGGGTACTATGGTTTCCTCCCACAGCTCAAAGACATGCAGATTAGGTCAACTGGCTACTCTAAATTGCCCATGAGTGTGAATAGTTGTTTGTCTCTCCGTGTTAGCCCTGAGACAGGTTGGCGACCTGCCCAGGGTGTACCCCGCCTCTAACCCGAAATAAGCTGAGATTGGCTCCAGCTTCCCTGTGACCGTCAACAAATAAGCAGTATAGACGATGGATGGATGGATGAATATTACATAGTATTTGTTTACTTCTAGTCCATTTTTACATTTCTTCCCATGCTTCCTTATATTATTAATGCATATTTCAACAACTAATCAATTAAAATGCATGATTTAAACATATCTATTGCTGCTTAGAAGCCTATACAACCTGCGATAATGAAGTGTCTGATCTTTCTATCACATTTATCATCAAGGACATTAAGTGAACTATAATCAGTGAGGTGGCATCACATCAGTGGCGCTGAAGCTCTGTAGGTGAGAGAATTGGTTGTAATCAAAAACCAGGTGTCACCTTTTATTATCTCTGCACACAGGGCATTCAGGAGATGTAGGTGCGTTGAGGAATGCTATAATAAAAACAATGAGAAAATGTTTTATTAGAAAGGTTCGCTTCTGTTCATGCAGCTTATGCATACATATATTCAGCATGAGGTTGCTGGGTGTTAAACAATATGCTGAATGAATGATCAAGCTGTATTGGCTGTATATGTTGTGCATATATAGGGAGAAAAACAGTCTGTACGGTTATATGGACAAATGTTGTAAACAGATCTGTATACACTGCCAGTCAAGGATTTTTGAACACCTGGAGTTTCTGATGTTTTCAGCATTGTTATTGCCAGATACCACACAACATAATAATATAATATAGCATAATACAGAGTAGAAATTAAATAAGGACATCTAAATACTTTCTCACATTCAGATCCTAATGAGACTCTAAGTGAGTACTTTATTAAAGACAGGTGAACTTGGAGAGTAAAACTTTTCTGCCTATACTTAAAAGACTCAGATAGTGCTAGGATTAACTGTGTATCATACAGTACATAACGGTTTGTGCCAGTGCTTAGAGTGATAGGTTTTGGTCTTTTCTAATTGTATAAGATCACATCAGATTAGTTTTTTCTAATAAAATTAAGTCTTTTTTGATTCACTTACTGTAATGCCTTGGTCAAATTTGCACATTTTAGACTGAGGTCATTTAAACAAAAATGGTAAAATAAATACAGGATGTTAGAAAAAAAATCTTTTATGTCTAAAACCTCTTTAAGTCTTTAGCAAGATTGGATTGCTGAAAATTTGTCATTTCTCAGTTAGTCAAAGCTGACATGTCTGATTTGTTACAGATTCATTATCTCAAACTTGCTTAAAGTAAGTTCATTATAAACAGGATTAGATCATCTCTTTTTAAGTTTTATGCATGTTTACTTGATAAAATCCTCCTAATTTGCTATTTTGAGACGGAAAATTGAATCGCATGAACATTTTGGTTATGTTATACAGTACATCCTCTAAAGAAAACATTACATACAATTGATTTGATAAACTGGGCAAGCAAGTTGTAGCTTAGTTTATATAGTTTAAGCTCTCCAAGTACAAGTCTCCACTATGGATAGAGCTGTTTATTAAAAGTGTTCTTTGGTGTGCATTCTGTGATGCACATATATTTTACATTTTCTGTAACTGTAATCTAGTATACATCATCTTATCTCATATTTGTCAAACGATGTATGAAAAATGTGGCTCTGATCTGTTTGGGCTGACTGTGGCTAATCTAGTATTAAATACATACATAAATCATTAAATACAGAACTGTTTGTTTTGGAATAATAGGTACATGTTGTGTATATTTGTTTTGAGTAGGAGCCCACTAATGCCACTCAGAGCCAAACCTAATCCCATCCATTTAGTGTTAGAGATGTACCCTATTTACCCTTAATGGCAGTGGATGTATTGTCCATTTTGGCAATGAGTTTGATGTCCCAGTTACAACAGGCTGGAAAAAATAGAGCCTCTTGAATTGGTCTTCCAGCCACTCAACAGTAAAAGGACCTCATTTCACTCCAAAAGTGCATCACACAAAAAGTCTGATCCATATACTCTTAAAAGCACTAAGCAATATGTTGACCATTCTGGCATGGATTCCCATGAAAGAATGAATGTGGTTTAAATAAATGAAAAATAACAGTACATATTGATTCATTTAATGTTATTTTTCTTTATGAATGGAAAAAGGGTTTATGACCATTTTTAATACAACACCTACATATGGCATTACTTTACATCTGCACAGGTACATTTACATTTTTACCCTATTATATTTATTTTACGATGCTCATTAAATTCAGTAAATGTTTTTCTTGTCAGAATAGATTCTGTCAGTCCTTCCACACTCCTCTGCTGTGGAACTATCAAACAGTCTTCATTTCAACATCCTAACATAAATCAAAGCATTCTGGCTAAGGCTTCCAAAAGAACTTCCACAAAATGTCCATTTAGAGGCAGCGAGCCCATGTTTGTCTGGTTAGGACACATGCCCAGAGGCTAGCTGCCTCCCTTAACACTGGTGTTGTCTTGTACGGCAAGGAGAACACTCTGTACCCACAATTCATTTCCCTCTGAGTCACGCCACCCTGTTGGCGGCCTAACCAGTTTGGCATTGACACGAACAGTCGCCCTGGGCTTTCGCTCAGCGTGAATGGACATCTATTTTAGCTTCTCAGTGGACCTGCCAATTCACCTGGGCCTTAGATCTCATTTTACCGCCGTGCTTTAACGTGCCAATGTCTGTCATTTAACTGACAGAATACTTCACCAAAGAGGCAGTCCTGTATGTTTCTCTATGTCCACACATGTTTCTGACACCTGAGCAGATATTTTGGTGGGATTTCTTCAGTCGGTTTGATCCTCAGCCACTATTCAAGAACGGCAACTCATCTTCCAGCACATATATACTTCATGATGGTGAAAGAAAATCCAGAAGCAGTGATTCGGAAGAGGTGTGGCATTTAATTCTAACTGCACGCTTAGTACAGATAGATCCAGTTGCTTGCTAGCTGCCACAATTGTGATGCAAGTAATTAACAGATGAATAAGAAGAGTTTATTGTAACTGTGTGTAATTTCAGAACTTTGTCCATGTGTCATCATTTCTGAAACTGAATAATAATTCAAACAATGGGCCTGATTTAGCAACCTGGATATGAATCATTGAATCATGTAAATTCGTGAAAGCATTTACACCACAAATACGGTATTCATGAAAATCCTGTAAGTTCAGGAAAATGTTTATCCTTCTCATGCTCCTGAGTGTGTGTGAATTTATGCACAGAAAGACTAATTAATGTAAGCCTCAATTGATCAGCTTCAAATCATACAGTTTAATTGCAATGAGCTACTGCACTTTTATAAATGAATTTTGCTCTGTTAACTTTAAAAAGCAATTTCTATTTCAATTACGCACATAAATTTAATAAAACCTTTGGGAAAAGCAGTCATTTCATGTGAACAGCATTAACTAAAGAAATAGTAAATATGAAATAATAATATCAAATGAAAATATAAGTGACTAATCTGAGAAGTTACAATCTGCTGTATAGTGCATGTATCTCCTTAGTGTGGTGCGGACCATCCACTTCCTTCTGACACATGCTTTTCCATAGGGGACAGAACGAGGGATTTCTGGCTGAAACTCACTGAGACACTTTCATCAACATTTATATGCGAATATGAAGACAATCAGCATTTCCAAAACTTTTGTGAAAGTGACTGACATTTTTGATTCAGTTTGGTTTACACAAGCATTTTCACACCACTTGAAGTCCAGTACAATTAAAACACAGTACATTTCTACTCAGCCATAGCTTAGGAAACAGGCCAAGCTGTGTGTTCTTACACTGTGTTACTTGCCTTAAAAAATGCTCACTTTAGAATCATAGTAGACCCAGAGCCTATGTGGGAAACATTGGGAGCCAGTCCATCATAGGGCAGCACGCACGCATGCACGCACGCACACACATACACAAAGGAACACTATCTTAGCCAATCCACCTACTAGCATGTTTTGGGAGAGCTGGGATGAAACCAGAGAATCCAGCCAGAATCCCATGCAGAACCTCCACACAGACCATCACCCAAGCTCAGAATCGAACTCAGAACCCTAAGTTTACATTTTAGTTAATATCACTGAGTAAATCTCATGATTTTGAGAAGATTGAATAAAGTACAACAATCATGACTGGCTAAAGAGTTTATTGGTCAAATGCATACTGTAACTGTTTATTATTACTGTCTAACCATTACAGAATATGGAGCTTTTCTACCTCGAATCATGACCTGACGAACAGATGTTTCTTTGTTACTCATGTGGTAGTAACACTTAAAAATGTACAGGGATAGAGCATCTAAGTCATTTAAATAAAGAGGTCGATATAAAATTGTCATCAAGCTTTCTTTGGTGTGGTGTGAAAAACAGTTTAATTAAGAAACAATCAGGTCACATTTACAAATAACATGATTTCAAAATCATATGTAACTGTGATTATTTTCAGCGGCAGGTCCTTATGTGCAGGAAATAGGATTTTAGACTTGACCTGAAAAGTACTGGCTTGATTTAGCTCTATTTAGCCATTGGGCTCTTTTAGTTGGGGGATTTCCAGTTCTTGGCCAGCTCCATTAGCTAACGGGAGCTCAGGAAAGATGGTGGTCAGGAGGTTAATAAGTGGATGACCATTCATGTTTACTATTCTTATATCCTTGGGGATCTCTGACAAGGAACTCGTCCACGGTCCCACAAAAATCTCAGTGAGATCCACTCCTACGCAACATAACGACTTCCCAACAGAGCAAGATTTAAGACTCTGGTCATTATCTTTCACTCCCTTCGCCTTGAAAAAAAAAACTATAGTACACATTTAAAGCTTGATAAATGCTGATGCATTTCAGTTATATTTTAAAAAATGTATGAAAGAAAATCCCGCACACTAAATTAGTAAATACTTACATCAAAATACAAAAACAGGATTTACTTTATAAAGCGTTTGAGGTATTTGAAGTAAATTTTGAGTAAGTCACACACTTATTATTCGGCAGTATAATGAGCCTGCATTTCTTTTTATTCCATTCCAGTTTTTCTGCCTAATGCGGAACAGTTCCATTTATTCATTTTAATGATTCGGTTAAACATAATTTCATCCGAGTTCTAAAGATTTTCAGATTAGCAGAAAGGTTTCTGCAAGTTTTCAGGACTTTTGATGCCTGGTTGTTCTGAGAACATTTTATATAACATTCCTACAGCACTGATAATCCATTTTTAGTTGTAGGAACCTGAGCATATATATTTAAATATGAACTCTGTGTGAGCAACATTCTAAAAACATTGTAAAGCAATGTACAATTACATCCGTTTTTCAGAACATTGCAGGAAAGTTGTTTGTTTGTTTGTTTGTTTGTTTGTTTGTTTGTTTGTTTGTTTGTTTTTTGGAAAATTACAACCTAACCTTTTGAGAACCTGTCAAAATATTCCTGAGCATTTGGATTATGTTCTTAGTTTTAAACTGTGAATGACTCTACACTCTCGAGTTACACTATCACTAGTTCAATTCAGTAGGTTGGCCAGGAAATAACACATTTTGAGTTATTCCTGTCTTTACAACAGTTCTGCTGGCTGCTATACTACAGTTACAGTTGACCTAATACATTTGTTGCTGTAGTTCTCCTTATATGGTTCAGATAAAGTAGTGTACTATGAGTGTGTAGAGTATGTGAATTTCTCACACACAATGCTTAGTTCTGATTCTGATCAAATTCTGCACAGTGGGCTCCTGGCATCTTTCAAATTCAGTGTAACTTGATAAATAGTTGGCTATTTGTCACAATGTGGCGCAGCGCTGATATGCAGAAAGTCTCTGCCGTGGCCTCCCAGTGTGCCCTTCTGCAAAGCTCGGGTTCATGGGAATGGCTAATGGGAAGTAATGTGGAGCCACTTCCCACAACCATGAAACAGCTGTAATCCTTAACCCCCTAGACAAATACACACACACACACACAAACAGAATCATTTATGACTACTTTCTTTCAAATATATAAAGTATTTGAAGATTTGTTAGTGGATCAACACATATATCCTAGAAAAGGAAGACAAAAAACAATTAAAAAGACAAATATTTAGATTCACAGTATTCCGACACAGCATACAGTATATACAATACATATAAACTAAGTCATGCTTTCACATTCATACACACATACACACACACACACACACACAAACACAAGCCCAAGCATGCTCTAACACGGGTGCAAAATTTATAGCGCTTCCATTGCAGTGTCCTAGATCGTCTCAGTGCATTCATCACCTGAGCCCTGCAAAGGAAGTGCTGAGGCCACTAGTCGTCATTCGGCCTTGCTCTCACTGCACCATGGTTCTGCTGATAAAATAAACAGTACTAGACTGGGAATGCTGGCTACAGAGCCATCCTTCTCTCCTTCTCTCTCTCTCTCTCTCTTTCTCTCTATCTCTCTCTCTCTCTCTATCTCTCTGCTGCTGTGCTCTCAAAGGGGCTGTAATCCAGAGAATTGGGTTGCTGGCTTAAATGAAAAGAGGTCGGGAGTTGTCTGAGCACTCACATCTCCGTGGACTAAGGCTGGAGCTGAAACTGTTGAGAGGAAGTGGTCCCAACATTAATCTCATTAGCTTCAACACCATCATCGTTTTGCACCATGCTTATTGTCTGCTCTAGCTCGATGCATTACACGCATAGAGCTGAGTGTTGTAGCATGTGTGAATGTTGAGAATTTAGGCTTTAAATTCTTTATAATTGGGTTCTGGCATTTCATTGTCATCCAGGATGGACAGGCTAATATCTGCATATGTCTATCTAATATATCTATTGTATATGTAATTAATGGTTGAGGTAAAATATGTATGTAATATCTATCAAAAAGCTTTTGTGTGGGGTATGCGTTGTTTTAAATACTCATGCGGAGGTAAAAAAAAAAAAAAACTGTTAGCTCTGTTAGCGCCTGCTCTCTGTTAGCGCCTTTGTTGGTGAACAGTTCAGCTTTAACTGCTCATTACCTAGGTAACCAATCAGTGTTAGATCAAATCAGTCAATGTTGCCCTGCTAGCACCTTTGTTGCTGAACAGTTCATTAACTGATTTGTTCCTTTCTTACAAATAAATAAATAAAGATAAATCACTGCTTGTTACTGCATGTTTACTATGTGTTCAAAAGACTTCACATGGTTAGTAAGGTAATTCATTACTAATAGTTTTTGCTAGCTAGTGAGCAAGATGCTAGCTAGCCAGCAAAGCCTCTAGGGTAGTATTGTGGCTATACTAAAATCAAAGAACAAAAATAAAACGGTATGCTAGCATTCATAGCACAGTGTGGCTATGTTTCTCTAACAACACTTATTTAGAGTTGGTACATTGTAAGTTGCCATTTTTTTACTTTGATGTACTTTTGCCCAATGCTGACTGCAGTAAAGAACTAACAACATGTAAGAGCTAAATGCAAGAGTTAAATGATCAAATTGGGTCAACAGAGTACTCTTTGAAACCTCTAAAATACCCTCTCAAAGGCAACCTAAGCATATTTATCAGCTGAATTACAGATGGTATCTGCTGTTCTGCCTCTTTTTCTCTACAAAAATAAACATGCAGCATCTGTCCACTCCAGTCATTCGCAACTCCGACTCCTAGGTGCACGATCCCTCCAAACAAATGTGGTGAGGCATGAGACTCATCTAAGTTGTGTCATTAAAGATAGTCAGCAGAGAGGAGCCCCAATGCCACCCAGTGTGAGTTAGTCACAGCTGAGAGAGCTGGAACCGAATCTCCTACTGCGAGCAACATGTGTATAATGAGAGGTGAGGAGAGTGAGCTACAAATCCGGCCTGAGTGCCACAGGCTCGAGGCAGGCTAAGATAATTGAGTAAACTCCATCAGAGGCAGCAAGTGACACTACAGCCCTGAACCCTACATGCTGGAGATCAAATGACAGCAGGAAGTCATTTAGCAGTTGTATTATATAGCAAGGAGGTGGTAAGACCTGGCTGTGAACATGGTGAGCTCGTTATATTATGATGTGTGATGACTGGCCTCTTCAGTGAGGATACACACAATATGCCTCTCTATCAAACATAAATTTAACACAAGCTGTCCATTTCATTCATGCATATTCAGGAAGCAATTTACCCTGGTCACGGTGGATCCGGATCCAGGATGAACACTGGGCATGAAAATATCCTGGATGGGATGCCAGCCCATCTCTGGAACCATGGAGGTGGGAGGAAACCCACTCAGACATGTGGAGAACATGAAGAACTCCCTACAGAAAGAACCAGGGACCGAGGAGCTGTGGTGATAATGCTACCACCAGGCTGCTGACAAAATGTGCTCTGAACCTCGTAAAGTCCTTGTATGGTTTAATAACCGGTACAGTTTTACCGTTACAGTTATACTCTGAAGTCCTCAGAATGTTCCATCCTGCTGGGAACATTTACAATGCATACAAGACCAACACAATGCCAAGTATATATGTTTCTAAATGTTCTCTCAGTGTTTTCATAGCATTCATTAAACTAGCAGCCTTTCTAATAATTTCTGCTTAACGTTATTTAGCAAACCAGAATGAACATTTTTGGGTACACCCCTGGGAATGTCATCTGGGCAATGGCTTTGACACACCAACATTTGCTCCATAAAGTTTAACAAAAAGAAATCTTTTCCAGCCATATCTCACATATGTCACTTTCCAAGACTGATATGTTTATAGACCATGGAGTGTCAGACTATAAATGCCCGTCACTGAAATCCTTTTAAAAAAAGCACAAAATGCTTGAGTCAAGCAATGTTTTGTCAGCTCTGATGTCAGATCCACCCCTCACTTGCACGCTTCCCACTTCCCACTGTTTTGGACATGTTTGCGTCTAATAGCATTTGTCTAACAGCATTAGTTTGTTAAAAAGAAGGCAACAGAGCCTGCATTCCTGAGAGCACAAGACTTAATAATCTCTTCATTTTGGCTCTTTAATACCCCAAGAGGAGTGCAAGTTCTGGTTCTTTTCCCATCATATTGTTTGCATGAAAGGAGCCGTAAGGTTGCACTGCCTACACGTGCACACAAAACACACACTTTCTCATCCAGCAGCAATGTGGCATCAGACATGGAAGCCGTGAAGCTAGGTGAGTCAGACTCTGAGGTGGGTGGCATGAGGCTTGAGTGGGTGGATGAATACACTTCCATCCCCAGGAAGCGCTTGTGTCAGGACATAATCCTGATACGCAGATCAAAACATCTCAGCCTACATCAATAACGTCTTTGCAATAGGTTTCTTTGTGAATTAAAGCTATTAGGTGCCTGTGTATTACCCTTAATTATAGCAAATGAGGAGGCATCGGGAGGATGAAGCAGGAATGAGCTGGGAACATTTAGAAAAATTCAAGTCTGTAAAGCAAATATCATTTTCAAATACATAGTTCAATTTAGGCACAGAAACCTCCACTGCAGTTTCCGTCGAAGATTACATTTGCAAAATCCTTTAACAAGAGGCCTGAAAATGTCTGCCTTCATCCAAATGCACAGAGACACAGAAGATAAACAAATTAAACTGAATTGGAGTAAATAAACAGCCTGTACATAAGGTGTAAACCTCACAGGAGAGGATGTAGAGAGACCACAGACAAGCGAGAGTGCAACACATTTTATATCTGTTAGAGTCACAGGGATGACAGCAAGAGTCGCAATTAAATCAACTTGACATTGCATTTGCTAACCTTTAGAGGTAAGTAGGCACTTTTTCCAGCAGTGAAATGATGATGTATGTCCTGGCCCTTTTTGTAAGTAAAGAGAGTCGAAAATGTGCCCGTAGTGATGGATTAACAGGGGTCTGATTGTTATGAACAAAAATGTGCTCTGACAGGCTAAAGTGACTAAGTAACATTGCATGTGCGCAAAGCAGGGAAAATGCATCAGGCTAATCTTTTGAACATGATTAGCACATAATGTAGCTGTCCTAAAAAGAGTGATTCACCGTGTTGAGGCAGAATATCTTGAGGCCATGTGATTTTTCTTCCGTTCTAAAAACACGGGTGATAAGGGCTCGCTCTGTGAACATTCCCTCTTGACATTTCAGGTATGAAAAGAATAAAGGTCAATGATAGTGCATAAGAAGTCATACCAAATCATAACTCTTATTATAAGTCCGATATTTCACTTATACTTTGTGAACTTGCTTGAGATCATGGTTTTAAAGATTTTTTAAACAGAAATATTCTTCCTCTTGTTCATTTATATGTATGTACGCAGGGTTCCCTCTATTTTCTAATGAGCCATTTTTCTAATAAGTGACTAACAGAGAGTAGCTAAAAGCTAATACTATGTTATAACTAGGAAAAATAAGTCAACACCATGGAATTATAAGGTTGTATCTTTTCTGTCTTTTTCTGATTATTTTTTTATTCTGTTAATGCTGGCTGCAAGACATATTACAGGTTTATATGTTCATTCTAATACATTATTGTTTCTATAATAGCATCTAATTGACAGGGACTTGCAAGGTGGATGCTCCACATAATCTAAGGCTAATAATAAACAGATTTTGTAAAATGTGCTGTTATTTAAGAACAGCAAAGAAAAAAAAGTCTTTGGTTAATATAGTGAAGCTTGCTGTAAGGAAATGTTGATTTAACATTTATGTAAGGAGTTTCCAATGTAATGAGCAGTAACTTTGAAATGGTCAGCAGGTTTTCCACCATGGGAGAGTCTTCAGGACAGAGAATAATTAAGCAGCATGAGGAACTAAGGTCTCATGGATGTTCAATGAGACTACAATGTTAAGTGTACAAATAAAGAGCTGTAAATGATATGTTCATAAAAAAATAAACAACTAAGTAATTGTTGGTTTTAATTACAATTTCATGAAATTTTAAAATTTCATGTTGTGCTGGTGTAAGAAAGTAAATCAAGTTGAGATGGAAAGGGCCTTCCCCATCCTTGATTATTTTCCCATAACAGGACAATATGAAATATTTTATTCCTAACTTATTTATATGCCACTGTTAAGGGTCACGAGGAAGCTGAAGCCAATTCCAGCTGACTTTGGCGTGAGGCGGTGTACACCCTGGGTAGGTCACCAATCTATCTCAGGTCTCTATATTTATAAATTATATAAATAAAGGTTTGAAACCAGAATATTCCCTAAAATCTTTTTTAAGAGTCTCCTTTGACCTTTTACTGGGGACCAAAATATATGGTTCATTATACTAAAACCACAGTAGGGTGCTTATGAATACCACTATACTACTAAATCTAAAGAAAAGCATCACATCTTGAACCTGGCATCATAACATATGTGTATAAATTCACAAGGAAAGGTGATGTGGTTATACTATGATCAGTTTCATACAAATTAAGATGCCAGACAAGGGACACATGCTAATCCCATTAAATGCTGGCCTGATACAAACTGTTGGGTGAATTGTTATGATTATTAATGTGTTGACCTCCTTTATGTTGGTTTGTCAACAGATGTGTATTTTATATATGTTATTACTTGTTATGAGGAATATAATGTCTGAACTTTTCCTTGGCAAAATTGCTTAGGTGGCACTTGTGAGCTCAGGCTGTGCAGCTTGGCTGTGCCCTTTTCAACTTTTGAGTACTTACATGGGAAAATGCCATTCCTCTGAGCACATGATGAAAACATTACCTCGAAGAATGACCCTTTGCCCCTCACTGCTACAAAAAAAAAGGAAGTAAAGGAAAACATTTTAGGTCGCAGGGAAAATGGCCACTCCACTGTGAGAATAAGTACAAAAGTAAACAGCAGAATGTTTTTGGCTGGCTCTGTTGGGGTTTCAGCCAATCACATTTCCATCGACTTGGTGTATGGATAAGTGTGACAAAACACACAAAAGATTGCCTTTGTCAATTAGGGTTAATATCACAATTAACATGTCAGTCAATTGTCGCATTTCTTGTAAAAGATTAGATGTAAAACAGGTTTTAATTAATCTTTAATCAGTAGGAGGTTCATGTAAATGAACAGTTTATGGCCCCTCCTAGAAATTAGTTGTTTTGATTAATGACATTCGTGACAAAGGAATAATTTCAGGGTTCATTAGACTTCACTTGATGTTCTAGTGAATGAACCGAGACTGTGTGTATAGAGCCTTGCTATTTGTTCAATATTTTAATATTCCGTATGTAATTACAGAGAGCTACACATCACTTTACCTGTAAACATGTATTTACGTTCTAACCGGAGCTCAGTGAGAAAGGGAATGTGAGGACAAAAGAAAAGCCAATAATATAATAATAAATTATCCACCTTCTTGGATTAATGTTGGTCTGTATAATCACTATTATTGATATTTCAATTGCACCCTATTTGAGGTAGACACCATGTAGCTGAGAGTGAAGCAGAATTTATTCAAACTAATAATAAAGTGAAGATTAGTATAAAGCATGCACCTGCGCAGGAGGCAGTTGAGTCAAGTCAAGTCAGAGTTGCAAGAATTCAGAATTTTTGCACTTCATGCTTGAAATATTCTCATTTCATTTCACATTATAGACAAATTACTAATTTCTAGACTGAAAATCCACAAAGGCTATTTGTTCCCAAATGGGATTAAGATCAGTTGTGGAGCTGTTCATTTTTAATTTGCACTTGCTCCACAGACAAGTAGGTTCAACAACCAGGGAAAGGAAGAATTCCTACTGGTTTTGATATGTATATCTAAATATAATTCATGGCTGTGTAACTACAGAAGATATGAAAAGTCTATACACCCTTCTTATAATTGCATTTAATGAAATATAAATTAAAAAAATCATGAAAACACTTTGTTTTCACTTCAATTTCATTGGTTGCCATATCACATTAAAATGATCAGGCATAATTTATCTTGGTTTCATTTTTAACATCGCATAAACTTGCAAGTTTTACAGGGGTGTGTAGACATTTTATATCCACTGTATAGTGTGTGCTTCCAAAATCTAAAGCTTGCTGCACTACACACATCAGTTGGTGGCATGATCTGGCTGTTACTAGAGTATACAGATTAATTACTGTTCACGGATGGTAGATGACGTTTTCTGAATCAGGAGCATGCAGGTATGTGGAAACACTGATGAAATCAAGCACTATAAAGTCCAAAGCAAAGCTGTCACATGACTATACCAATGCACACAATACGTCACCACACGGATAAACATACTAAGAGAAAAAAATACTCTAGGCAGACTCAAAATATTATTTTTAAATGTGATGCAAGGAGAGAACAGCACGGCTCATAGGCAAAACATATGCCAATAACTTGGTGACATTTTGTCAAGAGATACATCAAAAGGACTATGGACAGACACGCTCTGGTCTCTCTCAGGGAATTCATATATTTATATATTTCCCTTAGATTATATTAATGCACATTCCTAGCTGACTATCTTGCCATTGTTATATTACATTAGCTACCAGTTTTTAGCCTAAACAGTCAGGTGTCTGGGAATCAAAAACATGTTTATTCTCTTTCACTCTTTCAAGTTTTTTTCTAGTCGTTTTATTCTCTCTTTCTCTCCAGATTGGCTGATGCTCCTGACAATCACTATGTAGCTGGACTTCCTTTACCTGGGTTATGATGTTGTTTGATGTGTTAGAGCTGGTGTATGTAAAATGTGTGAGTAAAAAATTCCCACCAATTGCGAACTGACACCCCTATCACAACCCTAATTTTAGCCCACTGGCTTCTTTGTTATGTATTTTTTTTTTTTTTTTTTTTTTTAACCATTGCTACTACAGAGGGTGTTTTCCTAAACTGTAACTGTCTGTCATCCAATTGTTGTGTCTGATTCTACAGAATAATGGATCAAAAAGTGATAAAGGGCAAGCTCAGTCCCTCGTGATGTTGTATTCATCGACTCATTGAAAATCTGACATTATTTCTAACGTGTGTCAACAAATACTGAAATATTTCTACTTACTGTTACAGCAATTCCACTTCTCTTGTGCTCATAACTGAACCATGCTTCACAAGGCCATAATTCATCAAGCACTGGCTTTTATCTCCCTAGATTAGAGAGTTCCTGTGTTATTAGCGATGGGTAAATTGAGATGTAGGTATTATCTGCTGTGCATCTGACCCTAGGGGACCTGGGCTCTCAAAGAGGTGCATGTCAAACCCTGGGGGCAAACAATAACGAGCCTGTCCTGAACCTGCAGGGGATATGGAGCAGGAACATCAGCCATGTCATTTCAGTGTCCGCCCTAGCATCGAAGCAGAGGGGCTCCATCAAGCCCAACCTGACAACAGCGATAGGGAAGGAGGTGTGGAATGGCACACTCTCTTGCACACCCGCACATGGGCCTGGTATCCCAAGGAGCTGTGGAACCATAATCATCATCATTGTGTTGAAGATGTGTAATCATTGACTCAGGATGGCATAAACGGAAGCCACTTCAAAGTAGCACGCTTGGTTTGGCCTCAATCGTTGTGAAGGAAGAAGACTTTTGGAGGAGAGTCAAGAGAGAATCTCATGTAAATGTATGTGTTGGTGTACATAAACCTATCAAGGTGTTTTGGTTTTCAGCATTAACAGACCACTGACTCATACAATACCATCTGCTTTTGGCTGGATATAACTATGTTAAAACAATGCCATGCATCACTGTGAAAGCAGCATTTAAATCCCCCAGATTCACATTCATCAGCACTGCACCAGCACCCTGGGTCAACACCACTGGGATTTCACCATGCAAACAGATGGGCCTCGCACACAGGTATTATACATAAGAGAGTGTTGCTCCCAGGAGATCTATAACTCCAGCTCAAAGAGTTTGAATGCAGAAATATCTTTGTGTCTAAATCAGACTATCACCACAGCACATGTAGCACTGAAAAACAACTTGTCAAAGTCAGCTTTGAAAATGTTCTGGATAATTCTGCTTGAATGCCCCCAACTGAGGTCATACACTATATTAGTAATTGACAGCAGTTAATGATAGTGATGGATTACATCATTTTGACATGTAGGGTGCCAAAACATATACCATTTTGTTTAAATAAGTGCTGTAACTGACTGCTACATTTATAACCTATATGAGAAACCTCCACTTTTCCATGAGCTCTAAAACATGTTTAAAATTAAAATGACTATTTTGTAAATGTTGAGGTTTTTTTTTTATTAGTGCTTATTTCGTTACTTAATTAAGAGGGGGATCTTCAGCCTCTGTTTGAAGACAGCCTGTGAGTGACAACCTTTCAGCCAGCCAGGGCAAGTTCATTCCAAGTCCAGAGAAAAATCTTGGAGCATGCCCTGTTTGAATCTGAAGAGATGTCGGTCCAAGTGTAGCCCTGCTAGGGGGATGACGTGGGAGGACTCGGGAAGGTTAAAAACAAGTTGTAGAACTTTGTTCTGCATCAGCTGCTGAGGTCAAATGGTATGCAGGGGAAGATACACCAGAAGCAGAAATTGCAGTCCAATATCAGGAAGGCAAGTGACTAACCAAGCATCTCCATGGCAGGATCCTCCTTTTGTAAAAGAGATCTTTGCATGATTGAATCAGGTTAGCATTTTGAGGAGAGATTGACTGTTGGTTGTCCAGAACTACCACACTGTTGGATATATTGTCAGGTGGTGTGAACCGAGAATCATTCAGGGAGATCACAAGATCTTGACATGGGAATGCAACTCCAGGGATATACAGCAACTCAGTCTTGCTAGGATTTAGTTTCAGGTGATGAGCTGTCATCCATGACAAAATATCTGCCAGACATGCTGAGATGTGAACTGAAACATTAGTGTCGGAAGGAGGAAAGGATAGCATGAGTTGAGAGTCATCCACATAGCTGGGGTATGAAAAAATATGTGAGGATATTACCTCACTGAGAAAGGTATAAAGAAAGGTATAAAGAAAGAATAGAAAAGGACCAAGCATTAAGTCTCACGAATCCCCAGAGAGTCTGCATAGAGCAGATGTGAGTCTCCTTCATATCACCTGGAATGTCTGTAAAAATCAATCAATCACAAAACCCTCTTACCTGGCAGGCCAGGTAAGAGGGTTTTGTAATTGACTTATTTTTATAATTCTTTTGTTAGTATTTAAAATTGAGTTAAGATGCATTTTTAGCAATTTTATAACAACATATTAAAACAACAGTTTAACTAAAACTGTAGCAGTGTTTTTTTACAGTAATATCCTATTATAAATTCAACGTGTAGCATTGTGTATATGCATGTTTCACTCTATTTAAAAATACAGTATAAAAATGTCATTGCTACAAGCAAACATAATAGTATGCAAGCTGTAAATATTAATTACAGTAACAGCCTGGCAAATCTGGTGCCACTGTACATTCACTAGAAAGTAGTTTTTTTTTTTTTTAATGATGCATGCACACATCACAGCAGATTTCAAACATGTTTTGACTGTGCATGTGCTAAATATGCAGTTCTTATCAGTATGTTGCAAAACTGATGACTGATGTTACAATACTGATGTTTAATAAGTGATAAAGGGTTTCACGTGATCACCATTGTCCTTTATTATTCATCCTGCTTTTTGCTAGTCAGCAGACTGAATCCTAGCTGGATCTTGTAGCTGTGTTAAACTCTGGCCAACACATGAGAGATATATAACAACCCATTAATATTTGTGGTCAGTACAATTTTATAAACCAAAGAGAAATAATAATTGATTGATCTTTTATGATTTACTGCATACCAATAAAGTGTGGTTTCGAAGAATGGCTTGCATTAGTGCTTTGGGGTTTTGTTTAGTTTTGCTGTTGATTTAATACATCCGACTGTGATTTATTTTGAAAAACATTTTTGGTTTCAGTATTTTGTTCTTTATTTTGATCAAATTTACATGTGAGGAACTTTGTAGCAGTGTAATAAAATGTAATGAATTTTGTTTGCCCTTCCCTGTTGATGTATGTTAGGGTGTTCAAGCAGGACGCCTTACACAGCATCTCTTCGGGATTGGCATAGGTAGCAGATTCAATCAGGCAGCTCTTCTAGCTCTGTTTTTTATTATTTGCCAAGGAACATATGGAGAAGCGGTGAGATCTGGCTTCAAGAAGGGCTCTCTGACCTTCAAGTGGCACGCCGCCCATAGCCCGATGCTCCCACTCAACATGACGGGTGGATCTTGGCTGAAACCATGGCAGAGATAATTGTGCCTTGTGTCCATGTGAGAGAAAGATGTTTTTAAGGACCTTTTCTCGCGACATTTCTACTATACTGACAGAACAGGCGTAATCATCTCCACGATACCGACGGATTAGGAAGCCTCCTCACTTATAGTCTGGACCATAACAAGACCTTGTTAAATCAATGGCCACATGTTCACATAAGATGACAAAGACTATGGTCTACATTCTATGCCTCCTCTATGGACACAGGGGATGTTCCTGTAATACAATAGCACATGATTAAGAAATATGTACAATGGAACACATAACATTTTGATTTCTTAATTTCTTAATAAATAAATTCTTAATTTCAGATTGGGATAAGGAGTGGCACCAGGATCGGCAGTGAATTCAAGTGTGACAGTAATCTTCTCACCAGATGTTTTCTACAGTATATTTGCATTAATGTTGCATAATCTTGTTGCATTTGTTCCTAAGTTTCATGTTTTATTATATGTCTGTGTACTTAGGAACTTTTAGTATAGTCTACATGATAAAGGTGGACACAATAGCAGCTTTTCTTCTTTTAATTGCACAAATAAGTTTTTATTTAAAAAAAAGTTGTATACCTCTCAACTTAATAGATTGCAGTCAAGAATCCATCTATTTACAGAGGAACAAACATTGATAACAAGAAAATCATAGTATGCAGAGAGAAACAAACAGAAATCTACAACATAATTCCTAGCATATGGGACAGGACAGCTCAATGTTAATAGCAAAAGTCATTAAAAAATAACCTTAAAGATTGAATTGATACTTAACCACAATTTGTAAAAAAATAAAAATAAAAAACTAAAAAAGGGGGGATGTTATGAACAACTATCTGTGTATAAGTTTACTTTATACAATTATTAAACTAGGCAAAGATAACCACAAGTGAGACTTTCATGTCCCAAGTCATTTCCCCTTAGGTGAATTGCCCTTTCCAATTTTATTTGCCCTAAATTATTTGCAGAAAATCATATTTTACAGGTGTCTTCCATGTCACCATAGCAAACAGTCAAACATGTAAAAAGGGCAAACAAGTCAAAAATGCAAATTGTTAATGTTGGCACCTTTGTATTCATGTGAGACACTCACCCCACTGGGCCTATTGTTTTTTTTTTTTGAATAAGAATGAACTCATTTCAACATCATCCTTAGGCTTAGGCCTGAGAACTGATAGGACAAACAAAACCAGGAAACATGACTTAAAGGGGGTTTACAGACTCACTGTCGTCCAGGGAAAATACCCTTTCAGCAACCTTGACTATCTGTTATACTGAGAAGCATCCACAGCATACTGAATACAATTAATGAACTCATATCCTTCAGAAAGCACCTTACGGATGGTCATGAATGTGTGATGCTTCTGAGAAACACGGGCCAAACACAGACTATGAACCCGCTGTCTACAGATTCAATTTACTACGGCAAGCTCGCAACAGTAATAATGGTGAGAATCAAAGTAATGTTTGCAAGAAATGCTGCTACTGCATCACAGTATAATGCAATATGTACTACAAATGACATTAAACATTTAGTACTACATCTCAGGCATATTATCACACATCAGCATTTCAGCCAGTATTCAAGTTCCTGTTTGTTCTGTGTATGATTTAATATTGAATGTTTAAATGGAGGTACTAGTATCATACATTGTGTACTTTGTGATTTTAGTCACAGTTGCCTGATGCCATCATATCACCAGTATATAACATTTCTCATGCAGGAAAGAGCCTGTTTGGATTTACTGTCATGGAACATGTATTATTGGACCTTTTTTTTTTATAGAGACTACAAAGCCCTGTATAAATCGCTATGGATGGGAGTGTCTGCTAAGTGCTGTAAATGCCATAAAAGTTAATAATTCAGAAGAAACTCAGACAATAATATGATTCGTCTCGTGCCATGTTACAAACCTTGCTGTCAAGGACGAAAATGTGCACCTGATGTGTTGGGCTCTGAAGTCAAATGCTGATTTACAAGACTGGGTAAAAAGCACAGACTGGGATGTTTTATTAAATGTACTGAGGATGTTAATCATTATTATTAGGTGTATGTTTTCATGAGGAGTCAAACGAGTTACTGAAATGTTATCCAAATAGTAAATCTTGAATTAAATTGGCTTAAAAAAATCCTAAGAGCTAAAGAAGCTTCTCAGTAAAGAGAAGAAGAGAGCAGTGCATCATCAAATTAAAGAATCATTAAAGATATATAATGATAAGTGGATGAAGGTAGGAAAGCGCTAATGTTGCATTATGTTTGCTGATGAATGGAACAGGTTTGTAGATTTGACTCTCAGCTAATCTAAAAAAGCAGGAGAAATTAGAAGTAAGGACATTAGCATGGGTGAAATTAGGAAAACAGGACCTTAAAGCTAAGCTAAATCTAATAAAAGGGGACAATACCTCACACCTTAGTGAACAATGCAGTTCAGTCATACACATACAGGAGCAGAAATAAATATTACATTTTGATTAAATTTACCACTACAAGGGCAAAAATAAGAACAGTGTATGGTTTACCCATTTTTCTCCCAAATTTGGTCACCTGCCAGTTCCCACTCAGCAGACAGCTTTTTCCTATCACATGACACCTACCAACTTGGTGAAGGATAACATGTGCTTCCTTTGAGACACATGAACTAGCTAACTGCATCATTTTGATACGCTGCTCATGCTGTGTTAAAGGGCAGAGTAATACCCTCTGAGGAAAGCACTATCTACCCTCTTCTGTATACAAGGACTCACAAACACACATGATTGGATAGTGTCATTGTGATTGACAGGAAAAAGAGATCTCACCCAGTATGGCCAATTTTGCTCCCTTAGCTCCTGGCCACAGATATGTAGTTGCAGCATAATCGAACTCATGATGTCCCATGATAGGGAAAAAATACTTTTCTGTTGATTAATTAATTTAAAAAAATCTTTTATAAAGCTATGCTTCAGAGCATACTGTTTTGTGCTCTGTATTTATGTTTTCACTATCGTGTCTGTTAGAGATTGTATTTTTTTTATGTAAATCAGTTATTAAGCTTCAAATAAGTACAGTAGTTGGAAAAATAGTTGGAAAAAGAGCCATGAGGTTATAACTCCTTTGTCATTATTATTAATTTACTCATCTTAAAATATAGTATTTGATAACTATTATGAGTTATTCAGTAAATAGAGTGTAGCTAATAGATAATGTATGTAGTTACAGGAAATGTAAATGACCTATGGCAGGTCCTGGGATTTTCCATATTATTGAACAAGTTGATAATAGATATGAACAGATGCTCTTAAGGAGTGTTTTATTCTGAATCTTTATGCATATTGTATATTTACTCATATATTACATTACATTGTTTATTTATTCATTCATGAATTGACTTTATCCTGCTGTGTACACACTGTATGTACAATGCTGTTATTTTGTTGTGTTGACATGTTCTTGCACTATGACCATGTGAATTTCTATATTTAGCAATAATAAAGCTTGCCAAAGTTTGTATCTTGACCTTAATTGCTGACAACTTATTTGAAACCTCCTTACCCAGGTAACTTTGGTTATACCACAAGCCCTTCATCATTTTTCTTGTTGCCATGATTCCCCGCAGCCCTTCTGCGCGGACAACAGCAGCACGTGTCGGCTGAGAAGAGGTCAGGATGAACCCTGTCATTGTGGAGTGTGGAGCAAATGAGAGGTGGCTATTAGGTTCACCCCTGGGTGCCCTCTCTCCTGATGAAAGCTCAATCAGCATCCCTGCCCTTGGATCCTCGTTCACACTCACAACACTCATGACTAACACATCACAATTAAGCTGCAATTATCTTACACAAGAGAATCAGACCTCAGCTGGCCTTTATGATCGCTGGCAGACGTGCTGAAATTGTAAAACCTCAGCGTCTTGACCTGGCGCACCTCATTTAGTGCAGCATATTACATTCATCTGACACGTACGAGTGTTCAGAAGGATCTCACATGGCCACCACATGTGAGCATGCTTCACATAATAGCTTTGTTTGAAGCTGTCAATCAATTTCACATACAGAATAGATTTGACCTCAAGTAAAGAACTGGCCTAAAGGCAAGGAATAAAGAAGTTATTGTTACTCCAGACATTTACTTAAAGCATGTAGAATCTCCATAAGATGTGCATACATCAGCCACATCCACCTACTCACAAGCAGCTGGTAAATCCTTGCAGGCGATGGCAGCATTAAACCCTTTTCTTCTCTGAGCTGAGGATAGAGCTTTATTGTGACTGACATGAAAATGTTCTCATATGAGGGTCTCCTTGGTAACCACATGCTTCCTCTCGAAGGCTAGTCTCAAATATTTAATCACTTTAATCACCCAAAATTAACATGACAATTAAATCTACAACACAAACATTTATGCGAGGAGTTTGTAATTCGCTATCCTGCTTTGCATGGCTGATTTCAAGCTTAGGGAAAGAGGAAAAATGTCTTCTTTGAAAAATAGAAAACAACATTAACCATCTGCAGTGTCTCAACCTGGGTTTAAACCAAGATTTTAATGCTCCAAATGAAAACCAGTAGCTAACAATCTTGCATCCCATAGAGGAAGATCTAAAAAGAAATTTCCTTATTATCTTTACAGTTTCTCCTAGACAGCAATGATGTGAAATAAAAAGATGTCTGCTTAAGTCTTCTGTCTCTCATGTTTTTCTCCTGAGACAAAAGACCTCAGTAATCTCACATCTGTCTTCTCTGGAGTTTCAGTAGAAATCTCAGCAACATCATGCACTGTTCTCAGATCTATCAAGTTAATTAAATCATTTATTCAGATATACTATCAAGTTTACTACAGGTGTCCTAATGTATATTTGGAAAGGTTCACCTTTGATATAATATCATGTCCAAGCATATTTGAAGAGAAATATACCTTTCTTTATTTCTGATGTGCTAGGTTAATTATTGGAGAAATGGAGAAACATACACTAATGTCCTGCTACTGTGTATGCCAGCATTTGTATGTATATTTGAAGAGAAGTACATCAGTTCCAAATATTATTGTACTTGTAAATGTAGTAATATTGGTATAAATTATTATTTAAGTATTTGTTTATTGTCCACACTACATTTTTTTTTTATTTGATTTTATCATTTTAGCAAATTTAGTCCAGTAATGTTATAGTGATTATGTTAAGAATACATTTTAAAACATTTTAAATTGTATTTGGCAAAGAGATTTCTATTCTGTTTTACTCAAATATCTTTTCTTTTTTTTCTTTTTTTTCAATTTTACTGTACAGCCCCTTGTCCAACACTTGAAAAATAACTTGATTTAATTATTTAATTATTTAATTTATTTAATTATTTAACTAACCAATAAATAATACACAGAAAATGCGTTTTGTACGTCGTGTCTTTACAGACCAATTAGAGATCAAATTGTCACATCCTATTACACCTAAAAAAATGTAAGGAGAAATTGTTGTTTTATTAAAATATTAAATATTAAAGAGGAACCTTTGATTTTCCTCTGGGATCTCACTAAGTACTAAACTGTGAAGTCTTAGATTTACAGCTCAAAAACTTTTGGTTAGCTACAAACTATGTGCTCAACTTCTTTCATTTGGACTTTTTTTTGGCCTAGTTAACTTAAGCACTAATGACAAACATTCTCGCTGCAGTGTTCTACAGTAGGCAGTCATAAATATTGCAAATGTCAAGTGTCTGCTAAGCCATCCCATTCAGTCACCACATGACTAGTCATTTTCTTGCTCTTCTTACACCCCTGTGGTGAAAAAGGCCTTTGTTATCAAAAAGCACTTGGCGACCATATAAATAACCAGCACATCTACTAATGTCCACTGCAGTGTGCTGGAGAGTGCAATCAGGCCTAATGGCATTTGTTTCTGGCGGAACTGTAGGTAGCACAGCCAGCATCAGCTCTAATGTGTACCTTGGCCAGTCGGGGAGTGCAGTTAGTTTGTCCAGTGCTGCCTGATGGAGGGTGGAAATCAAGGCAATAATTGGGCTTGTTTATACTGAGAGGGTGGCAAAGAATCATGTTTAGGTCTTCTATGCTGAGGACAACCAGGACCCATTTCCAGTGCTTGACATTTAAGTTTGTCAAAGTGAGCTTTCATTTTCTACAAAGAGTAATTATAACATAGTGTTAGTGTATTCATCTACTTATAACAATCAAAAACTTCTAAACTTCAGAAAATGAGATTCAAAGTGATGAAACATCAGTCTCTCAGCATGCTTCAAAAGATGTGTGTGCAGCATGCCGCCTGTTGGTTTGACACACTGTGGAAAGCGTTTGTCAGTGTGTGTCAGTACATCTCAGGCTAGAACCTGTAAAAGTCCTAATTAAACATCCCTTCAGGTCAGATTTTCAAAAGATCACCTCCTTTGTGACAGCAGATGTGTGCCCTGTTTCACACATATATATTGGAGGATTGAAGTACTGCTGTATCACAAGACCATGCATATACATAGTTTTGCATGTACTACGTAAGTAATTAACCAAAACCACAGTGCTAGAGTAGTAGTCATTATTAATAGCAAATATATCAAATTAGAAATATCTTTCATTTCCAGATGACAGTTAAATCAAAAAAGGCCAAAGAGTTAAAGCTTCGGAATCTGTTTGAACAGAGTGCATAGAAGAGCAGGTGAGAGAGCTGGACTGGCTAAATGAATACAGCACTACTGTATCCCTCTCTTTAGTTCCATGGGCATCATTATCAGTAGGTAGTCTAATGGCATAGTGGGAAATGTGGTAACTAATAAAGGCAACTCATTTTCACTGCAATTACAACTTGTTCAGGGTAAAAAAATTTTAAAGGATATTTAGAGTTTAGATTTAAAGACATCATGAAATTAATTGGCCTAGAAAATGCATATACCTACATTTGACAGGCTATAACTTTTGAAGTGTTCATTTGAGTTCATTCAGAGCTACAACACTTTTGGGTTTTTGGATCACTTTGGATCCCTGTGTTTCTGGAACACCCCACCATGTAGTGTACTTCCAGCCATTGGCAGGATTGCAGGTTTGCAAAAACTTGATGAAAAATTGATGAAAAACAAAAGAAAAAATTGATGAAAAAAGAGAAAGAAGTAAACATAAGTAGGTCACAGTGGTGTGGACTACCAATGGATAATGGATGCTAAAAAATGGGATCCCCTGGTTAACATCCAGTGATCTTTAGCACCAAATATTCATCCATCCATCCATTATCTATACCGCTTTATCCGTCTGGGTCGCGGGGAAGCTGGAGCCAATCCCAGCATCTT
>JAQQZR010000014.1:7431754-7444129 GCA_030068235.1 Notoglanidium macrostoma | reverse complement strand
GCGGGGTACACCCTGGGCAGGTCGCCAGTCCACCACAGGGCCAACACAGACAAACAGCCACACACGCTCGCATTCACCCCTATGGGCAATTTAGAGTAGCCAGCTGACCTAATCTGCATGTCTTTGGACTGTGGGAGGAAACTGGAGCACCCAGAGGAAACCCACGCACGCATGGGTAGAACATGCAAACTCCGCACAGAAAGGCAGAAAGGTGACCCAGGGATCGAACCCAGGACCTTCTTGCTATGAGGCGACAGTGCTAACCACCGCACCACCGTGCCACCACTAGCACCAAATATCTGCTTCTAAAATATTCATCCTACCAAGCATCTTCTAGCACTCTGAAAGTGGGCAACTCCTCCTGGGTCTGCTACCCAGAGGCTCAAAACTTGTGGCTTAGACATGTACAGAGGAAATGACCTAAACCAGGCCAACTAAACATCTTGCTCTCAGGACCTGTGGGCACTACATTCTGACCTATTTTCTGATTGACTGCTGTTTGAGTGCCTATACAGTTACATGCAGAGGGTTTTTGCATCATTCTGCACATGCAGGTGCAGCATAGGCATCACAGCTAAGCTCCACAGGGATCACCTGGTCATGTGCTTGTCCTCCAAGCCACAAGAAACCAATGAGTCATTGCTTTGGGTGGATGCCAGGTCAGATCCATTGCTCTGCACATGATATGGCAGGAAGAGGTTTTTGACAAATGCCTGTGTCAGAATTCAGTTACATTCCCAAGGGCCGCTGTCCTAGTCATGAAGGCCAGAGCGTATAGAGGCAGTGTTTGTATTTGACGCCTGTGTAATTACACAGCACAGAGTAGAATGATACAATTAGGTCACCTCAGAGGTTGACAGCAGAGGAAAGATTGGAGTTCATGGAAATGTAATATTGGGCTCCCAGGCAGATATTATTAACAACTTTTAAAAAGATAAGCCCTATGTTTCCTGATGAATATACAGGGTATGGTATTATTGGGAATGGAAATGATCATGGTGCTATAAATGATGACACTCCTAACAGGAATGGATCTTCTTGTTGATAGTGAGGAGTGGGACAATAGTTGTAATGGTATACCATATATAGCAATTGAGCGTCCCTCCTCACAGAAATACCCATACACAGTAAATTCCCACAATCCACCAAAAGGCTCATAGGGGCTTGATAAAGACATCTGTGATTCGTGGGTCATGTGAGCCTGAGGAGCCACGTGTGAGCAAGCGAGGGTGAAAAGTGTGGGAAGGAAATCAAAAGAGGCTCTTGAAGAGGCCCATCGGCTAGCGTCAAGTGCTCCAGCCTGCTGAATTATGAATAAGCCACTGATATCCTGTGACTGGGGGTGGGAGCAAGTACTTCCTTTCGGGCCAGAGTGGAGCTTGAATACCCGTGCATTATTCATGGCCCAAGTGCTCCTGTTAAAATGACTCGATATTGGGAGTCAAGTATGAAAATATTGCAGCCTTTTGTGGCAATAGACTTGAGAGATTGGCAACACAAAGGACCATGTGCAGGAGGAAGCAAGTGACAGATGTATTTACTTAACTTTTGTTCTTCTTTATTGATTTCATAATTTTGCCAGTTATGTACTATGGTTCAACACTGAAAAATTCCTTCAAGCAAGAAATGGGATTTTGTTCTTCCTATACTAAATCTTGTAGCACTAACTGGTGTTCATTTCCGTTACAGTTCTTATGTGAATAAAACTACCACCCCAATATAAAATTTGTAGACTGATTATCATCTTTGTTTTTTAATTAATTATCTACCTTTACATAAATGTGGAAAAATTATCTCAGCACCTGTCTACATACAGACAGATCAAATCCCTAGGACTGGATTATTACATGTTTACTCTTTATATATAGTTGACTGGCACATGGATAGGTGGATTTTGGGCCTCTGACAACATTAACTCCGATTCCAGGGCAGGTCAAGCTTAAGAATATCTGAAACATCACATTTCCCAACAGCCCCAGCTCCCTAGCTAACTGTTAATCCATGCATTTGATACATTAGAAGCTTACCCCTTACTTTATTCAAGGGGCCATACTTGAACTTCTGCTAAGTCTGTTTTCTTTTTTCTCTTTCCCATCTTTTGCAATCCAGAAAATTATATGGGAGTCCAGGGGATTTGTCTAATTGGGTTTAATTAGGCTTGTGTCAGGGCTAGCGAGACTTTAGTAACTTAGCCATAAAGGAACTGAAGAGATAGCAGAAGCCCCTCCAGATGTACCCAGACTTCCTTTGCCAGATGCCTATGATGCTGACAGGCCAATTAGAAATACCAAATCACCCAAAGCGCCTTTTTTTGTTTTTCCTCAGAGGTAAAATCGATTACCACAAGCTTGTGAGGACCTCTGCACTCTTTCTCTACAGACATATCTATTACTCACAGAACTAGCAGTCCAGAGCCATAGCTAACCGTGCCATTGGTTAGGCTTAAGCTGAATTGTAGGTCAGAAAGTCTCTCCTTCCGCTTGATAGATCCCAGCAGACATCAATTCACCCGCTGAAGAGAATTAGCATAGCCTCTTGCTAGGCTTAGTATAGGATTAAGTGAGGCGCAGTCCTGTGGGGTTGGTGGATGGGAAGAGATGATCAGTTTCATATGCTTCCATTATGGATCATAGCATCTTGGGATTGTGGGCTAAATTTGATGATTAAGCCAGGGTAATGTAAATAGTAAAGACTCATAGAAGGACATTAAGGCAGCTAGAATGCCAGCACAGAAAATGGGGATCTTTTGCAGACCACATCAACCATATGTGGACTTTTGAATTGACTGCTGAACCCCATAGTGTGCATATAGAATAGCATGGAAAAACCTGAATACATCAGAGCTGGACTTACTGTACAATTATAATCCTATACAGTTACCAAAAAACAGAACAATAACCCACTGTTCAATAGTAGCATAACTTCATGCAGGACATCAGTTTCTGGTTTCTCACATGAACATTGGAAAAAGGGTTACGCAAATGTTTAGATTTCTGGAGACAGTGTCAGGTTCTCCACATAATTATGCTTGTATAGTCCTGCTGTAGTGTTTAATTTCATAATAAAGAACTTTTTTGAATACAAAAAAAAAATCAAGTGAGTAAATACAGTGTATTTCAGTAATAATTAGCCTACAGAGATGGGAAGGTTATGCAGAAAATCACCATTTCTTGGCATTCCTTTAATGGCTATGTTCTTATTTATTATAAAATTTTATTTATTATGAATATCAATATAAAATTTGGTTCGTATAGAAAGGAAGGAAGAAACAACATGGCTCTATAATTTACATGGAGGTATGATGATAGAGGTACAAAGAGAGGCCTGTAAAAAAGTAATACCCCTCTCACAGTAGCACTTAAGAGAAGATACCAACTCCGACTGTGCTTCAATGACCAATTATTCAAATCCAAGATGAACTCAGTCATGGAAGGGAATAATTATAGGCCAATGGCTGAAAATGCCACACGATGAACAGCTAAATAATAGCCTTGGATCCACAGTAACATTTTGAAAGAAGATTATCTATGTAATATCTTATACCACAACACAGAGACAGGAAATCATCATCGTACGAGCATTAAGGAGCCAGCCACTTGTGGAAATGAGAGCAGAAAGGAAGAGGGCTTGCTCTGATCACTATTTCTCTGACTGAAGGATTAAAGGCATTAATACATTGTGGGTCACTGTCAGCGGATGAACCATGACCCAGTCTCTTCATGATGATATCTAAGCATTGAACCAATTTGTGTTAGATGTCTACCTGACCTAATAAAGCTGATTGTTCATTATGATAGATAAGTATAGAACATTTTTACAAATGCTTCATGATCCAAGTACATATTTAGTATAATTTTTGACCATTAACCATATTTGATTCAACATATGGTAACATGACCAATGAATTGTGTATTTATAATGCATTATACATGCATTTGAGAGGTATTATATAGCATCCTTCCTCATTGTGTTTAACATGTAATTTGTCATAGGTACAGTAGTTATTGTTCAAAGCACACTGTTTATAAAATTTTTAATGTCGGAATACATAATATCTACTATAATCCAGGATGTGATATAGAATCTGTACTGCAGGTTATGTAGAATGTGTTATGGTGATACAATACAGTATACAGTATGTTTTTGGGCATCATGGTATTCCAGTGGGTAGCATTGCAACCTTCCAGCTCCAGGGTCCCTAATTCAATCTTGAGCAAGGGTTACTATCTGTATAGGGTTTCATATGTTCTCCCCATATCTGCATGGGTTTTCTCTGTTGTCTCCAGTTTCCTCCTATCTCCCAAAAATTTGCCAGTGGATGGATTGGCTATGCTAAATTGCCCTTAGGTCTAAATGAGTGCATGAATGTGAAAACTGTAACAAACCAGTATAAGAGATAACAGCACAATTTTTTCATCAATCTGTATCATTCTACTGATACAAAATTCTAAAAGACTATTAAAGTGAAGGGTTATTAAAGTATAAGAATAGATAATATATGACTTACGTCATGTAGCCTACTTTAGTCAGATTCAGTGTGTGGCATTATTATTATTATTATTATTATTTTATTTTATTTTTTCTTAAAATTTTCACTCATCTTTATGTATCTGTAAAGTATTTGCTGGAATTGTTCACAAAAGACAACCAGAAACCTGATATTTTTATGTTGTTCCTTTTCTTAAAGTAACAAAATGTAACACACCTAAAACTCACTATACTTAAAAATCACTATAACTATTAACTGGAGTGCATCTGCCAAAAGTTCACAGGTCAGAAAGTCCACAGGCTCTACTAACTTTGTCCAACCAAACTCAGAATCTCAAGACACATTTCAACACTTTCTATTATTCATAATCAAGCTGAAAGCCTCTCCATGGTACACCATTTGTCCATTTGCATCCATAGTCAAGATAGCTACTGTCCATTCAATCCTTCACATTGCATTTGAAAAGCTAGTGAATATTCCACATCAGGCCTCTTCACTTATTTTGGGCCAATAATAATGCAAATGCATTTAAGGGCATAATAGTTGTAAAATTTTTACCGAATGTTGAATAGGTCTAAAACTGTTGGAAAAATTTCTTTAGAGGGACTAATGTCTTTAGAAGGATTAAATGTTAAAAAAAAAAAAAAAAAAAGTCAAATGGGGATGTTTGATGTTGTGTTCATAGGAAATTGTAATTACCAATAAAAATTCAGTGGCTGTGGGTTTGGTTCCAACATGTACATTTAGGTTCTCCATTTCTTTAGAGTTTTAGTAATTATATTAACTCTGTATATTGAATTAAGGCCAAAAACATGAGTTAAAACTTCTGAAGGTAATAAATCAAAAGCAACTAGTAATCTAGGTTTTAGCTTTAGTGAAAGTTATTCATATTATATTCATATGAAATATTCATAATCAAATAACTGGTTTTTATTACTTGGTTTTATTTCCTATTGGGGGGTTTTCTGGATTTCTATTCCTGCAACTCAGATAATAAATATATAAATATATAACTAGATAAATACTTTGATGATAACTATCCATCCATCCATTATCTATACTGCTTATCTGTCATCTGTCAGCTGGAGTCAATCCCAGCTGACTTCGGGCGAGAGGCGAGGGCAGATCACCAATCTAGGGCTAACGCAGAGATGAACAACCATTCAGACTCACATTCACACCTATGGGTATTTTAGAGTAGCCTAATCTGCATGTCTTTGGACTGTGGGACGAAACCCATGCAGGCACAGGAAGAACATGCAAACTCAGCACAGAAAGGCTTCAGTCAGCCGACAGGTTCAAACCTAGAACCTTCTTGCTGTGAGGCGACAGTGCTAACCACTGCATCATTGTTCCACTGTGGTGATAACTAAATGCTACTAAGTGCTTTAATTACATTGTGCAACAAGAACCCTCTTTTCCAAGAACTCCAATTCCCAGAACCCCCGGTCTTTAACCATGCCCAATTTTTTGCCTACTATAAATTCTGGAGATCACTGGCTAAGTTCACCTGTATTTCATTAAAATCTGTGTACATATACTCCTCCTGTTCACCTGCTCTTTGCTGTGTCTTGTTTGTATATCTTTGCCTGCATTACTGAGCCTTTTGCCACATGTTTACCTCATGAATAAACCTCATTCTTATTTTTAACATGTGTATGTATCTGTTAGTCTGGTCCAAGTCAGACATAACATCTTTTAGTAGCCATAACATTCTTTTCATGTATCTCTGTTAAAACCCATGAAACCAGGTACGGTATGCGGTATGGCCTGGAGGAGAAAATACAGGTCCCAGCAAAGGATATTCTTGACCTCAGATTCAATAGAGACTTTCACCATTCTCACCCTGACAAACCTGCTTCTTGTCCTCATGGTCATTCTTGCCTTCAGACCCATTCCCATTCCCATTCTCTGGAAAATCTAACATCCAGAATCTCCAGTCTGAACCCATGTCCACATCCCCTAGTGAGCGAAACTATATCTGGTATGTTCACAGACATTCTAATTGTGTGGTGGTCTCTGAAAACCCATCAGTCATATATCACTGGGATTTTCTGAATTTCCACCTATAACATGCTTGCCTGAATGGTGAAGCTTTGGAACCTGATCTGTTTGAGCAGTGTACAGATAAGGAGCTGAGAGAACTGGATAGACTAAAGGAATAAAGTGCTGCTGCAACAATTTTGTTTTGAGATCAAGCAAGGGCTAAATCTCACTAACAAGACTATCAGCTGTTAGTGGAATGGTAATGTGGGTAATGTAGGAAATGACTAACTACAGTGAAAATAGACCAGCATGTTGATGAATGAAGTTCAAACCAAATCATCAACTCATTATAAAATAAATCTTTCATACCAGTGTTGCATATAACTATTTATATGCAAGTTGTTCAGCATGTTTTTTCTTTTATGCCAACTAACTGGATAGGTAACAAGACAGATATTAGCACTGTAAAGTCTTGGGTATAAAAACATGCTCTAGTTTTGAAATGTTTGCTCACTAAATTTCCTTCTCAGATATGGAGGAAACAGACTTGTGTCGCCTATAGGCTTGAAAGCATGTGGCTGTTGACCATTCAGTATATGGATCTAAATATGAGTTTGTGGTTTTTTCTAACTATTTACAGCCATATGTTTCCTCATCTCTCATCTAGAGATGAAGTTTCTTCCATGCTTAAGAAAAACATTCACTTTATTACCTAGTGCTAGCCTGGAGCAAGGTATCTTAGATGTGGTCTACAGAACACAGTTTGAAAGTGAGCTTACAATCAACATACCCTTTGCAAATTTCCTTGCACATATTATCAGATGCAGATCATGCTTATTAAACTTGACCATCGCTTCAGCTGAGTAATATGGCTGGGCCTCCAGTACAGTCACACCATTGAGACCTGCGGTGACCTGCGCACTGTAAAGGAAACAGCACATGTAATTTTGCAAGGCAAACACTTGCCGACCTGCACAGTGTCCTCAGAGCCCAGCCTTTAATGGCTACAACACGGCCCCAATTTTGTTGTCATCCACAGGAAGCCTGCGGAAAAAACAACACAGACTCTTGACAGCCGTGAGGACACCTAGACTGTTATTATTAATAGTAGTGTTGACTATGACACTGAACAGACTGAGCCCTTGTATGGCTGCCTTTTATTTCCTCAATCCACCTCATCCCCCTGGTTTATGAAATATGCACAATGCAAACAGAGGTGGAGCTGATGCACAGTCCCGTTTCTACGACTACTAACCACTACATGTCCAGGGCTATTACTTATTTATAATATACACCAGGTAAGTGCCAAAATTGGCACTCGTTTTTATTCCCCCTCCCACCCTCGTGCCCTATAAGGGCACTTTTGTAATGCTGTGTTTGCATTAGGGCTCTGCTAAAGCGATAACACACAAGAGCAAAGAGATGAAATTAGTTACGCTGTTCAGGGGCAAGGGCACAGCAATTACCATAAATATTTGGACATGTCATCAACTTAGACATAAGTTGTGGTAGCTGCAGAGTGTCTGTGGTAATGGTGGCCGACTAGTTGGTTTAAAGAATTACTTTTTTAAGGTGCTTCGATTTCACATGAAAGGGATGTGGACATTACCAAACTGTTAGGGTGTGTGTAGCAATGCTAAACTAAACACACCATTTATGTTGGACTGTACCACCATTAGAAGGCATGTGATAACAATATTAGCCCATTTAGGTGTTACGTTCAAAACCTGTGATTATTGGACCCTCTGTTACATCCTTACATACAAGTCACGACTGATCTCAATTTAAATTTTATATTAAATTTATATTAAAGTCAGTACGTCTCCAGTTCAGTTTCCATTTGAAGACCTTTTTCATCTGGAGTACCTTAATATGTAATGGTAACAAACCATGTTGCCATATCAACAAAACAGCCTTCCACTTTAGTCCGCAGACAAAGGCATCATCAGCCAAATCCTCAACGAGGAGTGAAAAGTCATTCTAGGTCAGAGTAGACAAAGCTGTTTGGCATATGTTAATTTGCTTGCCCGGAGCACACTTTCTCCTTTGGAAAGGAAACAAAGATTTATGGCCCCTTCACTTTATACAGTAGTGCCAGAGATTGGTTCTTCAAGTTGTCAGACTGCACCCTAACAACAGAAGCCCAAGGGCTTAACCTTTCAGCAGGCTAATACAAGACTCACACAAATTTGCTTTAATGAGAGTGATGTTTCCAGTGTCTCTCTACAATATAAGCTCAGGTCACTGATCTGGAGGAAACAGTGCAGAGACGATGCCCTTATGACCTATTTGTCTTTTTATGTATTACTGCATTAGCATTAGGGGTGTAATGCAATTCCACTATATGGATGTGTATCTACTTAGTGCTCCAAATATCCATATAAATATTATATGGATATAATATATATATATACTGTATGTATTTGGATTAAAATCCTAAGGCTTGTTCACCAACCTCAGTTACACCGATGTAAGTTTCTACTGCTATCAAATCTGTAAGTTCTACTGCTATCAAAAGGTTACAGGTTTCTGCTCCTTGCAACAACTTGTTCTCATTATCTATTATGACCTCAAACTAATGAGGCCAATGCTGATACATTTTTTCATATGAAAATGTACAAATACTAATCATGCCCTTAACCCTAATTTACCTTAATTTTCATAAAACGTCTGGAAAATTATATGTGCCTTTTTTTGATGCACCTGATCTTTGAACTGTATAGCAAGTAGTTCCCCTTATAAAAAAAAAAACTGATAAAAGTATCCTTGTATAGTAAATATGAACAAAATGGTAAATGTGCCTCCAGGAAGCTTCAAGCCCCAGGCTTGTTTAAGAATCCTTAGAAAATAGCAAAGCAGCCACACTCCTTAATTGCTTAAGAGGCTCTGTCTGTGCTACCCTGTGCATTTCTCACAATGTAGGTCAGTCATTCCTCACCAGTCTCCTCCAGTCACTTTAGAGCTCACTGTACACTACTAAGATATTGAAATTCCACTTCAAGCTGTTTCTTTGGATTGTAAAGAAATACATCCACATTTATTTTTAAAATACCCAATATTTCATATTTAGCACTTATATATTACAAATAAAAATGTTACAAATAATTTAAACATGTATTCCCCTTCAAAAAATCTGAATGTACTCTCTGTAACATATCTATGATCTTTATATGTTTATATCTTTATGTTTTACTCAAAACATTTATAAAAAGTGCAGGAATATTATGGATATTTTTGTTTTTTCCCACTTTTAGTAAAATATTAAAACTCCAAATTCATCACGATATTTAAACATGCATTACTTCCATCCACTATCCATCCAATTCCTTAAGAAAACTCTGTCAGACGCCCTGCTCAGGATGCTCTCAGACAGAATTCCACAATGTAACCCTCCCTGGACAGCACTGCCACCCTCATGGCAGGCAGTTTGTATTGGCACTCAAGGAGCAGCTACTTTGAGAGACAGACAGACAGGGAGGGAGGGAGGGAGGGAGGGAACTCCTCTCCTCCTCTCCATGCCTCCTCTTCCACCATCTGTCTCCAGGACAAGTGAGACATGTGTCTGCCAGAGAAGACGCGGGACGTCCCGAGGAGTCGAGGAGCACCGTCTTAAATCACTGTCGTGGCCTCCTCCTTCGTGATGTATCTGCTTCATTTAGCAGGAGCACGAGACACACAGGGAGGCAAGATTTTCGGCCTGTATCATACAAAAGCACAAAAAGGCTGCCAGCTGCAAGAGCAGTAGGGATCTTAATTCACACACATTTTTATTGTCACCCAGAACACTAGGGGCCAACATGCAGGCTGTCATGATTTTGATTGCATTAAACATGTTTTGTTCCATCATATTTTATCTATACTTTGTCTTTTGTCATTTCAGTCAACAAGGCACTCTGTATTTGCTGTCATTATTACAGAACAGTAAAACAGTAAAGTAAATTGCTGGATTACTATCTGTTGATCACATTTTCTGTTATAAAGCAGGTTAATACTTCTGATTTCTTTTAAGAGCTCGTGTAACCACAAATGGAAAGCCATTCTTGAGTGCCATATCTATTCTAAATATTTTTTCTGAGTAAGAATAATGCAGAGATCACTTTGGTGGAACTGTCCAAATGAAAACAATTTTCCATAGAGGAAGTGGTCACAGCTACGGTTGCTATTTGGGGTATTACATCACTTTCAAATGAAGCCAGACGATCCAGGTTCTGACTTCTCAATGCTCTCCTTTTTAACAGGCTCACTGTTGGTCTTCGGAATTGATCCTCCAGTATACTTTTAACTTTTTACTTAAAGAGCAAGACACAAACCACATCACATCCATAGTTTCTCATTCTTGGAGGTCAAAGAGAAATGACTGCTCAGTTTTATCCCTCAATATGAGCTGCGTGTGGTGGGTAGGGCAAGATTTATGGTTAGCATCAAACAATTCCTTTCGCAAATTATAGTGGCAAAAAAAAAATGCGAATCCAGACCAAATGAAAAATCCTTTAACCAAATGAAACACTAAAATGCCATGATGATAGCCAATAAAAGTTTCTCCGAAGGGACCAAAAGAAAAGCTTCACATGTTTTTTGTTTTCCATGTAATATTTAATCATAGTCCTAGAGATCACTTTCTACACCATCACACTTATGGAAAAAAAGGGTTCTTTGGACAGTTAAATGTTCTTAGATTCCTGCGGAGCCCTAGCTGATAAAACATTATGTTGTAATGTTCTGTATACACCCTTTAAGGTTTTTCTGCTAGAGAAGCAGGCCAAAGGACAATTAAGGGTTCTAGATTTAACCTCTCTTTGGGTTTATGGGACTAAATTGAAAAGTACCCCTATTTATGCAACACTTACTTAAGGGTTCTTGAAGCATTGGATATTTTTTTAGTGTAAGGGTTCTTAGCAAGGTGTCACATGAGATTTATTGATAGGAAGGCTACATTTCTATTAGGAGAGGTCTAGAGACACTGCATGCTCACCCTGAATTTTTTAATGACTGTAATATTTAATATCAATATTTACAGTAGGCAAAAATAGGCATAAAATTGATTTTCAAAAATCCATGGCTATTTAGTGAATCTGGATAGTAGTGGATCTGTTTCTCCATAGCTATCCATCCACTAACAGGCACATGTCAATCCATGCTGTCTCCTCTCTTTTAGATACGTGGAAGGCCCAAAATATGTTATTCAATTACTTAGATTATAGATTCTGTATATGGTGCAATCTGACTTAATACATTTAGAAAGTGTGTGACATTGCTGTATGGTGAACTGCTCACCGTTTTCATACCAAGTGACAGAATTTCAAAGGTCAAACAGACATTTACAGCCTGAATATTACATTTTCTCAATTAAAATGTTATTCATTCTCACAAAAGTATGATATATTAGGATATATTATAGAGAGTGATATATCTGCAAATAGAAAAACTCCACTCCATCCCAGAGGACAATAGTAGTCAAAAAGTACCATATCAACCTAAAAAAAGTCATAAAAGTCATTTAGTTTATGCCTAGTAGGAGTCATAGGACTCTGCCTTCAAATTCAATATTAATTTTAACTGAAAGATGAAACAACACCCACTCGCTTACATCTTGATCACTAACCTCCATCAGACCTGCTCCTTCAGCTCTCAGTCTGCTTCAGCTTCCTTCTCTCAATCTCCTTGCCTGTCTTTCATAACATGTTTTTTTTATTTATTAAACTCAGATTTAAACTCAGATTTAAGAACTCAAGACTTAATGAGAGGTCAATCAGAAATGGTTTTTGTTGGCTTTATATATATACACTACCAGTCAAAAGTTTGGACACACCTACTCTTTTTCAAAGGTTTTTCTTAATTTTTTTTGCTTTCTACATTGTAAAACATTACTGAATACATCAAAACTATGAAGCAACACGTAT
>JAQQZR010000014.1:7336859-7417162 GCA_030068235.1 Notoglanidium macrostoma | reverse complement strand
TTATATAATAATAATAATAATAATAATAATAATAATAATAATAATAACTCACTGCCTCCCTGATGCACAGTTTTTTTGTTACGGGAATGTTCCTTAAAGGTTTGTTTGGTTTTCCTATGCTTTGCCAGGAATATTAGTTTTACGTCAATATAATGTAAGTTTTCGGTTGCATGATTTGGTTTATGGAACATTCTCGGTTTATGGACTGTTCTCCTTACATTTGTAATGTTGGATCCTTCAGAGAACCTTTGGAGAAATTTCCCATTTGTTTGTATTAACGTGACCCTAACCAGGTAAAGTGAACCAGGCATCACTTTACACTACTCATCGAATAGATAGATAGATAGAACTTGAACTATCAAACTGCAACTTTCTAGGAATATTCTCTTATGGTCGTAAGAATAAATACAGAAAAAACAACCGATTAGGAACATTGTGTGAAAAGCACAATGCAACCATAAAATAACATTAGAGTTCCCTTTGGGGAATGTTCTGATGTATAATAACCTGGAGAGAACATTGTCTAAATGTTGCGAGAAGGCTCAATAGGAAAACCAGAAGCTAACGTTAGTTGAAAGTTCTGAGTCTGCTAGGTAAATATATGTGGTTTTTCCTCAAACCGTTGCCACGAAACTGGAAACACACCATAGTATAGAATGTCTTTGTATGCTGTAGCATTACAGTTCCTCTTCACTGGATTTAGGATGCCCAAACTTGTTCTAGCATGACAATGCTGCTGTGTACCAATCTAAAAATCCCAAAAACTAGTGGAAAGCCTCTAGAACGGGATATTCAGCAAGCACATATAGGTGTGATGGTCAGGAGTATGCAAACTTTTGGCCATATAGTGTATTTTGTGTATCTTTTTGATAAATAAATGAAAGAAATGAGTAGTTACAAATGCTATTCATAATTGTTTATTGTTTTAATACTCTGCTTTAATTCAGCTTTTGAATATTTTCAACATAAATCAGTATGATTGGTATATATAGTTATAAATATTATGCCTTTAAGTATAATCTTGTCTGTGCAATAAAATTCCACACATTAGAAAATATTACCTGTAAATGAAAAGAAATCATGAGCACAATGATTCATTATAGAAAGCAAGTATATTGTACATTGTTAAACCGGTGCCTGTGTTTTCAGCAGCTGCAGCTACAGCAGTGTGAGGTATCATCAGTGTGTTAACACTCAGAGAGGCACTAAATATAGTGTTGGAAGAGTATGGCTCTGCTCGAAACGCCTGACTGTATATAGGAGTCCTGAGCAGCAACACAATCCAAATATACATGTTTACAACAGCATTGACACCAACACCGCACATTACACACATCAGTTACTCATATGCATATCTGGCAACACAAATGCCACATATTCTTAGGATTACGGCTTGCAATATGTTACTTTGAGGTATAATACAACATGAAGAAGGCAGCATAAATGCATGACATTTCATCTCAGTACGGCATGGCATATCTCCTTCCACGGCCATACAAAAGATCTGCGACACCATCATCACAACTTACCCTTGCAAGACATCGAGCTAGACTGGATGCCTGTTCACTTTCTGTTTGAAAAATTGAGGTCAACAAGGTATTTGCATGGGAAATGAGGAAGCCTGGTTCACACTCATGGCTTTCCCCCCCCAAAGAAACACCAAAAAAAGGGAAACTCTTTCTATGAAAGCTGAATGACATAATGATATGATAGAAATGATACAATGAACTATGAACATGTTCATAACATTATAATGCACTCATAAGGCATTATACACACATAATTACTTATGAAAATGCACTACACTTCATAGCAATGTTCATTACGCAGGATGAATTGTTACATAATGCATCGTGTAGAATTATTTTGAAAATACGCCACAAATACCATGTCTCCGTCAATATGAATGTCATAATCGGTAATAATAAATGTAACAACTTCTGAGAGAAGAGAGGAAACAAAGAAAGACAGTTTCTTTGACACCCACTACTTATTCATGCATAAAAAGTAAAAAAATAATAATAAAGAAAAACACTATGTACAATGCCTTATGAATCTATTCTAACTATATAATGTTATGAATGTACAGCTCATTACATACAGGTGCTCTAAAGTGTTACTGAAAATGTTTGTGCTTGTAGAAAGAAAATCCTGTGCAGATTCTGCATCGCTAAACATACTGCATGTATCCTATATGCACTGGTGGAAAGTGGAAAAAAAACGTAAGTACTAAAAGAATATCAAATGGACGATATCGACACAAGAGTCCAACTCGGCGTTAATTAATCACATTTAAGAACACAACCAATATTATGACATTCATATTCATCACCAAGTTTCTGACTCGAGATTCGTTTGCACTTTACTCTGTGCTTTATCAGTGTCGCATGCAACGTCCTCATCGACTCTACCCTGTCTCTATTTCAGCCAACGCTTACTATTTACAAGGAATTTCCACATTTTCGGAAAACAGCTACGGAAGATCCCAGTCAAGTGAGAAATTGTTGTCATCTGGTTACTCTGTTCAACCCAACAAGCTTTAAATTCCTCACACATTATCATCTAAATTACAACACACAGGTTGCTCTTATTTAGAGCATGCTTTAACACAAATACATTGATTTGGTATATAAAAGGTCTTAATATTACGCTACATCTTTTCTTTTCTTTTCTTTTTAACACATCTGTCACTTCACACTTGTTCTGTATAATTTTGAATCCTGTGATGGAATCTTAACACTTCCGCAACACTTTCTGGATTACTCTGGTGTGTGCAGCCTACATGTCCTGCATATGTTCTGGATCCGGGAGGGTGCGAGATACTCAACCGAACTGGATTAAAGATGAATATGAGGCTTACTTTGAAAATGTCACACAAATGCCAGGCTTTTTCTTCACCTGTTTTCGGTTATGAAGTGAACTAGATGTTCTGCTGGATTTGAGAAAAGCTTTACTTCATTCTTTAGTTGCTATTGCGGTGTGAATTGGTGAAGTGGTCATCCATTTCTGCATTATGAAGTCACTGTAGTGCGATCTTGTAGCTACATTATCAAGTGTGCGTAGCACAAAAAGGATTAAATGCTTTACTATGTTCAGTCCACTAATTTGATCGGTCAACAAGCATTCATTCATTCATTCATAGTGCTGACGCTTAGTATAAACGCACCGGGATGACTGGGATCACTCCACTTATCTATGTTGGCTACATAAATTCTACTTCCTGGTTCGAAACAGTTACTACAGTAGTGTTAGCGACATCAGTGAACATGGCAAACGATACATTGTTCATGACTATACTGTAACTTTTGCCTTAAAATATGAAAGCTTGCCAAGTAAAGATGAAAAGGCAGAATGTACGCCAATATCACCAGGAGCACCTTTAACGGGATTATACAAGTCAGTGTGAGCTAGCGAGCCAGCTAGCCAACGTGCTATAAAATGGGTGTGGCTTCTTCAGGATACGTTTCCTCTGGCGGACACGATTATCTAACGAGTTAACCTTGGTAAGCAGAACTTTCAGACGGCGTTTGCTTTAGAGTAAGTCCGTCCCACTTGGAAAGCTCCACGGAATTAAATTCTGTTCAATGGATACAAATAATGTAAAAGAACTGCTGGCCACCAGTCATGTACAGTAGTTATAGTAGTATAAAAAGAGATAGTAATATCTGAATGTTAAAAGCTACTGATTTCTTAAACACTCATTTGAACACCAGCGTATTATTAAAAAAAGTGACACTTGTGATTTGTAATAAAAGTTCTACACAAACTTGGACGGTGGATGTGCAAACAAAAATGTAATTCTTGAAAACAAGTTTTCTGTGAGGAGATATTGATTTAGCAAGTCTCCGGTGTCAGCACTTCATAACGGCCAGTGTTTAAGGTGTAAATTTAAGTTTTTTGACAATGAAAGAATAAACAGAGGTTGGCGAGACGTTATAGCCGTTATGATGTAAGTGATAACAGGATGTTCTACAATATTTAATGTAACTATAAACAAATAGAATGTGTTGCTTTTTAATAAATTTAAATATGTTATCATTGGTCCCAAAAAAAAGCATTCACCCGATCCTTTCTTTAGATTTTGAGTTTAAATTCTGACAAATTCTCCGGGTGTTAAGTCCAAGAGAGCAAAACTGGCTGTGCTCTCTGGGTGAGAGGGGAGGCATACTCTCTCTCCCGTGTCAATCACAGCAACACTAGCTAATCATGGGCTTCTGTGAGCTCGTGCATGTGAAAGAGGGTGGACAGCACTTTCTCAGAGTGTTACGCCGTCTCACAGAGCAGCTGTTCAAAAAGATGCGGTTGTCTGGCGTCATGTCTGAGAGGAAGCATGCGAGAGCGTGATGATGGGCGAGACCTGATTAGTAGGTAAGACTAAAATTAGGAAGAAAATTGAGAGGGGGAGTTGTTAGCGTAGGAAAATTGCTTTAGTATTAAAGGGAAAAATACTTCTAACGTTAAATAGTCAACTTTGGGTTGGTGAACGACCCTCTGCATCGCATCACACCACTCCACCCCATCGTTGATTATTTTCCTATTACAGCTGACCTTGGTGTATTTTATTTCTCATTTGTTCAAGCGTAACAAGTGAGCTGGACGATGGTTCTACAAAAATTGCGGGAAAAATACAGTCTACACTGGCTACAACAGCTGTCAGTTATTGAATATAGAGCAATGAAGAAAAGTAAATGCACCTCAGGAATACCAAGACTATAATACCATGGGCGATAATCGACGCCACACTCTGTGCAGAGCTTTTAGAACATAGTTTCATAATGCAAATAAGAAATAATGCTTCATCTTAACCTAATAGAGGACAGATTAACATAAATGGTACAGGTGCAATTCACTTCCTGCATGCCATCCTTCTGACACGTTAAACAGGAGAGGAACTATAAACGGCAGAGTTGTGCCTCTAGTGATCTGGCAGAATGGACAATTCCTAAAGGAACATGCAAACGCCAGTTCGGAAGTGAAAAATCTATACCTATGCCTAATAATGATCTTTTCATTTTTAATTCCAATCAGTTGAGTATCCAACAAACACTACCTCCATGCTTAAACGCTACAGCCGATCCTTATTGCTCAGTGCTGAATTTGTGTTGTATATTGTTGCATATAGTTCTAATAACTAGTAACAGGCACAGCAGGAGTTGGAAGCCCGAAGTGCCAGGCTGGCTACAGACTTCACAGCACAGGTAGTCAACCTGTGACACGTTCCTGCGCCAGAGATGTAGGTGGAGGCCAGCCGGTGAAGCCTCTTGGCCCCGAAGGCGTTATAGTGGCCAGGCATGACCTGCTCCACTTCCTCCTTGTCCACCATTTCTACCAGCCTCTGGCAGCTACGCACGTAGTCGCCAACAGCGCTGTAGGGCAGCCAGTCGATCATTGAGCCGTCGTACACCACATCTCCACTGAACAGTATCTTGTTGTCCTTGTCATGGAGGCAGATGCTACCTCTGGAGTGGCCTGGCATGTGGAGCACCGTCAGCTGCCGGTCCCCGAGGTTGATGACATCACCTGGAAAAAAAAAACGAGAGGAACGAGAGAGTACAGCAACTGGATATGAGACTGCATTGCAGCACTGACACAGCATAAGCTGCATTGAGCAGAGTGCAAATTGTTAGGGGAAATGGAAATCAGGTGACCTAAAGCAACACCGAAGACAAACAGAGACTATGTTCCTTTAATTTTGCATCTAGAAGTAATAAAGGTAAAGAGAGATTAGAAAGCTCCTGAAATACTGCTTAGGTGTTGGTGTGATCATAACTTGATTACTTTGTTCAGTTTTTAATCAAATTTAAGAATTTCACAATATCTGCAGAGGTGTGCACTGCAGCTTTAGGAACAATATAAATATGCTGATAAATAACTGATTTTTTATATAAATGAACCTAAATGAATTCAGAAATATATGTACATATAAGAAGTGTAGCAATTATGTACACAGTGAAAAAAAAACAGTGACGTTTCTGTGTATGTTCTCCCCATATGTACCATGCACTTTATGTTATCTTATGTTGCACATGCGCACTTGTTGTCTTATATGTATGTAGCACCTTGTGTGTGACTATGTGTGTATGGTCCTGGTAATAACATGTTGTTGCATCGAGAGTGTATTCCCACCTCACACCGAGTCTTCCCAGAGTTCCAACTCTGGATCCACCTCAACACTGACCAGGATAAAATGGTCAATGGAGATCCATTCATGAATGAGTGAATAAATTTCATTGTGGGCTGTGAATTGACCTCCTAACCATGCTTGTTCTAGCTGAACAGAGGTGGTACATGCTTTGTACATGACTACTGCAACCCATACATGAATCCAGCCACAACTACCATCTGTCCCTTGGGCCTAATCCAGTGCAACATCACTCACCTCTGCTTCTGCTATGAAAATTACATCATAGGTGAAGGATGCATGTGAAATTTGGGTTGGAACTGAATTCTGAAAAAAGTTTAATAACCAGTGCATTAGATCATTTCTGTTAGTATTACTTCATTCTTCAGCACTTGATCATAACAAAATCAGCCATGCTTTGTAATGTGGAGCGCTAGTGCAATTGATTTACCATCCTGCAGTATAATTGTATAGCCTACCATCTCAATACAATTCAGACAGATAAGAAAACCACATTAGGCAGTGAGCTTGCTTCTCTAACTACGATTCCTGCTCCTTTAATATTACTGTAATGCAATTGAGTTCGATTCCACCATGGATCAAGCAAGGGGGGTCGAGATCAGTGGCGTCCAACCGGAGGAATGGTGAAACTACTCCGAGATTAGACAGGAAGAGATTAAAAATCAGAGAACGTGATATTTTTTACCTATTTGATAATTGTTTTAAGACAGGGTGGGCCCGATGGTGCAGCATGTAGCGCTGCCACAGTCTCACAGCTTCAGTCCTGAGCTCCGGTTACAGTCTGTGTCACTACTACATGTTCTCCCAGTTTCCTCCCAAAAACATACCAGTAGGGAGACGAATGACTCAAAATTGCCCTAGGGGTGAATGAGTGTGTGAATGTGTGCCTGCACAATGCTGTGAGATGGACTTGCATCCCATCATGGGTGTATTCCTGCCTCACATACAGTGTTCTGGGGACAGGCTCCGGATCCATGCATCTCTGACCAGGATAAAGGTGAAAGAATGAATATAATGGTACATGAATAATGGTAGAATAAAGAGGATTAGAGAGCACTTTCCTTTCAGTAAAAACACGAGTCGTGACCTTATATTCCCTCTGATAATAATGATAATGCAGGAATTGCTTTATGAGCAGTTAAACCCAGTAACCGACATCAAATCACAGAGATGCAAAAAAAAAAAAATAAAAAAAATAAAAAAAAATAAAAAGATAATTGCTCAAATGTAGAGGATTATAGAGAATAATTTGGGAGAAAATCAAGTACTATAAATAAGATCTATCTCCCCATGTGTGTAATATCGTGTCGTTATCCCAGAGTAAGCACACACGCCCGTGCATTTCTGGAACATCTGCAGGCTGCCGGTGCTGTCGGTCTGATCCTATTGGTTTATTTCTCCCTGCATCAGCACCGGATGAAACACAGCTGAGTGAACACAACGCCATGCATTACACTACACACCTTCCTGTAGTATGTGGGTGGGCTGCACTGCCTTCACTCGGTACTGCCTGGCTGTCCAGCCCGGGCACGGATTCTCCACGATCTCCCTGTCAGACAGCCATGTCACCGTCTCGAAGTTGTCTCCGTTGGCCAGGGCATCGACCTCCGCCTCGTGCACGCCCACCTGTTGGAACTGGTGCAGGCCGCCCGAGTGGTCGAAGTGCACGTGCGTCCCGATGGCCAGAAGCGGGTTTTTCCGCTTGGCGTCGTCTCCCAGCAGGCCTTTAGCGCTGATGTACTCGGGCAGACTGCGCAGGCCGAGGCCGGCGTCGATCAGCACGTCCTGGTGAGATCCGCGAATCAGCCAGATATTAGCTCTGTTCCCCGATTCGTAAAAACGCTCCTGGATCCAAAACAGACCGTTTTCGAGGGACTTGTGCGCATACCAGTCCGTCGCGGACATCACAGTGCATGTACGTCGATGACGTTACGAACCGAGACGGATTAATCCGAGATACTGGAGCAGAAATCCGTTTGAGCGGCGTAGCAAGCCGTGATACCACCTTTTCCGTAAAGTGGCGCTTGTTGGAGGCTGTGCTAGTGTGACGTAAACAGGAAGTAAAATATCGAATGGTTGAAAATCACAATAAGCCCCGCCCACACCAGGCTCTGGAGTATGAATCAGCGCCAGGTGCGTTCACGTGCAGAGTTCAAGTGTAGAAATAAACTAGCTTGGTGCGGTTTGTAAACGTGATAGTATTTCGTATAACCTGCTGTAGAAAGTATTGCTCTTCAGGATATCTACAGGAAAATATGGCAGGTAAAGGCAGAGGCATAGCAGCCTTTACATTCAACATAGAGGCACTGGGCATCACCAGAGGATCCATGCCTGAGACTCAGCGGGGACCACAACCCTTATTCCCTGTGAGCTGTTCACAAAATTCTAGTTTCTACTGTTACCTTGTATCCTAATATACCAGTATGCTTGTTCCCTTTATCATTGTATCTCTGTGTGGCCAAACAGTGTGATGTTTCATGCAGCACTAAACTATATTTTATGTGTTGAACAGCAAATGGAGTTTAAACCAGTGCCTTTAAAGGCTGGTGAGGATGAAGACTACCTGTTAGCTTTGAAACAAGAGATTAGGGGGAGAATGAAAGGCCTACCTTTCAACATAAAGCCATGCTCTGGCAGGAGAGGTGGGTTGTGTTCTTGCAGATTAAATCACAGTAACACAATGCGCCATGGCTTTCATGAGCGGCACTTAAGATTGCTGGCTGATCCACACACAGAGCACATTAAGTGCTTTTGGATTGGTGTGCGCACTCCTTAGGATATGCATTTTCATTATGGACTGAAGTGAAAAGATCTCAAGTATATTGAAACAAATTGGGGAAAAAGTCATGGTGCTTGTCATGTTGTTTTCAGATGTGGAACGGTATAAAGAAAAATATGTAAGGGAATGCCAGACAATTGAGAATGAAGAATGGACACCAGGTAACATCTCTACTACAGGTGGAGCTTATGATGTTATTTGGAAGTACAAATTTAGCCTAAATTTGTTTTTCTAGACTGGAACCATCTTCCAAAGGAGCTAATGCCCAAGAAGAAGAGAATAAGGAAGAAAACTGGTAAATTTATACATGAATAGTTGCAAAGCACATTACTGCATTTATGTCATTTCTAAATAAATCAGAAAATCATTTGCAGAGCCTAAGAAACCCAGAAAGGTTACGAGCAAAGCTCAGGAGGCTCTGCTGTCTAAACTAGATGTAAGTTTTTGATTATTTCCGAGTCATATATTTATGACAAACCTACACTCTTGGAAAGTCTTAAAGTTTCTAGATTTAATACTTTGCATGCTTTAGTAGCAAGAGTCTGAATTAAGCATGTCTTACTTTTATTCACTGGAGCTCTTTTTAAAGCCAAACCAGAATGAATGTATTTATGTTCCCTGTATATCTTGAAGGAGCTTGAGAAGAAAGTTGATAAATCGGATGATGAGAAAGAAAAGGAAGGAAAAAAGTCTGAAGACGAGGAAGAAGTTGAAGGAGACGAATATGACGAAGAGCTTGAAGAGGTAAAAGAATGGTTAAATCTTACAATGAACTCAAATTATTGGCAATGATGATAATTTATGATAAAAATTATTTTTAATTTTAATAAATTCCTCTGTCTGCTGCGGTCTGTTATGGCTATGATTTAACAAAAAGCTTTTACATCCAATATGTATCCTCATATTTATACCCAAGCTCATGAGAGCTATTAAAAATCTGTAAAGAGAATATTGTAGAAACAAGTATTTTAAGAATGATTTGGGTTTCTTCAAGTTTGAATCAATTTTGCACATTCATCTTCTATTGAAATGCAAAGTTTCAAAGATACTTGGACAGCGCAGGAAATAGCCAGTGTTCCTTTATATGGATCTACTGGCTAGACTGCTAGTACAGACCTCCAAATAGACCGAGATGGACTTCTTACCCGAGTATCGGAAATCCAGCCATTTACAGCAAACCTACTTTCAGAACATTTTTAGAAATGTTCATCCTCAAATGTACACTCCTCAAATCTGATTTACTGCTTATCGTATTAGGAAGGCAGCACAGTTGGTTTCGGACAGATGAACGATGAATGATGTCTGACCCGGCACTGAATAATTGTATAGGAGCACTTGTTTTTGCTCTATTTGTATGTGACGTTGCTTTGACCGCACTGTACCTGCCGTAACAGTTATACATTGAACTGAACTGAGATTCAGTATAAACAATATGCAGATGAGCTCGTAGCCAGTCTCATTAACTTTGGCTACTATTAGCTAATCGCGCTTTACAAGCCTGCATATACTGGTCATATCTTTTTGAGAAACTAAATTTTTTGCATTCTTTTGTCAGGAGAATGACTATATAGATAACTACTTTGAAGACGGTGATGATTACGGAGCAGGCAGCGACGACAATATGGATGAAGCCACGTATTAATTTGCGATCAGAGAAGATTCTGGGATTCAAAGGAGAAAGGGACCGTAAAAATGTTACTGGTGAAGCACTTTCATTTAATTATTAAAAGCATCCTACTGTGTGTATATATGTGCATTCTGTTACCTACAAATACACATTCAAGGACAAAAAAAGGTAATAAAATATAATTATTTTATTTTCAACCTGCAACTACGTTCTACAGGCCGAAGGCACATACCGCTCAAATTCATCGTTTAACAAAAATGGTCATGGTTAAAGAGATTACAACTTGAATGTCTACAAGTATTAAACAGTTCACATCACTTGGTCAAGAGTTAAAGATTTCAGCATTGGAGCTGGCAAACAGACCTTTCAAGCAAAGTTAAAAAGAACATAGGCAACACTGTTTTTGCAATTATGACCATTTTCTAGAATAAATTATTGTTTGTGTCCCTGACCAGAGAGACCTCAATTGTCCCCGTGATGTTCTGAATACACTTTTGTGCTCAATGCTGAGGCAAACGTTATGTTTAATATGATTTCGTCGCACATGGGGTAAAAACTGTGCGAAACGCTTGACGGAAATTGCCTAAACGACCGAGTTTGATGGAGATAATTCACACTTTGTGCCAGAGCAGTTCCAATGGCACTACTAATGCCCAATTAAGTGCAGTTATGGCATGGCAGCTTTAAACTTCACAGAACATCATTTCATTTCATTTCAAAGGATGAATTCAATAGATTTGAACCAGACACCTAAACGAAAAGGTGGACTTTTAACCAATAATTAATATCGCCGTATCTACAGCTTGTTCAATCTAATAATATTTTTGAGAGCATTACATTTAAGAGTTGATGGCGATGAGAAAGCCCAATTAAACCAGTCAGCTGTACTGGAACCGATTAATGCACCCCATCAGTTGACTCTTAACGTGAAGCTTATTGTAATTTTATGATAATACACAAAGACCAGACGGTATTATTGTGCATCCATACGTTTCACTGAGGACACACTTTTATTCTTCTCCAGAAGCTTAAACAAATAGTTAATTTTATCTAAATTTAAATTTCACTGCAAGTAGCGTGTGTCGAGCACTTGTTCACGAAATCGCTACTTCATCCATAGTGAAGTGGTTCAAAAATATTGAACATGTTCAAACACTTCTCACTACAAAAGTGGTTTTGTTTACAAGTCCTTAGAAAAATCTTCAACCTAACATGCTGGTCCACGTCATCCCTCTCTATGTTTTCCGTTCCTGTCCCAGAACAGATGCTGGATGTTCAACAGCTGGATGCATGAGGGAATCTTGGTGAGGAACAGCCTTCGCTCCTGGCAGAACAGGCGCATCACCAAAGTTTGAGTGTGTAGGCTCGGGCCTGATGGACTTTGTAGTAGTGTGGTGGCTAACGTCCGCCTTCATCAGCACCTCGTAGTACAGCAGGTAGAACACCGGCGTGACAATGCCCACCACGAGCATAATGGCTACCGCAGTCCACCACCTCATACCCCAGTCCGCTCCGTAGTACGGGTCCTTCCTCGCGGCTGACCTGCGCTCTGCCTCTCCCTGAACAGGCTGCTGGGAGTTCAGCGAGGACACCACCTCGCTCAGGCTGCTTCTGGACGGGCTGGAGTATTTGACCAGAAGCTCAATGTCCTTGTCCTTCTCCTGCAGGAAGCACTCCACGCTGTCGGTGGACGAGGAAGAAGAGGGAGAGAAGTCTGCAGAACCTGCGCTCGGCGGGATCTCCAGGACTCTGCGAACACCACTGGGCGAGCTCGATTTGTGCGGAGCCGTGCTGTGTGTTTCCGTGAACAAGCTAAATTTCTTCACAGGGATTTTGATGGACCTCAAGGCGAAGAAGTCCTGCTCGGTCAGGAGATTGTTGGCTCTCTTTAGATCAGTGACCTGAGACAATGAAACAAGCCAAGTTACTTACAGTTATCATTATTAGGGATGAACTTTTTTCACACACAGTATGTTTTCAATACTGATCAAGTCAGTAACACACTGAATAATAAGCAATCTGGGCATCGTGGAACTTTTTATTTCGCTCTCGTTTATGCTGGTTGTGTTGCTAGCAATGTTTCAAACGTTATGGCGTTTAAACAGGATCCTTAATACGGCCGATCTGAGCAGGCAGAGCGGTAACAGTGAGCGTGGCTGTTCATAATGAGTTCAAGGTGCAAAGTGAGGACGTGTCTCAGTGCTCTCGGAACTGAAGAGCAGCTTTTTTTGCATGCTCGCGTCACTGCTCTGCACTTGCAAATGCCTTTGCGTGCACAGAATTCACAGCACCGTCCGCTTAATTTCAATAACCACACGTTACACAGGGGAAAAAACAAAACCGACACCGTAGTGTTGACTTACGGAGCAGAAATACTGAAGTGAAATGCTAATCAACGTGTCCCCCTCCTTAACGTCCCTCATTACGTAGACGATGTCATCCTTTTGTTCTCTGGAGGTGCTGCGCCGGAGCCTGTCCCTGCCTCTGGACCGGAGCTCGTAGCTCTCGCCATCCTCCTCCGAGCACTCCGTCTCCGAACTGTTGGCGAAGATATAAGTGTGACCCCCTGTTGCAGGCTGCATCGTCGTAGCTGACTGGAAGCCATTATATTGGTTTCTTCCAGTCATTTTCTCCCTGTTTGCAAAAGCATACAATGGATCAATACATACAATACACCATAACACACAGTCCACTTTATTAGGAACACTTGTACGGTCATGCGATGTGGCGGCAGCACGAGGTATAAAATCATGTAGATACAAATCAAGAATGAAGAAAGTGTGAGATCTTTGATTCTGATCGTGACATGGATGTTGTAACCAGATGTGCTGGTTGGAGTTTTTCAGAATCTGCTGATCTCCTGGGATTCTCATACACAACAGCTTACACGCTGTGCTTAACTTCTTTAGCATTAAGTGTAGTGAAAAATATCTGTTCATATCCTCTTATTCACGCATCATGATTCTCTGATTATCTTTGGAATTTGGAAAAGAAACAAAGTGTGTGTGTGTGTGTGTGTGTGTGTGTGTGTGAGAAGAATTATCCTGAGTGTTGCTAGAGTCCAACTCGACTTGGTATCAGTTCTTCTCCAGTTGCATGTAGGAAACTAGACATATTATAGTAAGTTGGTGGACACCATGATGATGAAGATCTTCAGTTCGAGAGGTAGCTATAGGATGATCTTTGTTCATTTGTAACCTATCATGCTTTGACTCTGCAATATTCATGTTTTAACCCTTACACGTTCATGTAAAGGGAGCTTGGTTTGAGCTGCGAGGAAGGATACAGTAACTCGGATAATCACTCTTTACAACCGTGGTGAGCAGAAAAGCATCTCCGCCTGCACAAAACATCGAACCTTGAGGTGGAGGAGCTACAACAGCAAGGTTGGATGTTTTGTGCATGTTAAGATGCTTTTCTGCTCACCACAGTTGTAATGAGTGATTATATATATATCCTTCTTTGCAGCTCGACCCAATCTGGCCATTTTCCTCTGACCCTCGCTCATCAATAATGCGTACTGTGGAAACTCTAGAGACTGTTGTGTATGAAAGCCCCAGGAGAGCAACAGTTTCTGAAATACTCAAACCAGCCCGTCTGGTACCAACAACCATGTCACCATTAAAGTATCTGAGATCACACTTTTTTTCATTCTGATGTTTGATGTGAACGTTAACTGAAGCGCTTGACCTCTATCTGAATGATCTGATGCACGGCGCTGATTAGATAACTGTATAAATGTGCAGCAGCTCTGACAGTAATGTCCGCTGTAATTCCATTCAGAAGTTTATATTTTGGTGCTTGTTTGTTTCTATCATTTCTACTGGTTTCTTTGTAACATGTTTTTCCTGTTGTTTTGCTAACTACAAGCTGGACACACACACTGGAGACAGAACGACTGTCTTGGTTGTTGTTATGACAACAGTAACGAAACTGGTTTCACAGAAGTCCCGCAACAACAACTGTAACTAAAAAAAGGATAAACAGTATGACGTGTTGTTCAGTAATTATTTGCTAAATTACATGGTATAAAACAAAAAACGCATGTTATTGGAAAACACACCAGCCTGTTATTTACAGCATGTATTACTTAAGAGTGAAAACATTAAACCGATATCAGTTCAAAAGCTCCAGTGATGTAAACGACTTTGATAACTCTCATAATCTTCATCCACTGAGCGGCTTTTGGATCCTCTGGGCTGTGATATTTATCGCTTTAGTCTTCCTGACGCATCTCTAACTAACTCTGCCAGCTCGCACAGCCAAAACCGTCAGGTCTTCTCTACATTTGCTAAAACCAGTATTAATCACAACTCTACAGTAAACATGGAGAGAGATCTTGCTACACAACTCTAAATTGTCATGGAGTATTCAATTATCTTCCAAATAACAGGGAATAATATGTTCTACTTTGTCTTCTCTCTCTGCACACTAGCCTTAAACTTTGTAACTACAAATGTGAACAGATTTTGAAATGGAAGAAAATATACTTGGTTAAACACTGCGTTCTTCAAACCTGGAGACGGAGTGCTTCATGCCAAATCTTTGACTTTTCTTTTCAGGCTGTTTTTCAGTTCGTTGTGCCGTGTGTTTTGGTTATCGTGTTACAGATTACACCCACATGTTTTAGCCAAGAAAACATAGGAAATGCAAACCTTTGCACTTAATGTGCAAGACAGATCTTTCCTCCCCGTTTTTCCAGATCTGTGTTTTTAAGTGTCATGTGCTATTTCAAATGTCAATTCATACAAGTAATAACTCAGACCTTCTAAGAGAACCTTTTTATTATTATTATTTTTTTTATCTCTTTGCGTATTTAGCAAGACCATTTGTTCTGGGCTCTAGATGGTACATCAGGAAAGAATATGATGTACTAAGATAAAGCTACTACCCCTGATTTGGTCATTATGTGAATCTGGACTAACTGCTCTAGCAATATGGAATATTAGTTTTTATTTATTTACTCGTTTTTATCCACAGAGACTTGCAAGACCCAAGCAAGTATAGAGAGCTGAGAGTAATGCAGGACTGTTTATTCACCAACCAAAAAACGAAGTTTCTTTTTGGCCACGCCAAGAATTTATGGCAGTATGATTGTGTACTCTGACACGGTGTCCATGGTGAAATATTAAAAGATCATATAGTCCCGGCATAAAACACATCATGGAGGGCTGTTATAGGAAAATAATCCACAGTGATATGGCCTGATATTTTCCAAAGACAATTATTCCAGAACAATTTGTCAAACAATTATATTTACATAAAATTTAGTAATGAATGACATGTCATGCTTTCTAACTGTCTACAGTTACATTAATGTTGTGCAATGTCCACGGCAGTTACTGTGATGATAATGTGATTTGATTTATTACTGTCAGAGCTGTGCGGTTACAGAAACTCCTTCGTATCTGAATCAGGAATTTGACAAAGCTTTTGTATAAAAATGAATAACAAATGAAGTAACACTGCATTACTTTAAAGATTTCATACTCATAACAAAAAGGGTCAAACAGTGTTTATTAAGAGGTTAATAGTGAAAGTTAAAAATGATACCTCCCTTTCTAAATGTGTTATAAACACCCTCTAATGACTTGTAGACTTCCTTTTTATATTAATTTCCTTTATCCACAGAACAGCTGAATATTTATCGTCTCCCTGATCTATCTGTTTTGGCCAAAAATATATTCACATGTTTGTTTTTCAGAGATTATACAAGTTATACAGGTTAAAAAGAAAAAGGTGCTTTATACATGGAGAGAAAAATATATGTGGATTAATATGAGAGAATGTGACATTTTAGGTCCCTGTTCAAAATGGTGATATAACGTTAGCTGACGTGGTTAATTAAAAAATATATATATATATATATATATTCACGTATAACTGTGGTGCTCTGAAATCTAAAATCAAACCGGAAACTCTATTCAATTTTTTCTAAGGAAATCTAGGCAAATCGGGTCCTATAGACGGTACCATAGGTTATACAGCTCCACAGGCCCTCAAACCTGCTTAACCCAGGAATCAGAAAACGTAATTACGTTTACACATGAACGATGAACACCTAAGAGAAATATCCAGCCACACAATAGCCTCTGCTCTTTGTTGCTAACGTCAGTAATTCCGTGATCCAAGTCTACGTTCGCTACACAGCCCCAGATCCCTAGATAGCTAGCATTGTTAGCGTTAGATAATTCAGCTTAGTTTACTCGCCAGTAACGAGCAAGATGATCGATTAGAACAGTTCAACAATATAAACCAAATGTAAACAAACAGCTGCTGTGAAACAAACAAATAACAGGTACCTGATACAGTCAGATGAATTCACCGGTTTTAGCTAAGCCATTCTTCTCACTAGGTAAAGCGCTGAGGATGCGTTTGTTTAGCTAACTAGCTATCTACGCCACGTCAACACAATCCCTGCGTCATGACGTAGGGGCAGTGGGCGGGGCCTTGTCGATGTGGCGCCTAAGACAACCTGCAGGTTTTTAGTTACTGAGTATGTGCGAAGGTGTTTGGGCAACAAACAAATAAGCAAATAAATAAATAGATAATTAGACAGATGAATAAATTAATGACTATGAGTACACCTGTCTGGCACTGTACAGGTCTTTCAAATTATTTCATAGCAGTGACATAGTCAGGAATTAATTTGGGAGTGGGGTGGGATGCATAAAGAAATATTAAATACAATCACTACATGGTCTTGGGTGGATGTCAGACAATGTAGTGGTGATGGCACAAATTTGTTATTTAACCTAATCTTCCAAGGCACCTTCAACCAATCTTGCCATATCTTGCAAAAAAAATACCCTGATGCCACTTCCCCTGAAAAAGATTAAAACAACAGGCTAGTAATGGAAGGGAAATGACATTTTATCTCATAAAAACAGACACACCATTTTTCCCCTCGATATCTCTGAACAGCTGATTAGCAGCTTTCAAACATAGACAGGGAAAATGCATGATTCCAACTGGCTAACCATGTTTCCCACCTAGGCAGCTGGCAACTAATAAAATGTGATTTAAAAAAAAAAATTTATAAATAAATAAATACATAATAAGGAAACCGTTTATTTGAGGTTTGGGGTGGTTTAATAGGTTACGAAATCATAATCTTGAACTCCTTTACCCTTCATTAAAGGTGCACTATGTCGGATTTAGGTGGATCTATTAGCAGAAATGGAATATACTATCCATAAGTATCTTTTCATTATTGTAAATTTACCTGTAACTATGAATCGTTGTGTTTTCATAAGCTTAGAATGAGCCCTTTATATCTACCTATGGAGCGGGTCTTCTTCTACAGAGCTGCCAAAATTGGTCTTAAAATCAGATCCCATTCAAACATAAAGCAAGCCATATCCAGAACAAAGAGTAAGGCAAGCATCCAATATTACTAATACTAAAAGGCAAAAGCAAAACCAAAACAAGAGAGCATTAAACCAGCCAAAAATGGATTGAGTGCATGCCATGCTCAACCGATTAGTCTGTGTCCTCTGAGAAAATGTGATCCAAGAGTATTATACATTGCTTGCATGTAGAAAAATTTCAAAGGGATGCTGCTCTTTGGACACTACAAATATCTAGTCCTTTTACTGTGCCAGAAAAATAAATTTGGCAAACCGCATTTTACAGTGAACATCGCTCAGCACAAAAACGCAGATGAAGATCAGTAAATCTTTGAAATCATGTGGACCAAAACATTTTATGGAATGAAGAAGGAAACAGTCAGTCTGTGCCTGAACAAACAGTACAAACAGTTCATTCCATTAGCTTACTTTTTAGCCTGTGGACCTTCTTGACCTTTGCTCCACCAAGCTCCAAAATTGTTTTTCTGGTATACTTCAGAGATGTGCATGAGCTTCTTGGGATACTCAAGGTTGAGGATCTAGATCAATCCCATCAACAGCATAGATGCCTTGATTCGATTTCCACACCCGTTAAGCACTTCGTTGCTCTCTATCACAACAGACACGTCTACTGGAACCTCCTCGGCTGTGGGATTATGAGTCACGAGCACATTCATGGTTTTGTATGTGTGGCCTTATTTGTTCCATGATAGAAAATTTTAATTTAAGTATATTAACAAGATATTGTTCCAATAAAATTCAGTTTTCCTGTCCAAGCCATTTATTTTAACACAAGCAGGTGTTTTTGTATAAATCGGCACTTCAATACAAGCAGGTGACTAATGAAAAGGCAAAACCTGAGTGTTTAACCCCAGTACCCTATTTATTAATCTTTTTCCAAGCGAAATTATTATAAATCTCCTGTTAAAATTACAACCCTGCCTATACCATAGTGAATATGAAGTACTTCTCACCTGCAGACCAATCACAGTGCACGTTTTATTCGGCTTTAATGATGAAACTTTCCACCAGGGGGAGGTATTGGTACACGCTACCTAATGCATGTGGGTCCTCTGGCGCTTAGATTACAGACAGGATATAAGATAAAACAACACTTTAATGATCCAAGAGGAAATTAGAGTGCTCCAGCAGCAAACTTAAAAACAAGGCACAAATACACATAAGAAATAAAGTAAGAATACATTAAAGATCAAATTAGATAAAGTAAAATACATACTTAAGATGTTGAAAAATAAAATATAAAAATGTTTTCAATATGAATCAACATCTTGCAAAATTTAAATGGTGTGAAGATGGAGAATTTAGGTCATCTTTCCACACTCATGCACAGGCCAGACCTATTGTGGACAACTATTCATCCATTTTCTATGCAGCTTATCCATTGCAGGTTACTGGAAATTTGGAGACAATCCCAGCTGACTTCAGGTAAGCGATAGGGTAAATCCTGGACAGGTGACCAATCTATCAAAAGGCTAACACAGGAATGAACAACGAGTCACACTCACATTCACACCTATGGGCAATTTAGAGTAGCCAGTTGACCTAAACTGCATATCTTTGGACTGAGGGTGGAAACCAGAGCACCCAGAGGAAACCCACTCATGCAATGCCGCAGAAAGACGCCCAGTCGACCCGGGGATCAAACCTGGATCCTTAGGCGAAAGTGTTCACCACTGCACCACCTGGCAACTAATAATAACAACTAACATCTGATCCAATTAATCCAACATTCAGTAACCATTGTATCCTGGTCAGGGTTCCTGGTCAGTCTGGAGTCTGTCCTGGCAACACTGCAATCTATATGGAAATAGTCCACACCCTGGATGAGACTCATCGCGCACACACACACACACACACACACACACACACACACACACACACACACACACACACACACTCACACTTAGGATCAATTTAAAGCACAAGTTCCCAACCCCTGGTCCTGGAGTACCCTCTGTCCTGCACATTTTAGTATTTTTCCTGCTCTAACACACGTAATTCAACTAATCTGCTAATGAGCAGCCCCTCCTGAGTTGAACTTGGTGTATTAGAGTAGGGAAAACACTGAAAAGTCCATGATTGGCACCTTTGATTTAGAGTAGCCAATTAACTTTTTGGCATGTTTTCTTTGGAGGGGGAGGAAACAGGAGAACCCAGAGAAACCCCACACAACAGCACGTGGAAACCATACAGGCACCACATGGATACTCAGACAGCAAAGCAACCCGAGATGAGGTTTTATGATTAGGAAAATCTGGAGGCCTACAATTAACAACAACAGCAACAGCAACAACAACAAGACTACTACTAGTAGTAGTAATATCTCATTTATGACCATTTTAGTTCCAACGGTGCTTTCATAAAACTGATTAAAAATACAGGATACCTCAAATAATTCTCAGTACCACCTAACAGTTAAGGTGAATGAGGATGCGCATGGTGCACGTGGGATGTAAGCCCTCACACACTCAGGCTGATAGGGGAAGTGCGCTCACGATAATCAGTCGGGAAAGTTTGGAGCTAAAAATTTCCCGTTTCGGGAGCGGTGCACCACAATTTACTGTCTCTTCCCAAACAGCGGGCGCAGTTGGACGCGTCGCTGGGTGGAGCTGTTTGAAGCTGTTTGACGCTAATGCGATTAGCACGGCTGGGTCTGTGAGCAGACGGCGCTGCTGAAGTGCGCTCCGAGTTCAGTCCGGAGAAGCGGCATGGCAGCACGGCTCACACCCAGCACACGACCGCGCAGCACTTCTCCATTTTCACACAAGATCGAATAAGATCCTGCCAAGTATCCTTCCTACCCTGTGTCTCCTCTGGACTGTATGAAACTTGGCTGTTTTGTGTTACCTGGACGGAGGCGTTTGGCTGAAGCGCAGTGAGAATGCGTGCGTGATCCGTTAGCTTTTACGCGGTGACGGACACGCGCTCCTTCTGGGCTGAAGACCCCCATGCACGCTGAACTCCTCCGCATCCTCTGCTCTTCACCTCGGATCGTTAGTGCAAGGTATTAGGTGAGTCACAGTTATTCATGATCTCAGGAAATAGCTGGATGCGGAACAGGTGTTTGAATAGGAATGCACTTTGTGACATTCCTGTTTCACTTACCATGTGCAACACGTAGTAAAGCCGGAGCTCTGCCTCTGCATCCTGTATGAACAGACTACAGGCTGGCTGCATTATTATCATCACCTAACGCTGCATTGCATTATTAACAGCTCATGCCCTCAATGACAAATAAGCTTGAGTTTACCTAATGCGCTTATTAACAATAGTACATGCACGTGACTGTCTTATGTGCACATCTTTCTTTCTTTCTTTCTTTCTTTCTTTCCAGCAGATGTATAGACAGGTGTATCCTTGGCGTTTATTGAGCTCGAGTGATTGTGTTATCAGTGTAACTTTGCGGAAAGAAACCATGGCGCGGCGCGTGAACCCCAGTATAATAATAATAATATTGGTGATGGAAGGCCATCTGATTGGCGTTTCCATGGTTACTCGGCGGCGCCCTTGCGGGGACGGTGTGCTTTTGTGCGTCTCTCCCCCGCGCGCCCATTCAGCTAAAACAACAGGGAACCTCCTTTAAAAATACTCAATTGTCAAACCGTAAACCGTTTTATGTAATCTTGAGGCGCTTTGATTGTACCCTTATGGAAGAGTTTTATTTAATCCACTGAGCGACTTTGTGAACACGCACCTGTTTTCCGCACAGGGTGTGAAGCGGCTGCTCTTTGTCCCGTTTCCTCCATTTTAGAGTGATTTACGCGGTAGTGTAATCCTAATAGCTGCGCGCGGGGGCAGGACACGAGGTCATAGGTCAAAATGGTTCCTTATCACTTTTTTTGGTTTTTGATTAGGCTGCTTATTTAAGACCTGTTACAGATTTTGACAGAAACGTCTTGTTGTGTTCACTACTTCTGTATACACCAAGGGTGAATTTCTTTCCCCTTTCTTTCTTAAAGACATCCTTTTTTCAAAGTTAGCCTTGTTAGTTCATACATAAGTAATATCACACTCAAGGCAGTGCTGTTGTATTGAATATCACCAAGGCTGTGATTAGGTATGATTGAATCACAGCTGTGGTGATATTCAGTACAACAGCACGACCTCGAGTGTGGCATTGCTTTTATAAAACAAATCTATGAACAAGAAATCAATATCAAGTAAGGAGTATTTTGGACATAATATGGCCAAATGTTTTTTTTTGTTTTTTTTATCTTTGCTCCGCTAGAGAAAGTAGATCCCGAAGAAGCCACACCCACTTTATAGCATGCTGACTAACTGGCTAACTATATCACACTGATTTGTACATTCCAGTTAAATATAGCTTACTTCTGGTAAACAGGCATCCCTTCTTCCTTTTCATCTCTCAGGCTTTCATGTTTTAAGTCAAAAGTTATATTCCTGAAAAGTAACATTTGGCATGTCTGATGATGTCACTAACACTACCCTAGTTACTGTTTCAAACTAGGAAGTGGAATGTTACATACAGGACACAGAGGAGCGGAGTGATACACACAGTCAAATGTCCCAGTGTCATTATGCGAAATATCAGAACTCTTGGAACACCGCTAAACCAATCAAATTAGTGGACTGGAACTAACTGTCGTATAATGTGCGCCAATCATCAACACTTTTACACTTTTTAAACAATTCTTGTATCACCAAGACAGGGAAAAGATTACTAATAATATAACGATTCACCTGCCTATCGTCTGTCCTCCAGCTATCATCGACTAACAATCTAAGCCTGTTTTACTTTCTAAAAAATGTGGTGATTGTAACTATGAACTTCTGCTGTGATCATAAAGACTGTCCTGAACTAATACTGAACATATTGTAAATATGAGTAATGATTTATTAGCCTATTATTCGATGTTATCCAGAAGATGATCCCTTTTGAGTTTGGGTACCCACAAGGTTTTCATCCTCCGTTCATCTGTTTTGTTGTTGCTACTCTTACCTCTGGTTTCCTCATTAGAGATCTATATCCAGATTCCTGTAAATCTGCTTTGTGACAATATCATTTGTTTAAAGTGCTATATGAATCAAACTGAACTGATTCTTTGCCAACTATTACCAAATAGTTTTCCCAATATAGTGAAGCTATATTATACATATTATATTGTGAAGATATATAGTAATATATATATATGTGTGTGTGTGTGTGTGTGTGTGTGTGTGTGTGGTAGATATAAAGATTAGTATATCTGTAATAGTTGGCTCCGACAGTGGAGTAAGTGGAGGACCAGGCTTGAAAATAAATTTTATAAAAGTTAAAAAACCAATACATATTAAATCACAGTGCTACTTGAAGGATATAGTAATCTCATGTTCATATAAGGTTGGGGGTAAATTCTGTATTGGTGTTTTACCAGCAGGCAGGGTGGGTTGTGAGAACATCTAAGTGGTCAGCTATATTTTGTCATAACCTCAGTCGTTAAAGCTTTTGTATAAAATCATCAACCAATTATGGAAATGTAACATGGCCAGCTTTATTTTTCCAAAATGTGGAAAAGCCGTTCTCAAAATTAATTAGGTAGAAGGTAGGCTTCAGTTTATTAGCTTTTAACAGGTGGTTAGCATCACAGCTCCATCATATGAGTTGAAACAAATGACTTAATGTTGGCGAAATTAAATTTATTAGCGGTAGGTAATGTTGTGCTAGCTTGTAACATACTGTTGTCATTGGTTGTGACCATGTGCTTCAAGTATGTATAAGTATATTATTTATTGCTTCACAAAAAAACTACACACTATTTCTGGGTCAGTCTTGAGCCACTAAGTTACACTTTTGTGCTGTAGCCAAAGTGTGACACGCCATAAACAGCACTCCCATTGATGAGGTGCTAAGACGCTGATTGATGTTAGTGGGACATAAACAGACCACACAAGGGCCACACGTGATGGAAGAGCAGCAGGTGTACTGCAACAAAAGAAAGAGACGTCCACACAGCTCAGTAGCACAGGCTAAGCTAGTGGCTCCTCTGAGCTCGCTGTGATGCAGCCGTCTAATACTAAGGCTAGTGTAAGCTCCAGAACTGAGGAGGACAAAAGAAATTGTCTTATGTATTCACCAAGCTGAATTTCTGTCTCTTCACTGCCTCCATTATCCTTTTGTATATCAACTACATGTTTTTTTTCTTTAGCGCTAGTTTGACTAATCCATATGTTTAAGTCGTTAATTGAGGAAAATATCAAGTGAGGTTAAATATGATGTCTGTTGATTTTTTTTTCCATGACATTTATGAGCAAAATAGGAAAGAGATTTTCATAGCGATATATGTTAAAAATCATATCTCTACATGGTTTTAAATTTAAGCTTTCACGCATGCATTTATTACCACTTGCCTATTTAATAATGCCGTATCATAGTATAGTCGTACCAGTAATATCATAGTGTCAAATTAGTTTTTCTTTTCTCTCCACATTAATCAATCTCAAGATAGCACCTTGTCAATCTCTGATGTAACAAGTATGCATTGATGAATAAATGACACAAAACCTTTCATGGACCAAAAAGAAACAATTCAGAAACATACCACACTTTCAAGTTAGAATTAGTTCCAGTCTGGTTGAGATTTCCACACCTTCTGAACCGACATAGCAGGGTTCCAATCTGGATCCTCCTTTCCCACCAGATTGGGGCCTCTGTTGAAACAAAGTGGCCACGCAAGGCGCTGAGCTCTGGGGAGAGGATGAATTCAGCTGGCAAAAACGCTCCACAAAGACCGCGCACTCGGAGCAGAATGGCGACGCAGTGGGAATATGCCACTGAGCTTTACTCTCCGTCTGGTTACTGAATACATAAGCAGCATTTTGTGTGAAATTTCTATATGATGAATGTTTAGTGCTTGACTCCTGAAGATTTGTCAGTGTCAATATTTTTGTACCTTTCATACAAAACCTGTGCCATCACAGACCATACCCCTTAAGACATACCTTTTTCTTAAGACAGCACACTTTCAATATATTTATTTCTCCATCTGCCTATTAATGTTTTAGAAGATGTTTTATTTCAAAAAGGGTTTAAATATATCAGAAAATATTCAGTCAAGTGAAGATAAAAGAAATGAGAAATTATCATGCACATCTGTTCAGATTATTTAATTGTAGAATAACGAGTTTGGTATAAAACTTGAAAATGACCCTGAGTTGTTTCCCAGAAAAGAAAAATCATTGGGAATGAAAATATTGGGAAGATTAAGTGACGCGATCTTTCCCAATCCCTTCTTAATGAGTCAGTCTTAAGCAATAGTTACTGAGCTTGTGTAGCGATCTAAAGAATTGCTTTGAATTATTTCTGAAGGATCCAATAAAGCATCCCACATACAAAATCACAGAAACCCTAATCATTAGTCTTTGACTAACTTAACTTTTTTCATTTCTTTTTCTGATATCATTTATAGAGTTTATTTGGAAACGTATGCACCTCCAAGTTTACTTAGAGTCAGAAAGCAAAAAGAGAAGTAAGAAAATGCTAAAAACACTGATTTCACTTTTGGTTAACAGAACAGAATGTTTTAAGCTAATAACTTAGTACAACTTTATAATTGAGACACTTCACAATCATGTAAATCTAATTAAACAACATTTTATGGTACTTACTAACTGACTGAATATCAGTCATGTTTTTTCACTACCTTAGATTTTCTTTTTTATTAACTTTCATACAAAAACATGTAACTGAATATACATCTAAAAATCAATATACATATAATTAATTAAATTGTAAACAGAAAAATGAATGAAAGAAAGAAAGAAAGGCAGTTTGTTCAGGGCAGTTTTTACATTTCATTTCATTTTGGGGCATCACAAAAAAGAAATAGCACGAGCACTGAACTGTGACCTGTGACATTGGTTGAAATGAAGCCATGTCCAGCAACAAGCAGGATTTCTACTGAGCTTGATCACAAGTGTTTACTCATAGTAAATACACAGGACATGGATTGCTTTCCCTCACCTTTCTTTCTTCTGCTGTATTGCTGAGAATAAAAATGTTTTCTTAGCATTTATGGTCTATGCACGTAGTTACACGTGACTTAATTGGGTAATGTATTTATCCAGTATGAATTGCAATTGAGACAGGATACAGCTGAGCTCTTCTACCAGTCTTCTTGTGCTGGTATTTGAACTCAACACTTTCTGGTCACATAAATATACATAAAGCCTCATTAAAATATAATTATAAAAAAGTACTCTTGGTGGTCACCTTACCAAATTTCCCTTTCAAAAATAAAAAATGAGTAATATTTTCACAGTGGAGTTCCTGTGCATGCTCTCTCCATGTCTGCTTGTGTTTCCTCTGGAAATAGGTGTAAATGAGGATGTGTGTGTGCGTGGTGCCGTGAAATAGACTAGCGTCCCATCCAGCGTATTCCTGCCATGTACCCAGTGTTCCTGGGATAGCCTTCAAATCTACCATGACCCTGAGGGATAAAGTTAAAGATAAAGTAATAATAGAAGACTAGGTTGAATCTTTTCAAACACATTTGTACTTGTTTTTCTTCATGCTTCTCCACCATGTTCTAATGCAAAACCCATAATAAAATGATTTAGCTGGATTTCAAGAAAAGTCCTAGGGAGTCCACCTATAAAGCCATTCTTGTAGCCCTCACCTTCATTTTCTCTTTTCATTTACTTCCCCATCACAGCCGAAAAAGGTATTATCTCTTAAGCCACAAGAGGTAAGTTCTGTGGTGAAGGGTATGAACGACAGTGATTAGGAAGTCTGCGAGTATGGATGGAGGGATCAGGGATTAGCAACCCACAAAACTGAAACTGTTATGAATCCACAGACATACACAGTAAGCTCAAAGAAGAGGTTGGCTTCTTTCTTTCCCTGGCTTTGTCCCTTTTTTTGCTGTGGTATCCACAGCCGCTCTTTCTCCATCCTTTCTTTATGGCTCTTTCTTCTTCCCACCACGAGAAAGGTTCCTCCCCATTGTGTTTCGTCATGGTGAAAGAATTTCTGAAGTGGAAGGATTTGAGCTGAATCCGGGATCATGCAAAGACCTGCGCTGACCAGTGAGTGCTGAATTCAGTGTTACTGCCTCCTCTGACAACACATGCTAACACAGTGGATGACCAGCTTTATAGAAAGGGATAGTCATTACTGGTGAGTCAGACTAAATGACAAAACAGGTGACGGCATTTCGAGGCAATAAAGGAGTGTTGATTTATTTCTTCAGTCATCGAGAAGTTATCCCTGATTTTAAATCAGCTCAAAGGGCTCCGCTTGCTCAGGCATTTTTTCCCATCCTCAATCCAGCCATCTGTCCGAGCGCTGGCAAACTCGCCAGATTGAAGAGACCATGGCAGGAATTTCCCACACCTCTCTTCTGGTGAAGGGGTCTTGGAGGGGAGACGGAGTGAGAGAAAGAGACCTAACTGTCTGAATGGGGGTTTGATTCGGGCTAGGAGGAGTTCTCGTGTGGAAAAAAGGGGCGTTGGAGTGGAAAAAAAAGAAAAAAAAGAAAAACAATGTTGCAAGAAAAGAAAGGACACAACAGTGAGATTCATGGTTTAAAAAAGAAGGAAAAAAGTCTGCACGTTTTTGTGTGGTGGTCAGTGAATCGAGTGCTCCCTTCTACTCCGCTGATTGTCTCTCTCACCAGACGCTCACACACACACACACACACACACACACACACACACACACACACACACACACACACACACACACACACACACACTCCACACCCATCGCTTCTGTGTGTGCAGCTACAAAGAAAGGCAATTAGCATTTCAGCCAGGCTCAACTGGCTATGTCTGATGAAGTAATAAGCTTTATAATTTGTTTTTTTTCCCTCATGCAGGCTGCCGTTTGTGAGGCTGGCCCTCGTTTAATCCTATAAAAGTAGTTTTCTCTTCCCTTCCAGACATTGTTTGTCACAATAGCTAATCAGTCATGGAGCTCTGCGGCTGCAGGAGCATTCGCAATGTGAAATTCAATGGGATCCTTTCTTGTGTTAGCAGCTCACAAATTGAGAGCAAAGAAAAGTCATTGTGTTTTTGGGAACAAGAATAGGAGATGCTTTTGGAACATGCCGAATTGGGCAGAGAGCAAACCAGAGACAATCCCTTCAAAATGTTGCCTGTCTCCCATTTCCCTTCAGTCTTTGGCCAGTGCAGACTTGATTGGCATTTAGTCCTTACAAAGGAGGTGAAACACTTGGATAAAAAGTACCATATGACGATATATGACGGAGTTGTTCATGCATTTCTTGAAAAGATTTCTGTTCTCCTTCCTCCCTCTTTATGCCCCTTAAACAGAACGACATCTGCTCCCACTCAAACCTCTCAGCACTCCCCGTATTCAAACGTACACAAACACGCACAAATACACTCACACATTTTTTTTTCACTTGCGCTCTAATTCTAGGTTCTCTATATGGTCCAAAAATAAGAATGTTTTGGGCTGGGTTCTGCCAAATTAGTGTCTAACCGATGAAAACTGAGGGGTTTCAAAACTCCTTCACTGGTTTAATGATGTATGTTTTAGCTATAGTCCTTTATTAAATTTCTTAATTTCCCCCAACCGCAAGATGTCCAGGACAGCAGCTTACCTAAAAATACTTTAGAGGAAGCGTGAGTGGCAATTATTGGCTTCTGAGCCCTCCATATAGATCAGCTCTGAGGTTTGCCAGAGCCCCCCAAAAGAGGCTGGTTACTGAGGCAACAGAGCGTGTCATGAGAAATGAGAGCATCTTATTTTTGTTACATATCCAAGAGTTAGTGCACAAATGTCTCAGTGGTGTGGTTTCCGTCATGCAAACTTCAAATAAGAGCATGCAAAAACCTGGATGGAAATAAAAGAATGAAAAATGCCTAAATATCACACAGGTTAAGGGTGTTATGTTGGCAAGAAAGGCACATCTATGGTATAATTATAGAATTGTGGCTGAAAAGACAATTCACTGAAGGGGAAAGGGAAAAAATGCACAATTCCTTTCATTAGCGATTATTTTCATCTTGCAATGACTTTATCTAGGTGAATTTTTGACCTCTGAATTCACAAGGTTCTGTCCGCTGAGCAAGAAGACAAGACTGTGGTCTCATTGGTCAGTAAGTAATGGAGGCGCTGCTTATTATTAAATAGCGGTCACACCAGATCTTTGCCTTGAGTTTTTTTTTTTTTTTACTGTTGCTTGGCAAACATCTCGGGGGGGAAAAAGTCCACCAACGTACACTGGAGAGTTTGCGGTAAAAACAAGTTTTTTTCTCACTGCCTGTGAGAATTTTCATGGTTAGCAGTGTTGGCATCTCTGTAGTACAATGACTCATATTGTCTTTTGCACATCTTTCTGAAATTTGCTAAAAATCTGAGCAACATTTGGATGTATAAGACTGCCTACTGCCTTTCCCAGAAAGAAGTAAATTAGTTGCAGTCTGAGGGATTGATGGCACATTGCACAGTTGGAGGTGAAACCTTAATCCTAGTTGAGTTTGCCAAATGGTGCTTTGTACTATACATATAATGCCAGTTTAAAAGCTCAAGGATATTCAGTTATGGATCAAGATGCCAATGTCTTAAGTAGTCTTTGTCATGCTTATAATGCTCTCAGTCTACTCATCAATTTCTAATCAGCATGGATAACAATGTTCAGCTACTACAGAATGAGTCAAGCAGCCTCTAGATGCTGAGTCACCAAGGATCAGCTTTGACCAGCATAACCTTAGAAGACCTTGTGCAAGGATTAATCTCCAGAGATCAACTGGCACCCCGAGCTAGACTAATCTTCCACAGTGAATATCTAAGCAAAATAATTTATAATTTTGCCAGGATCTGGTCTGTACTTTTTCAGTTACCTGGTAGACCAACCACCTGCATTAATAAAACTATTTTCCTGATTTGAGAAAAAAAATGTGGCCGCAAATTCCCTTATCATTGCTGAGTGCCACACACAAGTCTTATGAGTGATATGAATGCATCCATATGCACTTTATACATTATTATTTTAACTGATCAGTCACTCAAGTTTGCCACAGCCTCACTGGTCAGGTGTTTACAAAAGTAGACCTTGAGATGAAGACAGCTCTGTAACATCCATACTGAAAAACACTTTAAATCACGATTGAGCATGTTATGACATCTTTATGGAACTTGTTCTTGCATTTGGATGTATATGGCTGAGTCAGGGAGCATAATCTTGTGTATGTCCTTTACAAACATGCACACCCTACCTGAAGTGAGCAGCAGCATCACACGCATACCCACACACATGGCTTGCTCAGCACTGGCTGTGAAGGCTTAGTGATTGAATAATTGATGCTAAGATTACAGATCCTAGGGGTAACCCAAGAGGCAGGCACTGGGCTACAGAGCAAGGTCGTAACCAAACACTTCATCACATCTTCAGCCAGCTGATCTAGTGTAATTGCTTGAGTCTCAGTTACGTTATGGCCGTGGCTGCCATTTGAACCTACTGCCAAGTCACCCTTGAGGGCCCTGGGGTCAAGGCCTTCCCCTGTTTATTACATACATATATATATTTTAAATTAAATCAATCCCCTAGAGTTACCCTATGGGTCTTTTTTCTGCAAACTTTGATCTACTAATCTTCTGAATTAAGTCGCTTAATCTGCATTAGCAAAAAAAGTGCTGAGACCATTGTAATCAAGTTTCCTGGCATGAGCAAGCGGGCATTTTTAAAAGAGGGTAGTAATTCCAAAGTGCGGCTTCTGAAAAAAAGGAAAGATATAAATCTTCAGAAGCAGTCAACCATGGAAAATGAAGGACGTAGAGGAAGCTCAAGTAATATGTGTGGATGTGAATGAATGGTTGTCTCTTGGCTGTCAAAAAAAGAAATAAAAAGATAAAGAGTGAGAAAGAGAGATGAAAGAAGAATAGTCTCAACCACCCAACTCTGAATAGATCTCCTCTGTTGTTTGTCTTGGTCTTAAGCATTGACTTTGTTTTCTGTTTTAAATGTCTGGAAACCTGTAGTAGCCCACAGCCATCAAATAATTGTACAGCAGTGTTTCCCTATCCTGGTCCTGAGGTAGACCTACACTGAATGTTGTAGTAATTTTCTACAACCACCACAGCTGAGTCAGCTCATCAGCTTTTTAACAAGACCTACTTGAAGTTATTGGGTGAGTTATAGCAGGGAGAACACTAAAATGTGCAGTGCAGTTATACTCCAGGTCTAGGACAGGGACACAGTTGTATGGTAAACAGTTCATGCCACCTGTCGCACTTGCTTGAGAGGACCATGTTGACCTAACTTGCTGGCAGAAGCATCTCAAGAATTTTCTCATTCACACTAAGACATCTGCACAATAGCTGGTCCTGGGGTCAGTCAAAGAGCCAGGCTGCCAGGTTCTTGGCCGCTCTAGGGCCTCCTGGTCACTGATAAAGTGTCTGATGTGACTCTGGCCAGTATGTCCTGTGGTGGGCTGGCAAACGATGAGGAGATCCTCACAGAGTCTTTATTTATCAGTGTCAAGAAGCTTTGGTGAAGCTCCCATGGTGACCTTTTTGATGAAGAATGGCTTGGGTACCTGCAGTGAACCATTACAAAAGTGACAGGACCAAAATGTCTCATGATCTTGGAATGATATAAACATGTGACATTGTAAGACTTAAAGACAGTGATCTGTGAAACCATTTAAAGATACACTGGTCATTTCACTTTGATTTATGGTTTTGTTTAGTTACAAAGGTCCAGTCTGTCCCAGAATTTATAAACCATTGTTCAGACAAAACATGAACACAGAGAAGAATTTTGCATGTTTTAACGTATTAAACACTAAACACATCAGCTGAGGTCATGCTATTCTTTAGTTCCCTAACCTGTATTGCAGTGACATCTGTCAAATTTTGGGCATGAAATTAGACTGAAATGAAAAATGAAATGCAATAAAATAAAGGCTTTAGAAATCAATTAACCCATCAAGAAAATGCTGTACTTTACCAAAATATCTCCTTTATTATTATGATTATTATTATCATTTATATTGCTGTTCGGAATGTCTATCCTATAGCATTAGCGCATTAGCTATACAGGACATCTGATTGCTTAAACAAAATGAAAAGCACAGAAAAGAAATGAAAAGGAAAGGAGTTCATAATTGGCACATTTTCATTTAGCAACATTAGCTAATCAGGCTAGCTACCTTAACAGTGCACTTCGGCTATAGTTAGCCTAGCTAATAAGTATGTCATTAATGCAATAGCAAGCTAGTAAAGAGTAGACTGTTTAAAATCTTTGTAAACCAAAGATTAGCCAAGTTCCATAACAAGCTAGGTAAAAATAGGCTTGCTTTCTTACAGTATATTGTGTAAACAAGTATCCTATTTCACTTGCAGCATTAAGCTAGCTATCATGTAATTAACCCCACTAGCCAGAATCCTTAAGATGGCTAACAAAAGGCTAAATATTTGGTTTTCTACCCAATCCTCCAACACATTTTCCAATTAGAAAAAAAGTATGTAGAATCTGTAAAAAGAAAAACATAAAACAGTCACATATTGAACATTGTAACTAGCAGTGTTCACTTCTCTATCAGCCAGTCAGTTTGAAATTAGGTGACCATCTCAGTCTGAATGTTGTCATGCGAAAGTGGATTTTTATCATCATCAGCAGTGGCTCTTATTGAAGTAAATATATAAATGTACAGATTTTACTGTTACATACAGCTCTGTTTTTCCCCCACATTTTTTTTTCTGTGGCTGGATATCAAATATATTTCAACGGGTAGGATGTACATGGAAATTATGCTTACAGTATACTTATACCCTCGAGCAGTGCATGAAACACAAGCTTAATGTTGATTTTTAAATTAAAGTGTTTCATAAAGTCTTTCAAACTATTGAATGTCGATATCACATAACAAAGACATTGTTATTTTCAACCATTGTAATTAGCATTGTTGATGTGTGTGATGTGCAGCAGAGGGTGATAAGAGGATAAGAGTGTCCAAGTGTTAGGCGTGTGAATGTGGCAGTCTGTTTGAGTGTTAAAGTGTGTGAAATATTGAGGAGTTTAATCTGGTGGGGTGGTGGGGTTTGTGGTGGTACTGTTTTGTACAAACAGTATTTGCTTCATAAAAATTTCAAACCAAAATGCTGACCCTGTATTATAAAATAAATCTTAACATGGATGTAAATATCCATCTTTTTTTTTTTTTAACTCAGATGCAAAAGAAATATAGATATTAATGTAATTATGGATGCAAGGTACACTCAGTAATCATATTCAAATGGAGTTTTAATGCACATTTGGAGTGAAGTGCACTATAGTAGTTCCCAGCTCTAAGATTGCGTTACACTGAATAGGAGGCTTTACCCCCTTGATTCTCTTTGCTGTGAGCTGACCATAATCACACAAAACACAAATATGTGATAAATAAAATATCAAAATATGGTTACACTTAGTCATCCTTCTCACTGTTAAAGCACCTCTACCTCTAGGTCTAAAATCACTAATTCTATACAGAGACGCATAATCAGAATAATCCAGCATGGCACCTTGATGAAAGCCCCTCAGCTCTGAATACCCTTGTGACCTAAATTAGCCCCAAATTATATACCAGGAATGGAACATATGAAGAAGTGGATATTTCCAAAGTCCAACTTTCCTAAGCAATCTCCATGCTCAGAAATAAATAAGATACATGCACTCATTCATACCAATGCAAGCGCATGAATGAGGAGATGCCCACAAATCAGCCCATGAACGCACACACTTTTTAAGCTGTTTGTTTTGCTAGCCATGACAACTGCCGTGTAGCAGCCAAGCATACTAGTCAAAGTAAGAGAGGAACCTGATCATTTTTCCCAAACCAGATGAGGAAAAAGATCCAAGTGACAGAGGAGGTGATTAACATCCTGTCACACAATATAAACATGCTTTTAACCAGGCTGTAGCAGGTTATGCATTCAATGACCTTATTGTAAACACATAATAGAGCAAATAGGAGATTCTAGATTAATTTTAAATGTGACTTGAATAATGCTTCTTTGAATGGCCATATGATTATGATACTCTTGTTCAAATATTACCATTCATTCTCTTGAAACTGTTTTCCAGCATCTTTACCATTGTCTGCACTTCTTATACTCTGATATTTACAGTATGAGAATATGCTTTTGCATATTTTTGATTGAAAAATCTGATTGAGTGCTTCATTTTGTTATAAATATCTACGTTTGCATTGTATTTAAGCAACTGAATGTCTCATTATTTTGCAGGAATGCCAGGGGTCCTGGCTCTAGCTGGCTTATTCCTGGTGCTCCTCATCCCCGGTGCCAGGTCAGAGTCTGCAGAGCTGAGGTTCCAGGGCCAGACTGAGTTTGTGGTGAATGAGAGTAGCAGAGCTATAGTACGCCTGGTGGTGGAGAGGGTCGGAGACCCCATCAACGTCACTGCTCTAGTCCTGGTAAGCTCTTCCGAACCGGATCAGGTTTTGTGAGAAGTAATTCTAGCTGTAGTAGTAGAACGAGTAGTTGGGGTTGTCTTGTAGAACTGAGACTTGTAGAACAAGTGTAGGTGCGAAGGTGTGGTATCAATACTCGTCTCCACACTAAATAAATAATAATTATCTAAGACTTTATCGCATTTAGGTATTTTAGAGCAATGCTCAGACTGTTAAGAAAACAAAGGATATTGGAACTTTTCTTCTGAAGCAGAAGATCTGATCTAGGAGTCTGTTTTCTTCACTTTAGAGATAAAGTAGAATGCAACATTTTTGCAAACCCTTAATAAAGTGTTTGGAATCTCTCAATGATGCCACAGCATAACTGATTGTTCTGTCAAGGTGGGAGGATTACTTACTCTCTCCCCTGTCTATCAGAGTGACAGTAACTAATTGTGGATGTCAGTGAGCACATGAATGCAGAAGAAGGCCGTTCTTTCCTCCGAGTGTCTGGCTGTTCAGTGATGTAGAATGAGCAGCAGTCCAAAAAGATGCTGTGCGGACCAAATTGGGAGACAATGGGGTGAACCAAAAAGCATGATAGGTTGCACAAATGTTCCTTTGTTCATTATCACAAAAATGGTCAAATAGTCCATGCTAATGCTAAAAATTATTTCTTAAAATTATGTTTATTTTGATTTTGCTTGCATTAGGTCATTGTCTAGTAGCAGATATGAACACATTTCATTTTTAAAATCTTGAAATTCTATTTTGTTGTAGAGGAATTGTAAAAGAAATGTCAATTTTATTTTTGTCCATTCAAAAATCCCTGAAGATGCAAACAGACAGACTGGTACATAAAAATGGAGAAACTGGATAGGTCAAGAATAAAGCCAATCATAAGACTCCCATCAAATCATCTAATCAAAAGTATCACAAGGAACTACAGTACATACATAGAAGACTAATAAAGATGATGGCAGTTTATTTTGAACTTAAAAGATAAAGTAATCAAGCAATATCACATGAAGGAGATCTGTTGTACTAAATCTCAGCACAGTTGTGATTCCGTCATAGCTAATAGCACGACCTCTAGTGTCATATTGCTTTTATACAACAGTTCTATAAACAATAAATTAATAAAAATTAAGTGACATTTCAGACACAATATGACCAAATGTTCTGTTATTTTTTGCAGAAATTGATCCCAAAGAAGCCGCACTCACTTTATAGCACGTCGACTAGCAGGTTAGCTAGCTCACATTGATTTGTACATTTCCGCTAAAAGTGCTTCCTGAAAAATTCGCCTCTTTTCTTCGTTTCATCTTTATCTCATGAGCTTATATATTTTAAGTCAAAAGCTATATTCCTGAAAAGTATAATTTTCCATGTACGCTGATGATTTTACTAATAGTACTACAGTAATGATTTTGAAGTAGGAAGTGGAATTTTAGGTGGAGAACACAGTCATTAAAAGACGAGTGGAGTGATTCACACAGTACAGTGTCCCTGTGCAGTTATCACGCAATATCGGTGCTCTTGGGACACTGCACGAACAATCAACTTAGTGGACCAGAACTAACTGTTTGAATAAAGAAAGGTAAAGCCTCTAACACCAAAGGGACACTATTGAAATAAATCAGTTTTCAACGGTTTATTTCTATAAGCCGTTCAGGTCAATGGAAGAATGAATGCAAACCTGTTGAGGCAGCTAGGTTAATGTACAGCAGTGACTGTGACATGGTAAGTAATCTAACTTATAGATGATATCAAAGCATGCTCGATGGGGCAACAAATAAGGCTACATACCCCCCAATCCTCAGTGGAAACTACACCCATAATTCCACATAAATATCACCTGTCAGTGGCAGTTTTTACAGTTGAAGGCTCACAATTGTCTGGGCAAATGTGAGCAAAGTGTTACAGAAGTGTGCTAAGCAGATGTGCATGTTGCAGTACCAGCAGGGTGAATTTCCACATCTGCTTGCTGCTAACTTGCTTGCACACTGCTGTGCACATCTGGGCATAATTAGCATAACAACACAAATCTGCCTACTGTTCAACAAAGAGTGCTAAATGTCACGCTAAGCATCCTAGTGTAGCTCCCTCAATCAAATCATTCATAGTGCTGCAAGAAAAGATGTGTGACCTTTTTTTTTACTGTGAGTTTAGTGGGTGGGATTATTGTAAAAGTTAATTGTTATCCAGACGGAACTTTTATATGCAGAGAAAGCATCAGAAATCGGAGCGATTCCTTCCGTCTCTTTATTCTTTAAAAATGAAATTATTGCTTTGCATGTCAAACATTAAGTAATGGGTACAGCTCTGTGAGGCTGTTTTGGTCAACTCGCAGATTGATCATAATGAAAATGGAGATTAGTTTGATCCATTTCCAGGATTCTTTTTATGCCAAACATAACCAACTGTAAATGTATTTGGTGTGTAGACTTATTTACATCTAATTGATCATTTCCCAAAGTGGGTGTTCTACCTAGACCATGAATGTAGACATCATCTTTGATGGAATTAGATTTGATGGTAGTAAAAATGTGGTTTGTGGTGACGCAGCTGCAGGGTGAAGACACTGGAGATTTTGAGGCCACCACTGCAGCTGCTTTCCTGCAGTCCTCCGAGTCAAGCAAAACCATCTTCATCGCCGTGAAGGATGATGATCTACCTGAAGCCGATGAAACCTTTGTGTTTAACCTCCGACTCCAGGTAAACTTTCATGGATGTGTGCTTTTCCTCTTAATCCAGTAATCTAGATCAGTGGGTCTCAAAGTAGGGTTTGAGGATCCCCAGGAGTCCGTGAAGCATAGAGGCCAGAGGCCAGAAGATACATGTTTTTTGTTATAGTGGTAAAATGATAATGTTACATTATCAGATTTATTATATTTAGGGGTCAAAGCACCAAAGTCAACTCAGACCTGACTCCAGAAGTATTGGAACACTTTGTGGAACTGAGCATGAATGAATGTTTAAAATGAATAATATTTATAACTTCTACATATGGGGATGCACTAAAGTTTCAACACACCTACAAATAATAAGGGAGCTGAGCCTCTTGCAGTAATGCCTAACAAGGTTAGAGACATATTTAAAGGGCCAAGTCTATGTCCAAGTCATTACCTCCTGGCAGAGGCGACCAGGGTTTAAGCTGTCATATCCTGGTACTTGAAGCCATTAATTTTGTCAAGAGCACCTAAAACACCAGCCACAAAACAGCTCCAATAATCCACCACTGTATTTTATACTAAGTTTGTGGCTGTTTTTTAAAGCAGTCCACTTTTTTTGCCAAACATGCAGATGGTGTTCATGGTCCCATATGATTAGCACTACACGATTTTACATGCAATAAGAATCCTAATGTTTTGGCTTTGAAATGAGATTACAATTCTCACTCAATATTCTTGGACTACCTTTGAAAGAAACAAAATTGATCAAATTCTTACATTACTGTAGCAGAACATGGTAATTGCATTCCCCAGCAGATGTTTGTGCATTTGTAATGACTGGGTTTCTGGTACATTGGTACTCCCATAGCCTTTATATTGAGCAAACAAATTGCCATTTATTATTAATCTTTAATAATGTTAGGGTTCCCAGAGCACAGTTTTCTCTCAAAATGAAAAAGGAAGCCAGCAATATTAACCTGTGCATGAGTAATTAGTCAATGACGATGACAATGTTTCTGTAAATCTGATCAATCTTGATTAAAGTACTCTATACTTAATGCATTACTGACAAATCCGTAATGTCTAATTCATGTCATGCACATATTCATTGTTTGTAGATAATATTAAACACTTGTTTTAAGACATATTTGTTCCTTCTTCCTAATAGTGGGTGTTTTGTTCATTTAAAAATTCATTCACAGGATTCCGACATTGTTTCTCCCCTTGTCTTTCTGTAAATTCACCACAATTCATGAGCACGTGTGAGGTCACGTGGTACAATATCAATGGTCATTTGTCACAGCAAATAAGGAGGAATAGTGGCACTCTTTGAACTAGAGTTGTAGTAGTATAGAACTAGTATACAAATGCTGCAGAACTTGACTTGTGATCTCAGTGAATTGCAATTTTATTTGTAGCACCAATGCCATTGCCATTTTATGAGGTTTACTTTGTGCATTTTGTGCAGTGCTTTCAGGAAGAGCTTCTTTTGTGCACCTTTCTCAAACAGCTTTTTGTTATGGGGTGGCATGTAGTCAGTTGCTTTTCAGCATTAACAACTCCAGGAATCTAAACTGCAATTCAGAAATTGTGTAGTACGTTCATGTGTCATCTACTTGGCAAGATTTTAAGTGTTCCAAACATTTCTTAAAAGGTCCTGACCATCTGTCTCTTTAATATTGATGATGATGGATGACAAATGCTGTGTCCAAAACCCTGTGCTGGATACTGCTCATATACTGATCTTGATGGAAAAGTAATAAGTAGTATGCAGTACATGAAAAATAACAATTTTGCAGTACGCAATAGTTGTAACCCAGATGATATACTACTTTGGTGAAAATTTTCAGTATACAACCAGAGTTCTCTTCATTTTTGAAAACATGGCTAACGGCAGAAGTGGCTTTAACTCCAGCTCTGAATATAAATAAAAATAATAATAATACATAAATAGCATATTTTGGTGTTTTATGATATGTTTTTTTTGTTTTTTTTAACAGAACATATCGCCCAACCTATAGAGAGCGCTGTCTAACTAGCTAGCTAATGTAACTTAATGGCATGTTTGATTGCTAAGCGTTTGCTAGCTAGCAATCGCTAGTAGCAGTAGCTATTTAATAATAGCTCATTTACTGCCACAGGCCCCCTGTGTGATGTAGATGTGACAATACAGACATACATACTTAATTTATTTGTTTGTTTGTTGGTTTGTGTACCTATTTATCTATTTATTTATTTATTTGTTTGTTTATTTTTTGGATGTACTAGTACACTACATGGAAGTTGTCATACTTGAATACTATATTGTATACTAGGGTGGGGAGTAGTGTTCAGTACACAGTGTATACTGGGCCAGTATGTTCTGTGTAGTACACCAGTACAGATTTTCAAACACAACCAGTGGGATTATGCAAGTGTGCAACCTCATATTTACATCCCAGGGAAACAGGACACGAAACAAAGGTTCCAGGAGGCTGGAGAGAAAATCAAGCAATATCAATTTAAAACAATTAGAATCATTTCAGAAATTACAGTTTTTTTGCCTTTTAGGAAAGTTTAAGTAATTTCCTTTGTAATTGTTTTTTTGTAGCTCTTACAAAAAACATTTTTCATTAAGAAAAATAAGGATGAGAAAGATAAGCACTTTCTCTAGTTCTTTTGAATAAATTATTATTATTTTTATACAAATCATGTTTTCCTATTTTCCTGAAAGGTGCCAATAATTCTGGAGTTGACTGTAGATCTGGTTGCCATTCCTCTCTTTGGGAGGTCTATGCTATGAATGATTTCTTTCTTTAGATTTGCGTGCATATGTGACCATCTGCATGCTCAGTTTTTTTCCGGACTTCCCTCTTAATATCTAGCTGGTGCACTACAGATCTCTCTTGTACTCTTGTTCAAAACAGAAGAATCTCAAAGCGATTCTAAACACGGCCTAACTGAGTGCTTCTCATTTTTTCAACTCTGGTCAAAGGACCCATAATCCCTAGCATGGCCTTTGATGTCTCTTCTGTAGCTCCCTTTTCAGGTTTGAGTCATGCCACTTCAGCAGCACGACTGCCTTAAACATCATCTTCTTGTGAGAGGAAACCCATAGTGACAGGCATAACTCCTTTAACTATAAAATTAAAGGGAAATGATGCACAGCAAATCAGTACGAGAAAAGCAGTGGCCTGGAATAAAGCTTACGATGACATACAATGACTGAAGAAGAAAAATTGTAAACGCTGCACAGTGGAAACAGTACTGAAAAAATAAATACTTAAGTGAAAGTATAGATAATGTGGCACAATGTACTCAAGTATTTAAAAAGTTTTTTTTCATGCCTATAACTGATTTTTTTAACTTATAAAATTGCTAGAAGATGATTTTCACTCTAAAGCAACTATGCGGTTTTGCGTAAAACCATCATTCAATCTCTGTAAGTTTGCTGGTCATTCCATAACATAACATAGCCTATAGATAACCAATATTTACCATTTGCTAGAGTTCGACTTGCTGTCTAGTCAACATACTGTATGATAGCTACTCTAACTGATGCTAGTCTATCCTGGAATTAGCAAAGAAAACATAACTTAGTTAATGTTAGCAAATTAGTTCAAAGTCAACTATGTAGGATTCAATTACTTGAATGCTCCTTACTTACTCCTCCCTTTCCATATGCATATCAGAACATACGGTAGATGTCAGATGCTCATAGCATACTTCCATGTACTTACATTCACACTCCGTTAGCTTTTTAATGCTAAATAATAAGTATGATCCTCCATTTTTTCAAAATTTGGGTTCTCAAACTCATTATCCGCTCCCTATGTAGAAATAAATGGCTCCCTATGTAGATATAATTATAAACATATAATTAGATGAAGTCCTTGTAGGACGCGCATCCTCAAGTGCATCCATTTATCCATACTGAAGTCAGTTGACTTATCCATATGCACACTCACATGGATCGCTGTAACCATAACTATATTGTCTACCATGAGAAGGTCATAGCAGATGATGAATTAACACAATTCTTGACACTTTTCCTACATTAATGAACTTGACTGGATGGTAAACATGAAATGATCGTACTGTTGAATTGGCTCAGTTTAGCATTCAGTCATTTGCTAGATGAGAGAAGAAGAAACTGTTTTGGTTTGTAATGAGTGCTTTGAAGGTCTCAATAAAAATGTAAGGACTAAAAGGTAAGTTATTGTTCTTGGTGATTTTATTACGTAAGAGTACAAGTGAATACTCAAGTAAAGTATACATATGTTGAAATAATACTTAAGTACAATGACTCAGGTAATTTCTACCCCTGATACAGAAACCTTCAGCTATGGCGAGATCTCTCCTGTGTAATATCATGTTAAAGCCAAACTGTGTATTGGATCTTAAGCATCCTTTACACTGAAGATGAAACTTTGTTTGCATATTGAAACAAGTATTAGAATATTTTCGCATTGCGCTACACGTGTCTTGACTGAGACCCTGTTCAACATGCTTCCGTTAGCAGTTGTCAGGATTTGATTAATGATGTTATGTCTCAGTTTCTTGGTCTTCGTCTCCATGTTGACAAATGAGACTCAGCCTGGCACAGAAAGGACAAAAGTCATTTAAAGTTGCTAGGGGTCCTTTGGTATCATGAGCCTCGTCTTGGTGATTCACAGTAATTATAGTAATCGATAATATCATGGTAAACATTGTCATGAAATGAGAATTGGTTGATTCTACAGCTCTCTTCCATATCTTTTAAACACTATTATTTCAAGTTCAACATTATTATCCAAACAGGAATTTGATTTGGTCTGTGGCGCAATGATCCACCAAACACACAATAAATGGCAACTGAAAATGTATAAAAATAAAAAAATATCCTTTCTGCACCACCTTCAAGTGCTTTTCAGCCACCCTCACACTTACACACACATCCACCCACACACACATGCACACAAGAGACTGCACCACCGAAATATTTCCAAAATGTACTAGTTGGATGGTTAAAAAATATGATTGTGAGATTTTTTTTTACAATAAAATGTTATAAGGACATTACAGTTACTTCTCTAATACAGCATTCCAAGATACTGATGACTAGAGATTTAGAGATGAATACATTAATTAAGGATGCTTATGTAGAATCAGGTGATAAGATTTGGGGATATGTAGACTGTAATGGCTATGAGGGAAGCGGCTGAGCTTGTGGTGGTGATGTGATTGAAGTCATGGTCAGCAGAAGTGATTGTCTGAGTGTATGTGTTCAGTGTCTGTGTGACTGCTGAAACAAGAGCTCAGTGCGTGAATGAAAGCTTTGTTACAGCTGGGAACAGCCTCACTGAATACACAACTGAATGCAGAGGTTTGCGCTTGGGTTAATCTCAGAGCTGTTTTTTTTTTCACATCTTCTTTTTTTGCTCAAAGTTACTGTTTTTTATGCTATCTCTCATTTTATTGCACACAAATATACATATATTGCTGTTTGTATCCCTCTGTAATATTAACTTAATAATGCTAGACCAAATCCTGACTCTATCCATAACCACAGAAATGAAAAAGAAATCATACAGCCTTTTTTCATTTCTGAAAATAACTCACGTTATGTAAAAGAAGATTTCCGTGTGCACCACAATATTTAAATTTACATTATGACATGATCTTTCATATTTTCATGTCATTGTGGTGAAATTTGGCCACAACAGAGAAAGAAAGACACAAACACAAGCACGTTGGCTTTGTGATGACCTTCCACTGACACGATGAACCTAACCCTAACCTTAACCTCAGTAAGCAAAAGAAAACCTTTTGGCACTTTTAGGTTTTTCTTAAATAAAAGCTGCAATTTTTGTTTAAAAAAAAAAAGGTTTCCGCATAGGGGTCAGACAAATGTCCCCACAAGGTCAAAACAGTCAGATATTTCTATCCTTACAGGGGCGTCCCACACACACACACATACACACACACACACACACACACACACACATGCAGCTAAACTAACCAAACCAAAACTAATTTCTAAACTTGACCATAGGTCTATTAAAAGAGTTGGTTTGCTGGGTTGAGCTTCCCAGACAACTGCATGTTAAAGGTCAACATTAAATGGTAGAACAAATTAGAACCTAGACATTTTTACACTGAACACTATCTGTCCTGTATTCTAGTTTAATTACTTTTTCATACAGTCTAACCTACATCACTTATATAATTTCAGAGCTCATCGAACGGTGTGACGGTTGGAACTCCAAACACGGCCAGGATTACCATCTTGTCCAATGACAATGCCTTTGGCATTATATCCTTCAACTCAGTAAGATTTTGACATTATAACAATTATAATAATGTATGTAATATATACTTTTTCTACCTTTGTATACAAAGTAATCAAAACATATAACTCCCAGCTACAGCTGAAAGTTACCATGGAGACTCCTGCCCAGAGTTATTTTTGCATGTTTATTGAAGGGCAATTAAAATCTTAGGGGTGAAGAGAGATGAGGAAATGAGACTTGGGGGAGTAGGCAGGGTTGGTGGGAGTGGTGGGGGTGGAATGCCTTTGCAGAGGGGTCGCTCAGGTGGGAGTCTGTTGGGTTGCTAGGGTGAGTGAAAATACACCCATAAGCAGTTTACTGACTGGATTAACTTGTCAATGAAAGTTCAGATATTTTCATGAAACTTGAGTTGTGCTGTCATTGCCCATAAGGAGCCCCCACATTTTTATCAGTCACCTCTTTGATATGATTGTCAGTAAATGACACAGAGGGATAGTGACAAGCAACATCTGAATTTAGATGTCAGATTAAGTATGACTCAGTAAAGTGATAAATTCAAACAACTGGCTCCAGTTTCAATTCCTTTGACCAATCGTGCAACTGCATTTGGGACTCAAAAAGGGACAAAAGTATTTAGCTTTAAGCTGCTAAGCAAATAGCTCCATAATGTCCATGTGTGTTCGGACATATATGAGGTGAGAAGAAGAAAGGAAAAGATGAATGTATGATAGATAGACAGAATCTAATCCATTTATATCAACATCAACATATTCACTATCCAAATAATCACGTTGAGTATTTCAGTATTCAGCTTTTCTTTTTCATTCCTCAGACGAGCCTGATCACTGTGGAGGAGCCAAAAGGCAGAAACCTGTATGTGCCTCTGAATCTTATCAGAGAAAAGGGAACTTATGGATCAGTAACTGTGAATTTTCAGGTGAGCCCCAAGAATACTGTCCTATATGTTCTACTTTATATTTCTAACTGATTTAAAGAAGATAGATGAGGACGAAGACATAACAGTAAACCAGTATAATGAGATGTTTCCTAATCTTGTTTTTATACACTGTTAATGTTTATTCATGTTGAGAATGATTCACACTGACAGATCTTTGGAGGCCCAAACCCAGCAAGTGAGGATCTGAGTCCAGACAGAGGAAACCTCACTATTCTCCCTGGTCAGGCAGTGGTGGTTTTTAGTATACTGATACATGATGATAAGGTAATGTTGCTGTCATAACTTGTTTTTTGGTACATTTTGAAACATTTAAATGCTAAATAAAAGGTTATACATGCAAGAAAAAATTTACGGAAACAAAAATGAACTTTAACGTAGTAATTTGATACACAGGGTTTAAACAAGAAAATATAACACACAGAGATTAAAATGGTACTGCACATTTATTTTGTACATGTGAACTGTGGCAATTAAACATATTTAATGACCTGATTGAGTTCCAACATTCAGCCAGTTTTTATTTAATGCTGGTTGGTGCCAAACACCAAATACATCCATGATCTACGTCTACACTCCAGTTAATCCCAGCTGACTGGCAAGAGGACAGGTCCGGGACACCAATCTATTGCAGGGCTAACACAGACAGCCATTCACACTTACCTTGAGACCTATGAGTAATTTTGATTAGCCAGTTAGACTAATCTGCATGTTTTGGACTATGGGAGGAAACCAGAGTACCCATAGAAACCCATGCAGGCACAGGGAGAACATGCAAACTCCCCCAGTTGGCCATGAGGTTTGAACCAAAAACCTTCTTGCTGTAAAGCAAGCGTGCTAACCATTGACCACTGTGACACCCACAACTACACAATACAATGCTAGCTGATACAATTCTATATCTACATATATATCATATATATCATATTATATATCATATTTATGACTGCAATTTCATTGTTGGTTGAAAATCAGCCATAACCACAATCCAACAATAAAAAGACATCAAGTGAAAATAGAATTGTATAACATTTGTCCTGTGTTTAGTCTTTGCTGATTTCCGGTCACTAGTTTGGTCTCCCTCTAACCACCAGTCTGGATATGTGAGGGCTAACATTTGCTAGGGACCTTGACTACTGGTTTATGTTGGTGTATAAAGATGTGCCAGTTCTTTACACGTGCAAACTTTGCAGGGGTTTTTTCCCCCGTTTTCTTTTTTTGTTATTTAAGATTGAAAATAGGTCTACTATATATGGCATATATATATATGGCAGATTACTACTATAAACTGAATCTTAGATCAGTTAAGATTCAGTTTATGCTATGTATTAATAATTTCTAATATTTGTTAGAATTTTTAAAGCCAAACATTAGCTCACATTAAAAATGTTACTTTAGCAGAAGTTAGTATGTGTTTTTGTAGGCCTCAATATCTATTGTGTCACCTTTTCTGACATTGCTTATTTTTCAAACAAGATTCCAGAAGATGATGAGATCTTCACTGTGCAGTTGACTGGAGTAGCAGGAGGCGCCTTACTAAACCCCAACAGTACAAGTGTGCAGATCAAAATCTCTCGCAACGATGCCCCTGTGCACTTCTTGCAACCCACTTTTGCTGTGCCTGAAAGTGCCAGTGTCATAAATCTCACTGTTACCCGTGGAAGAACTGATGATGGTTTTCTCATTGGCTCTGATGATGGAGAAGTGTCTGTCATGTATGTTATAGTCACTGGGAATGGAGCAGCCAGTGCCACACCATTGGAGGACTTTATAGACTTACAGCCTAAAAGGGTGGTGGTTTTTCCCCCAAAGATTTATGAAGCAGTACTGCGTTTTAGCATAATTGATGACAGAATTCCAGAAATTGCTGAATCCTTTCAGGTGGTTCTCCTGGAGGAGACGCTGCTGGGTGATGCAGTACTGGTGTCTCCTAGCTTTGTACAGGTGACTATCGAGCCTAATGACAAACCATATGGCGTCCTGTCAATCAGCAGTCCTCCTCCAACACAACCTTTCACAATTAATGAAGACACAACTATAAGGTAAGGAGATTTTTTGCATAGTGTATGTTACAAATACTTGCATCTTTCCAATATAGACATACTGTTATTGTTCTGTTTATCAAAGACCATTATATAATGTTGGATACAGTACAAAATGGCAGTACAAATCTTTATGATTAACTTTCTTTCCTCAAGGTTTGAAGGCATTACCATAGTGAGAAATGGAGGAACCCATGGTCTTGTCTCTGTGAATTGGACTATAATACGGAACTCCACAGATAGGACCCCTGTCTCTAGTGACCTGTCACCAATCTCTGGAACATTGGTTTTCACGGAAGGGCAAATGAGTGCCACCCTGCCGTTAAACATCACTCAGGATGACCTCCCTGAAGAAGCAGAGGCTTTCCTGCTCAGACTGATCCCTCAATCTGTGCAGGGTGGGGCTGAAGTAGATGAACCTATGGAGGTAGTTGAATTTGACCTTAATATTTTGGTCTGGGGTTCTTCTAAAAGTCCAAACTCTGATAAACATACTGCAGTTTAGCAGGAAGACTGGTCTATGCATATGATTAACTATGATGGATAGATAATTAAGGATACTATGATATGATAATGAGTTGTCACTTTTTCTTTGTTTTGGTCAGACTGAGTGTGATGTTTATTATATTGCACATCACAATGCAAGAAATAGGTCAAGAGTTTTCAAAAGTCCTAAAATGACTTCACTTGAGGGGTTTTCCATGGGTTTTACTCTGTGGTTCCCAATTCCAGGGGGTAAAATGTCTTAATTCTGGGAAGTTATACCACCTGGCAAGTCACCACAAATACTTTTACCACGGGAAGTCATGTCAGGCACATGGCTCTTTCTTGAACCCCTTGGCTGAGGACTTTGAAGAGCAGACCCTGGATCCATTTCCCCATCACTTTAATGTATCAGATGAGAACTTGAGTGGTGGAAAACTGTTTTTAGATCAGTGGAAAATTTGTAATCATTTGGATCACACATACTGACTGCAGAGGGATGTGGTCTGAGAACCATATGCATCTGTCTGGCAGAGGGACATCAGTGCCGTGTTGGGTGCATTAATAGTCACCTGTTTGTTCCCTTCATGTGGTTCTACATTGAAAATAAACCTGCCAGACGAGTGCAGAAGGCAACTGCCTGTGTGTTCTGTCTTTAACTTTATAATCGTTGTACCCTGATTATGTGCGAAAGCAGTGGGTAGATCAAGTCCTTGTTTACTTTTAAGCCATTAAATTGCACTGGTGCATAAATGTGGTAAATTCCCCCCACTGATACAGTACTGCTCTGCTGTGCATATGGCTGGCAGGAATTGACTCAGCAACATGTGAGGGCTGAATGTACAAGGGCAGATTATAGCTTGTATATGTCAAGCACCCATAAATTTACTGTGAAAAATCATCCCAGCAAGTCACAAAGCAAAATATTGAGAAAAGTCTCTCGCCTAGTTCTTAAGATGTCTGGATAAATGACTAAAGGGGTAATAAAGTGGTTTGTGAGTACTATTTTTGGCTGTGGGGCCTAATGAAAGAGGGAGGCTTTCTAAGATTAGCGCATAGGTTTTATGCAGATGAACATTACATTAGATGTGTGTTAATACTGTTCCAGATGTGAAAAGTGCAAAAAAGTTCATCCTACCCACATTATATTATTGGTATGACAGATTTTTTTCCAATAACAATTAATAGCTTGATTGCTACTTATATTTAAGTTAGCTCTTCACCTTGTTTATTATCATCCCCAGATGATATTCTACATCCAGGACAGTGATGACGTTTATGGGCGATTTGGTTTCCATCCACGTGAGAGACAGAGTATTCAGAGCCAACCTGAAGGGCGCTTCCTATCCCTTAGCTTCCTGCGTGAAGCAGGCGCTCTAGGGGAAGTGCGCTTGGCCTTTACAGCTCTCTACATCCCTGCCGGGACCCTGGATCCTGCAAGGGCTCGGGATGGCGTGCTGAATGGCACCAGTGCCAACAGTCTGCTGTTCAGTTCGGGTCAGTCAAGGGTTCAGCTCATCCTGCCCATCCGTAATGATGCCTTCTTGCAGAACGGAGCCCGCTTTCTCATACAGGTACTTTCTCAACAAACTACCAGTGTGAAAACATGGTTGAGTACCTTCTTGTTTTGCATGGCAATGGCTTTTAATGTTTATCTTTATGGCCCCTGTTTTTCTGTCCTGTCCTTTCTGGGTCCCCCAAGACTTGAGACTTGGGACAGCCTCAAGTGTCTTAACAATTTATTGTTCTCCAGTACAAGAGTCTCTCGATCAGCTTGTCTGGTAATTAGCAATCTTGAGATGTGGTTATTTAAGTGGTTTGGCTTGTGGCCATAGGATTTGTATTGGTGCCCAAACAAATAACCTCTTCTTCGAGCAATGCTGAGAAATAAACAAGACACAAAAAAGCTGGCAGAGTAGGAACAAATCAAGAGCTCCCTCAAGGACATAGACAATATACACATACTTACACACATACACAGTGCTGACTGACACCATGTAGAAAAGTCTTACCATGCACTGTAAGATCTTGTTACTTAATGTGATGAATTTGAGACAACACTGGACGAATACCAGCTTGACACCATACTATAAAGCATATTGGTACAGATGCTGTAAGATTTGTTCAAACCAACAGTTTGGAATCAATTTCAATTTCAGCAGTGTCTATTTTTTCTTTCTCAGCTGGACAGTTTGCAGCTGGTGAACATCACTCCTCCTATTCCTTCAATGAGTCCTCGCTTTGGAGGACCTGTCAACATCTCCCTGGTTATCACACCTGACATTGCGAATGGAGAGATCGGTTTCACCAGTAATCAGACAGTGGTTGCAATAGAACCTGAGGAGTCAAACACTAGCATGGTATATCAGATCAGACGAGGAAAGAGTTATATAATTGATATGAAGTACATATTTACTAATGTAATGACAGGAATGTAATGACATCAAATGTATCAGTCTAAACATATATCAGTCCAATTCATTTTATCTTTGGAAAGGCAAACACTTAGAGGCACTCACTAATCTTATATTAAAGGTATTAGTATAGTATAAAAATATTAAAGGTGCAGTCTGTAATTTTTAATTGGTTGTAATTTTACATGTTTATGGACCTGTAATAATAATACCATTTACTATAGTGATAATTTAATGTAATATAATTTCAAATATATCTTAGATATTGTGAAACACATAAAAAAAAAGCTTTATTTAGCTGGGACAGGGCTGCTCATTTCAGCACTGTTTATTCTTTTTAAAGGTCCACTATGTAGATCTTAACACATGAAATAATATTCATAAGTATGTTTTCATTAGTGTATAATTACTTGTAACTATGAATTGTTGTGCTTTAGTAAGCTTAGAATGAGCTCTTTATAGATACATGGGGGCAGGTCTGTGGAGCTGCCATATTGCACCGCTACAGTAGTCCAGAACAGACAAACCTCGAGAGAACGCCTTCTGCATTTTTTGTTTTTACAAGTGGCAGTGTGAATCCAGGAGGAAGCACTGGAAGGACAACAAAGAAGAAGAAAAGAAGACAAGGAAGAAGAAATAAGTGACAAGTTTGAGAACACAAATTTTGAAAAATGCAGGATCATACCTATTGTTTAGCATGGAAAAAGCAAGGGAGTATGAATGTAGGTACCTGGAAGTATGCTAAGGACACCTGACGGCTACCATACGTTCTAATACACGCTTGGAAAAGTAGGGGAAAGGGAGGGAGATTCCGTTATTTGAATCCTACTCAGTGGACCTTTCAATAGAAACCCACGAGGCGTGTATGTAGTTAGGACACGTATTGGTTGGGATTGGATTGAAAAGCTCATCAGTGTTTCTCATTGCAATGAAATTGCAATTCACAACTTTCATACAGCAGAAGGCTTTAAAATTATGAACTGCTCCTTTAATTTCAAAGCATCCCCTTCTTAAACAGGTTAATGTATAGAAAACCTTTATTTGACAGACTTTTATCAGCTTTCCTTATCATGATATAAGTGTCAGCACTCAAGAGACGTAAATGTATTTCTCCTGAGAATATTCTGTTTCCTTATAGGTCATGCTTCCCTTGAGGCGAGATGGGACAGATGGGCAAGCTGTGGTCTTCTGGAGTATGCGACCTGTTGGAGAGAACAGAGCTGATGTTACCAGGAATGACCTTTCACCTTTCACTGGTTCAGTCACATTTTTATCAGGACAAAGTGAAGCAAATATCTCCATCACTATCATGGCAGATAATGTTCCAGAGATCAATGAGACAGTCCTACTTACATTAGACAGGTATTGTGAACTTCTTACTTTTTGTCATTTAAGAAATAACCACTGTTACCATTCTATTATTTTCCTATAGCAGCATGTCCTGAAGTGTTTTATTCATTATATTTATTAATTAAATAACCACTTTAATGTACCCCCCCCCCCCCCCAAAAAAAAGGTTCTTTTTATCACTTATCAGCTTATCACATTTTATCAGCTATAAACAGTCCCCAGAGCAAATTCTTTTGTCCTGAAGACTTTCCTGTGGCAGAAAAGTTACTGACTGTTACAAAATACTGACACTGGAGACTCCTTCAGCAAATATTCAGTAAATGCCTCCTTAAAAAATGCTTCATCATATAAATGAACATACATTATATTTTGTTAATCTGATTATTATTAGTCTTAGATTATCTAGAACATCCACCATACATGTGAATTACCTGTTACTATAGAAACTACAGAAACTTGTTAGAATGAGTATATTAATATAAACCTGTGATTTGTCTCGCAATCGGAACCACTGTTTAAAGTGTTTTATTTATGGTAGTCTATATGTATTGTCTACTTGCTTTTCATGTCAGTTACCTCAGCCACATATTTAGTTCTATGGAGAGAAATTTGAGGCAAGAAGAAGGTTCCCGTAAAAGGTTTCCTGTAATAGCAATAAGGCGTGTGTGTGGTGACTTAAGTGCCCCGTTCCTCGTTTTCTTTAAGTGAAGACCCCTCTCGTATTAATGAGTTCTGACGGGAACGCTCCTTCCCCTTGCCTCCCACTCTTCCTTTGCAGGGTAGAAACTGCACGCTTTGTAGTGTACTTCGGGTAAGTGTACACTGAAGAGATTTTGCCCTTTTGTGTGCTGTGAATCAGCACTTTGTGTGATGGACCTCTTTGGACTATGCCTTAACATTTCGATGGGTGAAGTCTCTTTCATCAGGGTGTGTGAAATGAAGAGAAGGGGTGTGTGCCTGTGTGCGTGCATGCAAATTGTGTGAATCAGTCAGGTCCAGACCATTGCTCTCTTTTCTCATTTAGCACCTAATTTACCCACTTCCTTTATGCTCTGCTGTAAAGCCATCAGTGTTTGTATGCATGCGGTGCATCCTGTGAATACGTTTGTTTGGAATGCTGCTCCCTGTCTAGTCTTTGTCTGCCATTTTACTAATTATCTGGAGCTTCGAGCGTTGCTGCAGCCCAAGCCAAGCTCAGTTAACACACTGGCCCCCCTGCTGGGTGGATCTATGCTAGTAGGCTGCTCCAAAACATGGCTAGTCAAAGCAGCCCCTACAAACATGTCTCACAGATGGCTCTTCTATAAACACAAACTACTCTAATACCAATTTTTCCCAATGTTCTTCATTCCCATATGTGAAGGTAAAATCTATGCCCTTCTTTTATCTAGGACAAATACGGAGAACCAGATTCTGAAGCCTGGTTTCACCAGCCGAGAGATTGTCATACTAGAGAATGATGACCCTGGTGGAGTCTTTGAATTTTCACAAGTCTCAAGAGGCCCCTGGTTTATCAACGTAAGAATAAAGTACCCTTGGTGCACCAGTCTCAGTTTGCTCATCCAGCTGTATTTATACAAATGATGCCATGTTTCCTCTCTATCTGTACTCTCTATAGGAGGGACAGACAGTGGAGCTGAGAGTTATCAGACAGCAAGGCCAGCTGCTGAACCAGCTGGTGAGATACACAGTGACACCCTCTGGAAATGAGGATTTTTATGGAGCCACAGGCATCCTTGAATTCCAGCCTGGAGAGAGGGAGGTGGTAGTGGCTCTTGTAGCCATACCTGATGGACTTCCAGAGGTAGGAATTGTTGCCAGCCTTCTTTTGCATAAAGTACTCTGGGAGTATTTTGGAATTTCACATCTCAGATGGTCGTCAGTCACTCTAAGAGTTCCTCGTAGGGGGCTAGTGGGCTGATAAGGATCCGGTCATTGATAAAGCTTCTTTTTTTTCTTATCAGTTGGATGAGATATTCGCAGTGGTTCTTAGCAGTCACAGCACTCCAGCTAGTCGCCTGGGTAACAACAGACAGGTCAACATCACTGTGCGTAAAAGTGATGACCCTTTTGGGGTCATCCAGTTCATACGACCACAATTAATGTTCTCCATCAATGAAAGCAAAGGAATGGATATTCATTCAGGTATCTCATTCTCATTTTTGAATGTGGATCTTGACAAATATAGTGTGCTAACATTGATGTCTATATTTGGAGAGAGCTTTGATGATTTTCTATTACAGCATCCTACTCCATTGTGAGGGGGAGGGGCCAATTTGGGAATGTATCAGTCCTCTGGATTCTTGAGCCCTCCCTTTCAGGAGATGTCACCCCAGTCCAAGGGGAAGTGGTCTTTACTGAAGGAGAGTATCTGAAAAACCTAACTCTTTTCTCCAAGCCTGATGAGGTAAAACTCCACAAAAGATTTGATCATCCCATATTCTTTAACTACAGATAATGTAATAATACTCAAGTTGTGCATGGAACTCCCACCCACTCCAGAAGGAATTCCGACCAATGCTGCCCTTTACCATTATATTTGTTTATACCTGCCTATGGTATTTTCTAATCAACTTAGTTGGTTCTGTTTCCTAAAATATAAACAAATAAGTAATATAAACCACAATGACCATGACCAGAATAAAGCATGTACTAAAAATTAATGAATGCATGAGCAACACACCACCTCAAATCTATACTAATGAACAAGTTTCATACATAATTTTATTTATATATGGATTGAGTGTGTTTTTTGGGATCCAAATCCTGCTGCACACCTCTGTATCATACTTTAAAAATAAATGTAATATTTTCTGTCAGGTGCCAGAAGACGTAGAAACATTCACCATCACTCTCATCAATGCAACTGGAGGTGCTAGACTGGGAAATATTCTAAATGCATCCTTACAGATTAATAAGAATGATGACCCAATTTGCTTTGCAGGTATTATTTTAGAGATTTTTTACTAGAAAGAAGTTGATGTAATTCCTTTTCAGCCAAAGATGTGTCATATTGATCATATTGTATGTGCCTTCTTTTTTAACCTAGAGCCAGTCATACAGAGGGTCAGAGAGGGTGGTGTGGCAAATTTTAGCGTTCTGAGAGCTGGACTGGCCAATTTCATAGCCACAGTCATGTACCGTTTTGAGTTTGGAGACTCATCAATGGGAGACTTTATCCCTTTAAGTAATGACTCATTGCTGGTGTTTGGCTACGGGGAATGGATGAAGAATATCTCAGTCACTGTACAGGATGACGACATTCCAGAGACAGATGAACCCTTTTATATTGTGCTATTCAATGCTACAGGTGTGTAACATTCCCTGGATTATAGAACATGATGGATTAATGTTGTATTTTGCTTTTGGCCAACCATGTCTCATTTAGCAACTGAAATAAACCTTCTTTCATAGACCGTGTTTCCATCTTTGCTGTGTTTGTCTATGTTGGTTATTTGAATGTTTTAAAAAACCATTCAGAGAAGCAAATAATGCACTTCATTTCCATCTTTTTCCTGTACAGCTAATTAATCCCGAGCATTTGACATTTGTTTCAATACACAGAGAGATCTGTTGATTAGGCCTGACTGGCCTGACCCTGAAAGCCTTCCCTAATCCATGTATTGTGTAACACACACACATACACACAATAGCAAGGCAAAACACTGTAGGATGTTAATTGCAGACACTGAACTCTTTTTCTTTCACTCACTCTATACATCAAAAAACTAAACCATCCAAGAGCTTTTATCTTCTGTGGTTTTTCTCCTGTTCCCAAAAGCAAGGCTTATTTGCAGAGAATATGTAAATATTACAACTACCTGCAGCTGTGCCATTGTTTAAATTGTCGTCTTTATTGTGTAGTTTGCTAATAATTATAAAAGGTCTTGTGTATTATAATTCTGGTGGGACATTAACAATGCTTGGATATTGACCATATGTGGGATATGTGCACACTTTCAAATTGAAAACATATGGGATCTTATTTAAGAATGATATGAAAATAATTATTGGTTGAATGATGTGTCCAATTGGTGTAATATCATAGCTTTTTGGGTTTTTTTATCTATCCACTGACATGGAGACCTGTATCTGACCTGTGTATTTTGTGTGCAGGAGATGCTGTGGTTTATGGAAAGGACACTGCCACAGTAGTGATTGAAGCCAGTGATGATGCCAATGGGATATTCTCTCTGGATGCCACTGAGAAGCCAGTGGAGGAAGGGAAGTCCAACACTTTTTAGTGAGAAACATAATGTTTTTGGATTTTCCATAAACTCATACATATACACACAACTAATTGGAGTTAACATGCACAAAATGAGGGTAATGACATAATTCTGCAGCATTAAATCCAACCTTCCCTGTCCTGTCTGTTCTCACTGTTATTATTTCATCCAGTGTTATTAGGAATAGAGGGCATTTTGGCAATGTCACAGTCTTCTGGCAGCTGTTTGCCAATTACACCCCTCTTAAGCCGAGTCAGGAGTTTGTCAACACATCTGGATTTATAGTCTTCATCACGGGAGAGAAAACCAAGCCGATAGTCCTGGAGGCCATCTCTGACAAACTCCCAGAGTTCAATGAGTTTTTTGAGCTGCGCTTAATAAACATCTCAGGTCAGCACCAGTCAGCATTTGAATATGTGTTTCTGGAAAAACATGGTTAGTAAAAAAGAAAAAAAAATCATATCTCTTTCAACAGCATGATACTAGACCAGTATGTCAGTGAAGTCAGTTAAAAACTGTTTTTGGCATGTATTTAGTTTCCAAAAAATGCAACTGAAACTACTGTTATTGCTTTCTGTGTCATACTGTTTATATCTAACAGTATTTCACTTTTTGTTCCATAGGTGGTTATCCTGGTGAAGGTGGCAAACTGGCTGTGAAAGACCTCAACGCTTCTGTCCTCATCCCTTTCAATGATGACCCTTTTGGGGTGTTTGCTATAGACAAGGACAACTTGGACCAAGAGGTAGCAGAGGACGTCCTATCTGTGGATGACACATCTTCAGCTACGTCCTTCACAATCCTCCGCCAACAGGGAACTTTCGGGGATGTCCGTGTGTCATGGGAGATTCTTTCTGAAGCCTTCCCACAAGGTCTACCACCAATGCAGGACTTTATCTTGATGGCCACATTCCCTGAAGCAGTCAAGCTCCAGCCCCATTCGAGGAGGCACCATTCTGGAACGGATGCCTTCTTTTTTTCTGGCCTCCCTGGAAGTTATGGAACCATTACTCCAAAAACTCAGCCTGAGGATATTCCTCGCAAACTAGCTAATTTCACATTCTCATCCTGGCTAATGCCCAGGCCCAACACAGATGGGTTTATTGTTTCAAAGGGAAATGGCAATGGAACTATGTATTACGGAGTAAAAGTCCAGACGAACGAGTCTCATGTTAGTGTGATGCTTCATTACACAGCCATAGGCTCTAACAGCACCCAAGTGGCAAGAACCACAGCAATGAAATTTGTAGAAGATAATGTATGGGTTCATGTCATCATTGCAGTGGAAGACGGTATTATTGAGTTTTATTTGGATGGGAACCCAATGCCTGGAGGAATGAAGAGTCTCAAAGGAGAAGCCATTATGAATGGTGTGTAAACTGGGTCTGTTTTAAGGTTAGGATCTAGTACTAAACAATGTTCTATCCCATGATGATTAGGACTGTTGTATTGCTTCATTTGTCTTCATGGAGTTTGTTCGAAATTGGCCATCAGCAGAAGAAGAGAATTATGTTTTTTCTAGCACATCCAGCATTCAAAGTCTTTCAACATAGTGTATTATTTCCAAATGTGTCCTTGGAATTTAACACCCCCAATCAGGATTATTTTTCTCCTCACCACTTTATTATTGCGAGACATGTCTAGTAGTCAGTCATAACAAGTGTTGTTTAGTTTCTCCCGGTGCCTGTGATCCACATCTGGCAAGAGTCTGTTGTGCAAATCTGGTGCTATTGTCTAAAATTTCACAGTGCTCTTATGCTTGAGTGAGTATGCGAGTGCTACTGGACATTGTTAGGCACAGATGAAAGCAGCTAGTGGTCATCCTCTAAAGTAATAGAAAACAATGTGGCTTTTGTAATTTAGAGAAGTTCCCTATGGAGACATTCATGACATTTCTTTTACTAGTTTAAATCAAGTGGATAGACACGTAAACAATATACATATGGGACATTGTATTGGGTTAATAGTTTAATGAGTGGTAGCAGGCTTTGTATAAGTATTTTGTCACTACTTGCTCAAGCATATTTCCTCAATTTGTACAGTTGCTGTGAAATCTATGAGATATTTTGTCTTACTTTAATTCCAGTGCCTGATGAGCCTATCCTGACCAGATTCAAGCCTTCAAAGGATTACGTTTTAGATATTTTGTATCTGTGAAGTGTGCCTTTGATTGCATTTAAACTGTGATCTAAACCCGTTGCCACTAGTAGGATTACAGATGTTTCTTTCTCTAACTCCAGATGTAGCCCCTGTAAGCATCGGCTCTGACCCTGACGGCCGCCAGCTCTTCACAGGTCTGCTGCAGGATGTGCGTCTGTACTCCAGACGTCTCAACCAATCAGAAATCCAAGAGCTCCATGTCCAGCCTGCAAAGACTGATTTCCGTAACGTGGCTGGATACTTGGCATATTGGCAGGGAGAGAAGCTCAAATCGTTTGTCGTGGAAACACGCGATGACCGGGAAGAGGAGGGAGAGGAGGTCTTCTACCTGCAGCTGGTGGCTGTTCATGGTGGAGCCCGGCTGCCCGTTCCTCACCCTACTGCCAGGATCAGGATTATGAAGAGCGACAATGCAAATGGGCTGTTTGGGTTCACTGGTGCATGCATTCCTGATGTAAGCATGCAGTGCATTACTGTATTCAAACCACCTACTAGTATATGAAAATATTGCTTTTTAGATATTTAGATTTAATATTCTGAAAGTCATTTAAAGCAGATACCAAAATTTCACAATATTGAGAAACATCTTTAAAAAGTGTCTCCCTAATATATATTTATATTTTGACTGTGCTTCTAATAACTACTGTGCCTGTGTATCTTGTCTTACAGTATCCTTACATAGCATCCCAGAGAATTAGTTGATTAAATAGTCCCTGCTGGTTCATCAGTGTTTGGTTTGGCTCCCTAGAAAGCATGTAACACGACCCCCCGGTTGTGAGCGCATGTCCTCATGTATATTTGATTTGTCTTCACGCCTGGTTGGAAGGAGTTCACATTGGTCTCTTTAGATTGGAGTCATGGCATCTCCGATGGCTGATTCGATTAACAGGACAGATGGCAACCCTGGACAGAGCATTCCTTTACAAGGACTACTTCTCGCTTACTAACAAAAGCGACACTATGGCATGTGGCCTACTGATGCTTTCATTAACACAGACACATAGTCACTTTCACAGCATTGTTGGAATGTTTTTGGAGTACTTGGACTATATCCGATTCTACTTTGCATATTGCATCAGGATAGAATTTTAAAGAGAAATGATATCGGACTGGTTTGAAAATCAAATGGAGTAGGTTGAATTGGCACCAGGAAGCAATAAGATATTTGTAGCATAAACAGCTGAGCCAAGTGGATCTTCATTTGTGAATTCAGATAAAAGAATTGCAGAACTGTGTTTAAGGTCTTTTCTGTAGAACTATTCTGACAGACATGTTGAACCGGATAACTCAGGAGAATGTCGTCTCTAGGAGTTTTTGTCATCCCAGGACGTTTTTCCTTATCACTCTGGCTGTCATTAGGGATCTAACTCTACATCCAGATTTCTGTAAAGCCGTTTTATGACTATGTCTATTATAGAGATAAACTTGAATTAAATTAATATTTCAAATAAATTTGTGTACTGAAACATATCATTTAACTTCTATCCTCTCTCTCTTATCTTATCATCAGATATCTGAGGAGGGCTCCACTGTTTCCTGCATAGTAGAACGCACACGTGGTGCTCTGGACTCTGTCTATGTAAACTACACTGTGACACAGCTCGATTCTCCTGCTAGGGCACCCAACATCTCAGACTTTGCCAAACCCACAGGCTCCATCTTCTTCCTCCCAGGCCAACGCTCTGAGGTAACATGACTGATGTCAGTTGTTCATTATTAATGAGCAGGGGATCTCCTGTTGGGGAAGCGCTGCACTGAGCATGCTCCATGTCTGAAGAAGAGGTCACTGAGGTCTTACAAAGTTGTTGATGTAGTAGCATATAATTTAATGCTCATCTGTTTTGTGATTGATTTTGTATCTTGGCCAGGTTTTAGCATCTAGCTCCATCTAGTGGGTCATTGAGCTGAATAAGTCTGCTCTTGTCATGGGTTCATTTGTAGTGGAAAAGTTACAAGACATATCGAGTGTAACACAGTGCCACTATCGGTATTTGTGTTTGATTCAGCTTGGCGCGCCAGATATTCGTGTCTGTATTTGAAGCTGAAGTGGGCGTGGCTTAAAGTGAAAGGGTTCTCTTTTTAATTTTATTATATATGAACCTGGGAAGGTCTGGAAAAACATTAGGCAAAAATGTGACTTAATTTCTCAAGGATATTTTATGCATCCTGCAACGGTGTCCTGGTAATAATTTTTTTTTTCACACATTCACATTTTTATTGCATCCCACATGATCTAGTCTCAGCTCGGTGCCCTCTGAGCTTTTCTGGCAGGTTTATTTATTTCTATTTTAAATTTTTTTAGAACACATTATCTGTTCAATCCGTGTACTGTATTTATATTTGGTCACACTCCTAATACACAAGGAGAGATATGTAATGTAGTCTGGAAAGTAATGGGATTAGCTGTGAAATTCTAGGACTTCTCATCATTCTTCTGGATATTACAGGTTTTGAACCTGCAGGTACTAGATGATGATCTTCCAGAGTTTGATGAGTTTTTCCAAGTCAAGCTAGTCTCAGCCCAATCAGGAGATGGGAAACCAGGTTCTACTCCAACCAGTGGAGCCAGCATTGATCCTGAGAATGCCATCAATAATGTTACCATCAAGGCCAGTGACCATCCTTATGGTATGAATGTCCATACTTACACTTGCTATTAATTTCTGCTTTTTATTGTCTTTTTATGTATATACTTATTCTGTATAAAACACCTGCTGTCTCAGGTCTGCTGCAGTTCCAGACTGCTCCTATCACTCAGGCGATGATCAGACCAGCTCTAGAGGAGGCCCATATAACTGTAAAAGAAGAGGCCGGCGTGGTCGGACTACCTGTGGCCAGAGCGCAGGGCCTGCTGGGAAGAGTGTTAGTGGCCTATCGGACAACCCCAGTCACTGCTATTGGTTCAAAGGACTATGATGTAATCTACTATCTTCATTCAAACCTGAATTTGATTGATTTGTTGCTCTTTATTTATTGGAAAAAACTAGAAAGCCCTAAATTAATTTGTGTCCCTTAAATTTGCTATAACGTTTTTTTGTTCGGGAGCAGAACGCAGAGGGGTTGCTGGATTTTTTGCCAGGTGAAAGACTCAAATATATCAACCTGACTATAATCGATAACTCAGTGCCAGAGCTGGACAAAGTCTTTAGAATGGAACTTTACAACCCACAGGGAGGAGGTAAGTGACCTCACAAGCTGAGCTTTCAATGCACATCATCTATCACGAACATAATGGAACTGAATAGTTGATAGTCTCCTATTCTAACTAATAGGCTCTCTATACATTCTTCTTCTTTGAAAAAAAATAATTGCCAGTGTTCCATTGTCAGAAATATCTCTTGTGCTGCCCTGGTCATTTTCCATGAACTTTTCAGCTATACATATTCCATCCATGTGGTCTGAACATGATCATGGAAAATTTAACCTCTGTTCTTTGTGCTATTACGTTTACATTCTGTGTGCATCCTGTGTGCTTCTGTTTGCTGTGTGGTGATTAAGTGGACCTGTTCTTTGGGAGTGGGGACAGTGGAAGTGGAGAGAGTGACTCTGATTTCTTCCTTCCACCCTTTCACTATCACCCTGGTAAGGTCCCTGTCTCTCTTTATTTTCCTTTCAAATGTACTCTGAAATAAAACTAGACCAACTGTTTTCCCACCTAATCCTCTATTGCTGTAATCATGGCACACTAGCAAAAATAAGGCATACATTTTCAAGAAAGAATTTAAATTTAACCAAATGAATATACCAGCAAATACCTGTCACGAAAATAAAGACCCTAATGTCAGAAATGTCTGACATCATTCACTGAGAAGTAAATACAAACTTGAATCCAATGAACACATTTCATTTGAGTGCCTAGAAGTGGTGATGTTTACTCTCAGGTTGTGAACAAAACGTCACAATGTTTGCTGAAATCAATTCATTCATTCTTTTAAGTCAACCCTGGCTTAAACTAAGCCAAGAAGCTTCATTTGTGTGTTTTGACAAAAGCTAAATTAGAGTTTATGCTAATTCGTTGTTTAGTGCACCCTTGGTTGAATTTCTGGACAATATCGAATGACTTTCAAAGCCAAGCTCTTAGTTTCAAACATCCAGATTATGAGCTATAAATGTTTGGAGACGTTGTCCACGTCGATGCCCAAGTAAAACAATCTTTTTTGGACTTTGGGGTTTAGCAGCCTCCTGCAACTCCAAGACTAGTGTCTGCTTAGCTATTTACATTGCACTAAGGCCAGTGAACACTCGGAGGAAAAATGTGGGAAAAGCAAATATCCATTATATTGAGAGGATAGCAGCAGTGGTGAGTGGTTTATTGAAAATGTCAGGAGGTTCATTTTTCCCATAGGGCCTTATTTCAAAACACATATAATGTGGTCTGTTTAACTTGGTGTGAGTGGCCGGCATTGGGCATACTTTTGGGTCTGTTTTACTGTCAACATACATATAATTTGTTTCACACACAACATGAGCAATAGTTGCATTGTACCAAATTCCTCACCACGATCATTGAAAATGTTTCTTTAATGGTATTTGTTAATTGATTATACCCTTTGCTGTTAAATTAATTTGACAAGTCACGTTCCAGTTTTAAACATATATCTTGAATTGTAATAATATTTTTTCTTTGAAGCCAACCTGGGACTTGCTTCGCACATCACTGTGACCATTTCTGCTTCCGATGATGCTCATGGGGTCTTCCAGTTCAGTAATGATTCTATCTTAGTGAATGGTACTGAGCCAGAAGAAGGGCGCAGTAATATAACGCTACAGGTCAGGCCTCTCTATGTTAAAATAATAATTAAAAAATATAACCAAATGTTTGGCCACCAGAGTTTGGTGTGTACGTAGCTCACAATGCTGATCTTACACTTATTTTCTTTCCCTTTCAGATTATTCGTACTTTTGGCGCTCTCTCCAATGTCACTGTATACTGGCAAGCAGATGCAGACTCAGAAGGAGAACTTATCTACAGATCTGGCAACTTGACCTTCAGTGTAGGACAGACCATTGGAAACATTTTGCTTCGTATTTCTGAAGATGATATTCCTGAACTGGATAAGAGTTTTAAGATCCGTCTGTTAAACGTTTCTCATGGACGGCTTGGGAGCCAGACTGTTTCCACTCTGACTGTACTGGCCAGTGATGACCCCTATGGACTGTTCTTGTTCTCAGAAAGTAGCAGGCCAATCAGAGTGGCAGAAGCAAACACTCTGGTTGTTTTGACAATACAAAGGGGGAGAGGACTTATGGGAAGGGTGCGAGTGACCTACAGGACACTAAGGGATACAGATCCAGTGCCCTACTCCACACCCGGTGTGGGCAGGGCAAGCCCTGGGAGTGATTTTGTACCCATTTTGGACTCAGTAACATTCTCAGCCAATCAGAGTGAAGCGAATGTGACTGTCAGGATCCTGGATGACGTGGAACCTGAGAGGGGGGAGTCTGTGTTTGTTGAACTTAGCAGTGTCACATTGGTGGAAGGTGCACAGACACGACCAGGTGAGTAGGAACTGCCTTGCACATATGTTGCTGAGTGGCAAGTTTTTGAGCAAAATGACTCATTGTAATTTCATGATTTTTGCTTTCTGCAGTCGCTCTGTCACCTCAGCTTGGTTTGAGGAATGTCTCAGTTGCTCAGATCATTATTGAGGCCAGTGATGATGCCTTTGGTGTGCTCCAGCTCTCTTCTCTGGCAGTAAGTGTGCCTGAGTACTATGTAGGACCCATCATAAATGTAACGCGCACTGGGGGGATTTTTGCCGATGTGTCAGTGAAGTTCCGGGCTGTTCCCATGACTGCACGAGTTGGTAAGTGGAAAAACAAAAAACAGCTTTACATATTGTAAATGCCAAGACAACTTCTGCTGCTGTAGGATTGCAAATATAGACAATGTGTTTTTTAAATATGGGCTTAGAAAGAACAATATAACGAAATAAATATTACACTTTGTAGTATGTGAATTGCCACATTGTAGTATTTGCCACAGAGCACAATATTGGCTTAAGGGAAATCGTGGTGTTATAGCATCACGTTTTGCTTACAACTGCTCAAATATAATTCCATCCTTTTATTTGAAATCTTTTATTCGAAACTGAAAAAAACAACTGAAATGTTAATGAAACCCTTACATTAGTATTAACACATTATTGCAGACAGCTTGAGTAATATTTTGTATTTGGACTATGATTACTGACTTTGCCTGAAGGTGAAGATTATAGTGTGGCTTCCTCCGATGTGGTCCTTCTGGAAGGAGAGAGCAGTAAACCAGTCCCTATCCTCATTATCAATGACGTGGTTCCTGAATTAGAGGAAACCTTCCGCATTGAGCTTCTTAACCAGACCACAGGGGGCGCTTTCCTGGGCGACCTCACTCAGGCAATCATCACTATCCTGCCTTCTGATGATCCATATGGGTCCTTTGGTTAGTTGAAGTGTCCAAAGTGATGTTGGCATTGATTAGATTAATTTCTTCAGAGGTTTGATAAGTTGATATTGTTCATGTTCATGATCAGTTTTTCAGGCTGCACCAATTACCGTAGAGGAGCCAATGATGAATGCCTTTGAAGTATCTTTGCCCATTGTGAGGAACGCTGGGACTATAGGTTATGTTAGCGTCAATTGGCGTGCTACCATCAATGGCAGACCTACAACAGGTGACCTTCAACCTCTCTCTGGAGAGGTCAGCTTTGCTCCAGGTGAAACTATGAAGACACTAAAAGTAGAGGTTTTGGCTGATGATGTTCCAGAAATTGAAGAGGTAAGTACTACTTTCTCAGCTGTCCTAGGAATTATTATGGATTCTCCCCCAACTTTTTAATGTGTGTATTAATCTATGTTTTAGATCATCAAGGTAGAGCTTACAGGTGCCACAAATGGTGGAAGCATCGGTGCTGAAAATGTGGTGAACATCATTGTGCCTGCCAATGACAATCCTTATGGCACAGTGCACTTTGAGCAAGCAGTATATCGAGTACAGGAACCTTTAGAAGGCATGTTCCTTGCCAACATTACTGTTCGAAGAAGGTGTGAAATGATCTTACCTCATTTTAAGACATGTGGCATAAAATTATATCAGTATCAGAAGTCTTAACAGATTTTTTTTGTTGTTCCAGTGGAGGTAATTTTGGTCTTCTAGAGATTCTGTATAGCACCTTTGAGATTGATGTGGTGACTAATGCCCAGAGAAATGGCCACAACTTCCTCATCTATTATGATTCCCCCTTGCCCGGGGCACCCTCTAGTGCCATACGAAGACCTATCAATATCACCTCAGCCAGAGATCCACTGAACTCCTGTGCAGCATTCTGCCTTCGGGAACGTGCCTGCCAAGCCTTTTCTTTCACTAATGCCTCCACTGCAGCATGCTTCTGGGTAACCACATCCGCAAACCAGCTTTCCGCTGCTGTCCAAACACTCACTTATATAAAAAATACCACTGCTGCTGCTTCTCTCTTCAGCTCACAGGCAACTGCCGGGAGTGACTATGTAACCATGGTAGGGCAAACAGCAACCATGCTGGATGGCTCAAGTATTGCCAACTTCACTGTGCCAATTCTGACTGATTCTTTGCCAGAGATGGATGAGAGTTTCATGATACAAATTTTGAAGGTTAACCTGGTTAATATGACTGTGGCTGAGAAACACTTGCCCACCATTAGACAACCTGACACTGCTACAGTGACCATAGGGATGAATGGTGATGCATTCGGGGTGTTTAAACTGTTCAGTATAAGCCCCCAGGCTACTCAGAATGGATCGTATCTGGAGGTAAGAGAGGAGCCTGGGACTAGAGTGCTGTTGGTCATTGAAAGGACCGGAGGAAGTCTAGGCCGTGTTACAGTGGAGTGGATGAATGTTGGTGGCACCGCAAAGCCCAATGCTGATTATAATGGCACCGGGGAGACTCTCGTCTTTGCGGAAGGTAGGTCTGAAGAGCAATACCTGAATTTGTCTTCATCATTTCTCCAAAGGAGCAAATTTGTTTGTGTGAGTGGGAGAGATGGCATTACTCTCTCCTCTGTCAATGACACAGTGACACTAGCCAATCATGGGTATCTTTGAGTTCATGTATGCGGAAGAGGGCTAAATTGGGTTGGAGTTGGCAGGCAGCCAAACTGGGGCAAAAATGGGAGGACATCCTATATATTTCACTGTATAACTTTTGAAACCATAGTTTAAGTTTCTTTTCCAAAACAGGAACTGAAATCAAGTGGAAATGACTTAGCTTACCTGAGCTTGCCTTCTGCGTTACTTCCCCTCAAAGGTGATGTGAAGAAAACAATTGAGTTCTTCATCACAGACGACACTGAGCCAGAGGACAATGAAACCATGCAGATTGGTTTAGTAAGGACTGAAGGTGGTAGTCGTATCTTGCCCAGCTCAGATACCGTCACCATCCTCATTCTTGCGAATGACCATGCAGCTGGCTTGGTGGGCTTCCACCCAGCCTCACGATCAGTCATAGTTAAAGAAGGTGAGTTCCTTTCAATTTGATTGGCTTGGTTGAATTTTACATCTATAACATACTCTACCAGTACACATACACTAACCCTTTAATCTCAATTGACATTCTTTTAATTTGGGATTGATTACTTATAAATTTTGCCTATCCTGTAGGTATGTGTATAGGCATTTGAAACCCACCTGTGCATTATCAGGTATCAGTTCAGTACTTCATAGTGACAAGTGACAAACAAAGTGAGAGATTAATAGAGAGTCTTGTAACAGCAGGCACTTTGGCTGTCAGTATTGTGGCTTATACCACAGTGCTGCAGAGTTCTTGATTCTGTTTGGTCAGAAGATGCTTTTTTTTAACAGCAGCTCTGACAGTAGTGCCGGCTTCAATGCAAATCACAGCTTTACTCATAATACAAGATCATTAATATAGTAACAACTCATTCACAGGAACTTCTATATAAAACTATAATCCACATATTCTAACCTTAACAGTAAACAGATTAAAAAAAATGTTAAATGCTGATATCTAAAAAAATATATAAATGTTGATATTTATTTTCTGTAAGGAGACATTTATTTTTTTGGAACTTTTGGAGTCTCCAATGTCAGTATTTTGTAAACTTGTTCCTTTAAGTTTTCAGGATGGCCAATTTTGCATTTTGCCCTTTCTCAGTAAGATGCAGTTTTTAGACTTTTTAGCATTAGATTCAAGAGGGAATGAAAGAGAAGCTGGTAAGGGAACAACTGTAGATCCATGTTTATTGTATAACAGGTGAGAGGGTTCCATTACTTGTGCAAAGGACAGCTCCTGCAATAGGGAATGTCACAGTGGAGTGGAGAATCCAAGGTCCTCAAACCTTACTTACATTTGTGGAAACCTCTGGTGTTCTGTTCTTCAATGAGGTAAGAAGAAAATACTAAAGCATTTAATATCTAAGCATATAATACCTGTAAATATGCCAAATGCCTTTTGGGACACTAAGTAGTGCTTTATTAACACATGTTTTTTTCCTGTATTCTGTTCTGTTCTATAGCGTGCGCTGAATGACACTATAGTGCTGCAGCTGCTGGATGATAGCACTCCTGAGGAAAGAGAGGAGTACAGAGTTATCCTCTCTAACATTCAGACTAAGGGTAAGATGCAAAATCAATACATAGCAAATTAAATACTCAAACAATGAGTTATTTCTTAATTGTTGTTAAAGGTGTAGTAGATAGAGAAACTGCATTTTTTCAGCATAGATGATTAACTTCTTTTTCCTTTCATAGGTGTAACAGCTACAGGTGTGGCGGCTTTGTATGCTGAAGGTCGTGAGGCAGTGGTCAGCGTAGCAGCCAGCGATGAACCATTTGGCATGCTTAGGATTGCTCCATCATCTCTCAGCATATCCACTGAAGAGAAAGACACCAAGCTCAGGATTTATATTAACAGAGAGTTTGGAGCCTCAGGTGTGTCCTTATGAAGAAATTATTTAAAAATAATAAAAGTCATACAAAGTTTTAATGCTCAAACTAATATTTCTTTCTTATTGTATAAAATGAATATATTATCAATGCATGGTAATATTTCTTCAAGTTAATTATTGAATTTGAACTATTAATTCAAGTTATTGCAAGTCATGCACAGAATTATGCTTGTTTTATACAAACTAATTAACTGCCATTGTTATCAGTGCAAAGTATATAGATAATATATTCCTTTATCTAGCACATGGTCTTAATAAAGTAACTACAAAAATCCTTTTTGAAGCACATTACTGTCAACTCAAAACTCAATGTCATCATTGTCATCTCAAAACATGTTGAGTTTTTATGAATGTAATGCCATGCTTTTGAATGCCACTTGAATAGGAACTGATTAAATTTCCTATTAACTTCACAGGCTCAGTGAACATCAGCTATGAGACAGTGAAAGGTTCCCTGCAGGACCTGAGGCTGATTGATGGGGCTCTGGCAGAACCTGGTCAGGATTTTCAACATGTCTCCAGCTTTGTGGTCATGCAGGATGGCCAGACGTCTGTGTCCATCCCAATCACAATTATAGATGTAAGTGTTAATCAACATCAGGAGCAATTAAAAGGTGGAAATTGGTTTGAATATATACATATATATATATATATATATATATATATATAGCTCCTCTGTGTTCTGCATGTACAATTCCACTTCCTAGTTCTATGGTAGTTTTAGTGACATCATCAGCAGACATGGCAAGTGATACTTTTCAGAAATATAACTTTTGACTTAAAATATGAAAGCTCGTCAGATAAAGATGAAAAGGAAGAAGGGACACCAATTTTACTGGAAGCATCTTTAACAAAAATATACAAAGCTAGCCGACTTGCCATAAAGTGGGTGTGGCTTCTCCTAGATTTAGTCCTAGACGGAGCAAAAATAAACAGAATATTTGGCCAAATCGTGTTCAAAATGTCACTCAATATTAATTTCTTGTTTATAGAACTGTTGTATATGAACAGAATCACACTGAATATCAGCACGGTTGTGATTAGCCACTGCACCCAGGCCTCCAGCCTCCTGCCTCCTTCTTGTGTGATATTGCTTAATTATCTTTTCCCCAAGTGTAAAGAAGCATGGCTGATACAATCTGTAAAATATGTAAGGAATAAAACATAATACAGTGTGCTATTACAGGAAAACAATCAGTTTTTAAAACATACTAAAAGAATGACATGTGATACCTTTTATCCATTACATCTAATGGTGGGGAGCATCTGTAAGACGAGTTAGTTCCCGTTATCATTTGTGATCACGGCTATAAACAGTCGTTCCTTCACCAAACTCTCTTTTTTCTCTTTCTTGAAGATAATCAGATGAATCAGGGTGTTGGAGAATCAATATGTTATTATACTATTAGACTATTATATTATATATTACATAAACATCTCCGTATGCAATGCTTCACCATAGCAACAGTTTTTAAATTTAGTTTGTTCAATAGCAGCACTTTTTAAAATCCATTTATTAGTCTTACAGTCTTACTTGCAAGTGCCTGTGTCTGTGAATTAGTTGCTATAGAAATGATGAAATATTAGAATGAGCACATTAATATAATCCTGTGATTTGCCTTGCGGTCAGTGCCATTATTCTAATTAATTAATTAACTGCTAATACTATTTAATTACTATTAAATACGAATTAATCTACAGATCAATCGACATTCACGAATTTTAAAGTGTTACCACTTATCGTGCTGTTTCTACGTCCTACTATATGGAAATATCAATCTATGTTTTTAAACAGGATGACATCCCTGAGTTGAAGGAATTTTTCCTGGTCAACATAACATCAGCTGTCCTGATATCTACACTCCCAACTGCCCCTAATCTAGGTACACTGACCATGTCTTATCTCTGATCGCATGATCTTTCATACTTAAATGTATCATGCAGTTCTTCATTCCTCATTAATCACCTGTATACGTTCATCTCAACATTTTCTTCATTCATTCTTTATAACATTTCTTGTCTTCACCTACAACTAGAGGTGCACTATACATTAAAAGGTAATGCTGAATGTCTGCTTTCCTTCTCATTGTAGTCTTCTTGGAATTCCTTTAACCCATAACTGTAATCTTATTGCTTATTCTCTATTCAAATGCCACTAAACTATATTTATTAAAGAAGTCTAACTTCTTGTTATTGGAATGAATATGTAACAGATACTCAAGGTCTGGTAGCAGAAATTAGCATTAATGCTAATGATGGAATCCAAGGTATCATCAGTTGGCAAAGCATAGAGTAAGAGAAACACTAATTCACACACCGGTTTTATTTAATGTTGTATTTATCTAAGACATGTTGATGGGTCATGATTAATACGTGTGATATTGGTTTTTTTCCATAGTTATGAAGTGAATGAGACGATAGGAGTGTTATCCTTAGTGGCTTATCGAGACTCTGGGACATACGGAAACGTCTCCGTCTTCTTCTATGCACAAAATCTAGAGGCTCAGTTGGGTCTGGACTTTAATGCTACAGCTTCAGTGAGTTATAGATATAAATTTATCTCTTATTGTCTACTGTGCATTTTGTGAAAATGTTCTAATTTGTTCAGAATAATAAATCAAGTTTGATTCCTTTACAGGTTCTCCATTTTGTGAATGGAGAGAGGTACAAGTTTATAGAGGTGGCGATCTTGGATGATCCCATTCCAGAAGGAGATGAGAAGTTCCAGCTTATTTTAACAAACCCATCACCAGGGCTCGAGCTTGGAAAGAACGTTACTGGTTAGCACAAGTTAAAAAGTAGAATATAGAACATTTTGATGTGTTTGTGTTGAACAGTTGTACTTGTGCGCTGAAGTATGTACAACCTAATCAATAACATTTTCCTTCTCTTCATGTTTAATAGCAACAGTGACCATCTTGGCCAATGACGATGGCCATGGAATCATTTCCTTCAACAACAGTGAGCACTTCCTGTTGCGAGAACCCACCTCAGTGTCTGGTCTGGGCCAGAGTGTGGCTACTCTGATCATTGTACGAAATCCACCACAGGGGATATTTGGGACTGTGACTGTGCAGTTCTCTATTACTGATGACAACGGAACTCTGTCCACTGAAGACCTCACACCCTCTGAGGGCTTTGTGGTTCTGGAAGATGGGGTCAGATTTAAGGTGAGTAGAACAGTGTGAAAAGTACATAAAAAAAATGTAATGTAAAAAGTACATTACAAAGTGGGATATAGCTTCACGCTGCACATACAGTGGTGCTTGAAAGTTTGTGAATCCTTTAGAATTCTATATATTTCTCCATAAATATGACCTAAAACATTGTCATATTTTCATAAAAGTCCCAAAAATAGATAAAGAGAACCCAATGTGAGTGGCAAAAGTATATGAACCTTTGCTTTCAGACCCTCTTGTGCAGCAATAACCCAAACTAAACATTTCCGGTAACTGTTTATCGGTCCTGCACATCAGCCTGGAGGAATTTTAGCTCAGTCCTCTGTACAGAACAGCTTCATCTCTGGGATGTTGGTGGGTTTCCTCACATGAACTGCTCGCACAACATTTCTATTGGATTAAGGTCAGAACTTTGACTTGGCCATTCCAAAGCATTAACTTTATTCTTCTTTAACTATTCTTTGGTAGAACAGCTTGCGTGCTTAGGGATGTTGTCTTGCTGCACGACCCAATGTCTCTTGAGATTTGGTTCAGTTGGGTTCTCTTTATGTACTTGTAGGATTTGTGCGAAAATCCGATTATGTTTTAGGTCATATTTATGCAGAAATATAGAAAATTCTAAAGGGTTCACGAGCTTTCAAGCACCATTGTAATTTACCGCCTCCTTTCGCAACATGAATTTGTAGGAAGACATGCTTGGCAAGATTAAATAACAAATAAAAAAATAATTCACTTCCATCTGGTGAAATATATTTATGATTTCTCAGAAATTGAGGTGTCAAATTGTGCTGCTAGTCAGAAAAAATTTTTTTTGGCCAAAAACAGATGTTTTTTGTCCTTATTTGATTTTATTATATTATTCTTACATCTTATACCTTAGCTAGTGATTTAAATGAATTCTGCCTTTGGTTCTAGACTCTGGAGATCTGGGCAGTTTTAGATGCTGAACCGGAAATGAATGAAACCTTCAGGGTGTCTCTGTTTAACCCCACTGGAGGAGCAAGACTGGGAAAACCTGTAGAGACCTTTATTACTGTGTTACAGAACCAAGCTCCACTGGGGCTTTTCAGAATATCTCCATCTAGCAACAGGTACACACACACACACACACACACACACACTAGTTAAGTATATTTGTGTGTACTGGATCACATTTATTTACCTTGTGCCAATGTTGTGTGTGTGTGTGTGTGTGTGTTCAGGACTTTGAGCTCTTTAACAGTTGAAGAGACTGTTGGGACTGTGTATTTGACAGTGGCTCGCAGTAATGGTCTGGATTCTGCAGTCAGTGTGGAATTTGAGACAAACTCAAACACTGCATTTGGCATGAGTAAGATCATTATTTCTTATATAATAATATATTATATTATCTTCTTGTTTTCCTAAAGCATGTGTCACACCAAAGTTTAAAAACTGGCCACAAAACTATTGTAATGAATATGTATTACATTTTGATACACTTAGAAAAATAAACACTGAAAGTTTGTATTGAAATGAACAGTGTATTGCTTTGACAGGGGGTGATTATTCAGAGCTAGCTGTGTATCAGCGCTTCAGAGACACCTGGCCTTTAGGATGGTGTTCTGTGTTTAATGGAGGCTCCCCTCTCGTCTTGATGCTCATGCATGACCAGATCACCCTCTACAGGTGGCAAGGAGTATTTGTGTCCACTCAGGTGTGTGACTGGTGACCCACTGCATGATATCTAATAAGAAAGCTTGGAAATGAACAGTTTCAAAGCCAAGAGTTTTAGTATTTCTTTTGGAATTTGGAATGCACTCTCTACTTTTATTGCTAGGCCCAAATCTTTTCTTTCACATTGATCAAAAGTAAATGTGGATGAGCTGAAGATCCAGTTTAAATGTTTGAACGAGCAATGAGAAAAGCAAATGCCTGCATCCTTTTTGCTGTTGCAGAATGTGAGTATGCAGAAGCCGGGCTCTTGTGTGGGTTTTACAGTAAATGGCACCACCTATGTGGCAGTGGCCCACGAAGACACCACGAAGTCGCCTACTGCCAATGTCAGCATATTCCGCCTTCAGCCAGACCTCAATCTTACTCTAGTGAGTCTGCTGGTGTGGCTGTTTGTGTGTTCACTTGCCACCAAGCACCAACAATAGCTTTCCTTCCATTCTGACACATTAAGATACCCCAGTCCTTTTTAAACTACTTCAGTATTTGTGTTTTTACATATATGTGTGTGTGTGTGTGTGTGTGTGAGGTTTACTATTTTTCCTGGTTCTCTTACTTTTCCAGGAGCATACCAGGGCTGTGGGAAGCCGTGATATTAAACATTTCTCTGTCCAGACTCTGGAATATTTCATTGCGCTGAATCAGGTTAGGGAACGTTCTGCCTTCTCTTATGTTATATAACGTTAGTGCCAGATTCGCCAGTGGTATGCTTATTACAGATGTGCAGAAGGGCATGTGCATTTTTTTGGCCTGGGTTTTTTTGGGGTTTTTTTGTCAAGCAAATGATAAACTCTGTGAACCTTAATTTATTTATGAAAATGAGCAAAAAAGAAATTATTTTAGCTCTTAATTTTTTCCTAGATTTTTATTTTGGGTGGCGCTGTATCATAGGCATATTGTATAAAATATTCCATGATTGTTGCCAGTGTTCTGTTTTATGAGATTATTTAGAGTTAAAAAATGTTAACTAAGTGTAACAGCACTAAAATACTTTTTCCAACATGAACCATGTTCCATGTTTCTAATTAACGTTAAAAAATTGAACCAAGTGTAATGGAGAGTTTAATGTGTTAGTACAAGGAATGATATTGAAAATTATGAAACAAAAACCATTTTAGTCACTCATTTTACTATATTCACACACGCAGCTCATCCAGAAAACTCGAAGAACGTGAAGCAGTGTGTTTCGCTGTTCAGAAATACATTGTTTAGCTTACTAAAAATAAAAATTGTTCATTTAAAAATGACAACGTGCTAATATTTCCTTTGTAAGGTTTTTGTGTGGACTGGAAACTCTCTCTCCCTTCATCATACGCTGGATATTCAGGACATCACTGCACTCACTCCCTTTACCCAAGCAAACAGGAACATCCAGCATTTAGTGGCGTGCAGAGGCAGAAATTCATCCGGCTGCTTCGTCTACCAGTGGATTAACGGCAGCTTTAAAAACCCCCAGCCGCTAGCAATCAGTGCCAAAGTCAAACAAGTGGAGTCCATACACACAGGAGGGGAGACGTTCCTGCTAGTTGTTACAGAAGGTAATTTTGTTTTGAAATGTCCGGAGAAGAAACTGCTGTGTAATTTCATGGACGATTGAACTCAGAACTAACAAGGTTAAGTGTAGGCTATGCATTGTTTAGCGGCTGAACTCTCTCTGTTTGAAGCTTGAGTGATGGTGTACAAACTAAACATGCACTGTGTTCTCAGGAAACACCAGACATGTAGGCTCCAATGCATATTTAGAATTGGGTTACACAGAAATATTGTGAGGCACCAGAACAGATCTTATGCGTAGTAAATGGCTGATTCTCAGCCAGGCTTGTTTCGAAGACCGCAGCCAATCGAGAGGTTTATAATTTTACCCGGGGGTAGCAGTGTCAGTGCAGTCCCAGTCTGAACCACAGCTACACTTGAGGCAAATGGGAGTGTATGTGGGTGTTACACTTGTAATAAAGCTCTCTTTCACTTCAGCATGTCTGCCTTAAAATGTGTTTCCTTTTTTTTTTCTTTCCCCAAAGGCCCAAATCCCACATGCGAGGTGTTTTTATGGAGTTCTCAGCAAATCTTCTTCCAGCCAGCACAGTCCATTCCTTTCCCAGGCCTTTCTTCAGTCCATGCTTTCACTCCTCCATCTGGCATGCGTATGTCAATATATTTGATCACTTTTCCTTTGCATGTTTTATATGTCATACTGGTTTAGTAGCATACTATGCAGCATACTAAAAATGTATGTATTTCTTAGTGCATCTCTTTCTCGCTGGACCAAATGATTCGGCAGTGTACATGTGGAAGCCTGAGCTGATCCAGTTCACTAAAATCCTGAAGTCCTCACCAGCTCAGCAGTTGATCTACCTATCCGTCCTGTCCCTTAATGTGACAAAGAGTCTGATCATAGCTACAGAAGAGTCAGACTCTGTCATATATGAGTTGATCTCAGTGTCCAACCAGTCTGACTTCATCCCCCGGTAAAGTACATTAAGTGACTGCTTCACCCTATCTATTGTATTATAACAGCAGCATGATGCATGCACTGCTAACTGCTAATATAGTAAACATTATTATATTTTCTGTGTTGACATTTGACTTCTTGTTCTTATTTTTACTAGTTGACCAATAATTCAAAAAGGCAGTCGAGTAATCTGTTATGAGGTTAAAATAAAAACTGATTCATAACATTGCTAATTGAAGATATTTGCTATTTCATTTGCACTGATAAACAACAGCTGTTGAATAAATAAGTCAGTTTAATAAAATACTAAATATGTGTTTTAGGGGTGTAATGCAGAGCCACTAACTGTATCTACATCTGTTTCGTGCTCCATTAATCTATATCTCTATTTGGATTTATTCCCAAGTGGGTGTGGCCTAAACCAGAAGGTTTTTTTTTATTGTTAATTAAACATGATCCTCACCGCTATGCCCCTAAAAACACTGGAAAAAACCCCAGAGGTAGAAATGCCAGCACTGTCAGCATGGTGTGTGAATTCCTGCCATGACAGCTCCTCAACCTCAGCTACATCACTCCACTTCATATCTGCCCACTAGCTTACACCCACAAGAAAGTGATAAACCTTCCGCTCAGGGAACCACTTTATATGTCTGGATATATGGTGGCTTCACCAATCTAGCTACATATGGGCTTCCTGCCGTTAAGCTTGCTAATCAATAAAAAAAATCCTTGCTGGGTCAATAGCACATGAATGTCTGCACTCAAAATAGCTTTAAACTTCCATAACTGCGTGAAAACACTTGTTCATTAAGCTCTACGAATGTTCTCACAACAAACGCTAAACAATCAGCAAAATAGATAAATAAAGTGTTCATCAGTACATGGATTTCTCTGATCCTGTAGTGTCTCTTGTCATGGAGACTCAGTACTCATCAAACTCATGTTCCTTTATTACAACTCTTAAGGGTATGCATTTGATGTCATCGTAGGCAGAAGTCACTGTGGTTACACCCACAAAGTGGCAAACAGTCTGAGTTGCCCTGTTAGCATTCAACTCGAATGGCATTAGAAAATACAATATAAGAATCACTGTTGAGTCCAACTGCTTTTAAGCAGACCATTGTTTGTTTTACTGCCAGTTTCGCAGTTTTCCTACTAAAAGCAGCCATTTGCACTGTTTTGCCTCTCAGTACCATTGGGGTACCAAAGTGATGTCAGTGCATACCATCTCTATGTTGTGTCACTATTGAACTTTACTGCTATCTACTGGATTTTTTAATGTATGACATTGTTTATTGCAGACCGTCATATCTCGTAACATTAGGGAAAGTGAAAATAAATTCATAGAGCCACCATGTGCTTCAGATCTGCTGTATACTTTAATGGGTCCGTCCTTGGCCCATGCTACACCCTTCCACCAAGTTTCATGAAAATCGGGTTGGTAGGTTTCGTGCAATCCGGCACCAACCTGCCGATTTTGTGCAGCATTTGCACCAATTAAATTACACTAAACATTAAAGATACACCAAATCTTGTAATACACTGTTGTGACCAGCCATGGAGGTAGCATGTTATTTCTACAGGGAAATTGTTCCTCACTGACTAGTAGATGAATCATCCAGTCTATGCAGCCCTTCATTCTTAGTTTATATGCATTATTAACTGTACTTGTTTCAAGGTCAAATTTGAAAAAGTGTTATTTTGTTCCCATGTAGTTCTGCTGAACTCTTCTTCCAGCCTGGAGTGAGTGAATTAGAGATAGCTGTGAACATAATCAATGATGACACTCCAGAAGTGGAAGAACATTTCCGTGTAAGCCTCAAGAACCCTAAAGGAGGTGCTGAGATTGGCTTTCGTGGCCAAGTCACTGTGATCATTTCAGCTAATGATGATGCCTATGGCATTATTGGCTTTTCCCAGGTATTACATATTGTGATCTAGCAATGTATACTGACTTAGGATAGCTCTTTTATGAAACCATCAATAAATATGCATACTTTATAGATTAGCAGGTTTTAGACGGCTGTTTATGTGTGAAACGCTAGTGGTAGATCAGTGGTTTAGACTTTGGACTACTGATTAACCAAGCCAAGTTTAGCCAAGCTGCCACTGCTGGGCCCATGAGCATGGCCCTTAACCCCCAACTGCTCAGATGTATAAAATGACATAACGTTAGGTCACTCTGGATAAGGGTGTCTGCCAAATGCCACAAATGTAAATGATGAAGATGCACATCCCTAGATCTGATTATTGTGCTTATTGTTCACTATTTATGTACTATAAGTACATATGCACTTTATGATATTTGCTGATATTTACTATGTTATGAGTTCTATTACTATGGCAAATGTAGTTTCTCTGATTGAGAATATTTCATAGGAAAATGTACAATAACTTTTTCTTTTTTTTTGTTTTGATATCATATATTTCCTTCAAATGGTAACATCTTGTATGTAAGGGAAACGGCCCTAAGTATGAGGCATTTGTAGCCTGCTGCATAAAGAGTTTGACCATCTTTAAGCTTTGTTAAACATTTCACCCATTTTGTGTTTGTGGCCAGAACTCTCTGTCTCTGGAGGTGGATGAGTTGGAAATTGATAACCCATTCTCTCTGAGTCTGGAAAGGAGAAGAGGCACTTTTGGGAGGCTCACTGTGAACTGGGCAGCCAATGGAAGCCTGGAGGACATTTTCCCAACATTAGGAGTGGTAAGAGTTTCTAATTCAGGAGCTGAAAACAAATGATAGCTGTCATTCTGGTATGAAAATAATCAGTGGGCCAGTATCAAGCGCAATATATTCTGATATGACTTGTGAGAACCATGGCCCATTTCAAAAGACATTGTAATGGTGCCAAGTTCTCATTCACTCCAGTAACTGGCAATAGATTTTCACCTTAATAAGTCTTCCCACAGGCTAATGGCAACGGTACATAATTCTTTTTATTTTTGTTTTCCTAGGTGACATTTTCAGAAAGTCAGACTATAGCCACCATCTCACTGACTGTATTAGCTGACAGTATTCCAGAACTAGCAGAGAAGGTGGCTATCATGCTAACAGATGTCACAACAGTTGGAGTTGTGGCTCCATCCGTGAGAGCTGTGATTGACCCACGACGTGCCAGAGCTGAGGTCACCATCAAGGCTAACGGCTCTCCATACGGAGTAATCGGCTGGCATCTAGACTCCCAGTATTTCATCACAAGCGAGCCTCCAAGTAAATCACCGTCTGAGCATATTTTGGCCAAACTAATATAATTAAGGGCGCCTCGACACATATAATAGCCTAATCCCACATTATTGTGGTGTACAACAAAGAGTTGAGTCTCTCGTTTTCTGCAATTACTATGCTAAGATTGCTAAGAAATATGTAAGTAGCTTGCACAGATCTTCACGTATATGACATTCAAATTTAGTGAAATAATACAACTTTGAACAACCCCATCATTTATTACTCTTCGATCATTTTTACACTTGAGCTCAGACGTTCAGATTTCTCTCTCATCTTGCAACTTTTAGAAAGCCCAAGCAATATCACATTGAGCATTGTGAGAGATCAGGGAGCATCTGGGAATGTGGTGGTCCACTATACAACCAGACCTGCACTCTCGTTGCCACTGGTCAGTCAAGCCAGTGAGGGTCAGGACTACATTGCCAAACAGGACAGAGTCATCATGATGGAGAATGCAACTGTTGTCCTCGTAACCATCACCATCTTACCGGTAATTAGTTCATCAGTGTTTCCATGCAACAAAACACAATGTTTTACTATGTACTGTTTTCTTAGACTTCTGCAAATTTGAACGTGTGTGAAATTTGTATATCATGCACAGGGTAAGCACAGAGCTGTTCATATGTCATTTTCTATTTTTATTTAAAGAAATATTGTAGACTATTTACTATTTAAGTAAAGAATAAAAACATTATGGGGCCTACTGTTATAGGAAAATAATCAACAGTGTGGTGGTGTGATAGGACACGATGCAAAGCGTAGTTATTTTTACCACCTCATATTTTATTATTTATATAACAGCATGTCTGAAGGTGTTTTACTCTTCTTATACTCCAGCAGTTTGACAACAATTAAAATGTTTAACTTATTATATAACGACAGGTTGTGCTTTTTATCCATTTATAATTACATTTAATGTTCTGGAACATCGACAAAACAAGTTATCTCATACATTATTATTTAAATTGGAAAGATCTCTATGCTGAAGATTTCCCATGTAGGAAAACGTAAAAAAACAACTTTACCTCTGACTGTTACAAAGCCCTGACACTGGAGACTCATTCCAAAAATGCTAATTAAAAAGAGTTAATCAACACCTTCTGACCAATCAGAACTGAGCATTCATCTGTGCCGGGATATAACACATATTAATGGATTAAATTACACATTCAGGGATACTTAATAAATAAGAAAATCCTTTTTGCAAATAAAATCATTTGTCATTACTCATTTTCATTCATTGTTATTATTAGTGGCATTTGTAATATATCCCTTGAGTAATATGTTTCTTTTCTCCTGATATCACAATTTTCAGCTTGCTTAGGCCATCTATGCTAAGCTGTAACCAAAGCTGTTTAAGTTGTTAAACAGAGAACCTGGATTTTCAAGCCTTGGTGATCATTAAAACCACTGCTGAAACCTTACCTTTTTTAAAGTTTCCTAAGAAATATCTCTCCCTTCTGCAAATTGCATTGATTGTTGAGTATTTTACCCTCATACACTTCAAGCTTTATGAGTTTTTTTTGGACTGAGAGGACTTGATTGTGCCTCCTGGCAAACGATCACATGCTTTGGTAGAGTGACTGCTGTTTTAATTCTGAGCTGTTCATGCCTCATGATTTTGAAGTCAGATGTTTCTTTTCCCTGATTATGTGGGTGCCTGTGAATCATCACAGGATGAAATTCCAGAATTGGCTGAGACTTTTTTGGTGAACATCACTGGTGTGGAGTTGATGGGAGATCAGAGCAGGGCAGGCCAGCCCAGAATCAGGAGGCCAGGAATGGAGATTGCTGAGATCACACTTCAAGAAAACGACGATCCCAGAGGAGTCCTTCAGTTTAATGTGTCTAAGGTATGATATTTATTCATTAACCATTTTCTATTTGCACAAACATAATTGATATATTGGAAAAAACGAACAGTAGTTTGATGCTTTTTTTAATCATAAAGAACATCTGTATTTTCAGGATGCTTCTGGACTAGTGTTTGCCTATGAGGTTCCTCCACCTGGTAATGTCCTTTATCTACCAGTGGTGAGGCTTGCTGGTAGGACCGGTCGGCTCGTGTTGTACTGGGAAGCTCAAGCAGTCATCGCCACTACTTACGATTTCAACCCATCTTCAGGCAACCTCACATTTCAAGATGGACAGGTGTATATTTGAATCTCCTCTGTTAAAAAAATGGAACCTAGATTATGCATAATTTTGAGCAAGTGACAATCTTTAATCGATATGCAATGTGTCTTTGTGTGTTTATTTTGTAGCGTAAGAAATGCAATGAAATCCAGTATGTCCAATATTATTACATCTCTACTGTCTTTATAGGCAAGCGCCATGCTCGAGATCACCATTATTGACGACACTCTTGTGGAGCCTATGGAAACCTTTCTCGTCAAACTCACTCACGTTATAGGAGGAGCCAGACTGGGAACCGACACTTCTGTTCTGGTCAACATCCCTGCCAATGATTCACCTCTGGGTCGCTTTGGATTCCAGGATCTAACAGTACATAGGAAATAATGATACTACTCCATAACAACATTCCTCAATGCTCTCTGCACATGTCTTATGCCTAATATTCCTTAAAATATTGTATCCTATTCTCCAGATTACTGTCTCTGAGCCCCAGTTTCCTGGTGACCCTGCATCCATGGCGAATCTGACAGTGGTGCGAAGTTCAGGTGGAGAGGGAACGGTCTATCTCATCTGGCTCCTGGAGCAGCAGGGGAGAAATGATCTACAGCCTCATAACGGGACTCTTGTGTTTAATGGGGTGTGTTTTGGGACTCTAGAGGAAATGTACCAGGCGTCCTCTATTAGCAAGTTTAATATGGAGCCCAATATACGCTACCAGTCAAAAGTTTGGACACACCTTCTAATTCAATGTTTTTCTTTATTTTTATTACTTTAAAAGAGAATGGATAATGATGGACTGTTGTTTCTCTTTACTTAGTTGAGCGGTTGTTGACATAAAAGGTTATTAGTGGAATTTCTT
>JAQQZR010000014.1:7309427-7336759 GCA_030068235.1 Notoglanidium macrostoma | reverse complement strand
AATTCAGTATATGCCATACGTGTTGCTTCATAGTTTTGATGTATTCAGTAATGTTTTACAATGTAGAAAGCAAAAAATAAAGAAAAACCTATGAAAAAGAGTAGGTGTGTCCAAACTTTTTACCGGTAGTGTATGTCTTAAGATTTTATGTGTTTGGTTGTTTAAGTAACAAAATTCTGCATGGTTTATGATTTAAGAGTTTAATTATCCTTCTATGATTTTAAATTCAATTAATTAAGTATATCAACTCTACATTTTGCTATTTTAATAGGTTACATTTGTATTTTACTATATTATCTTATTTTTTCATTCTATCCAGAGTGAGTCGAGCATGTCTGTGGTGATCCAGGCTTTGGCTGATGCAGTGCTGGAGGGTGAAGAGAGGTTCACAGTCCAGCTTCTCTCTGCCAGAAATGAGGCTGTTATTGACCCCACAAGAAGTGAGTGTTTAGACTATTCTCTGCCATTTCCAGTAGTAGTAAGTCAGCATAATTGCATTTCTGGCATAACCTTGAATGCTTCTCAGAGCTGATGAAGTTCATCAGAAGAGTTTTGAAGTGTCCTCATGATACTACTACAGAGATCTTGCAGACATCATGACTCACAGATCTTGGAAATTCTATTAGGGCTTGTTAACTTTTGTGTTTGCTCCATTAGACCTGGCTACAATTGTGATTAGGGCTGACCGTGGAGCTCTGGGCATCGTTGGCATTGCTGACTCTTCCAGGAATGTGCTTATCGGAGAACCTCAGGGCATGTACAATGGCACAGCTCTCATCAGGTACAACTTCACCACCCAATTTTTTTGTCATTTACATTTTAGATAACTGTTGAATGATGTGATGTGTGAGTTGTTAGTGATGGGGATGAGACCACCTATATCGAGTTAAGACCAGGGCTTTAAAGGGTCGAATCTGAGTCAAGCCCAAGACTCTGGGATCTCTCTCTGGGATGGTCGAGCCCGGTTCAAGACCAAGAGTCGAGAATGAGACATAAAAAAAAAATTTCTGATCCATTTTCAAGACCATGGATTTTAATTACTTATTTACTGTCACCTCTGTCAATATTGAAAAGTGAAATTTCTGTAGGGGAGATTGGGACTTTCACAGAGTGTGACATTTAATGGCATTATATAGCTCTTAACATAAGTTAACACAATTATATAGTGCTTTTTCCTCTGTAAAGCAGTACATCATTGTCTCTGTGGTGGAGAAAAATTTGACTTGATGCCTCTCCCTTAAAATTACGAGTGTAACTCATGCTGCTCTAGTCCAAGATCAGTTCCACAAATAGAATCGAATAGAATTTCCTTTTTCAAATACGAGATGAGACAGAGTACGTGAAAAGCTGGTCTTGAGCCCCGTCCCGAAACCATGACCTGACTCGAGTACTACAGCACTAGCATGTGTGTATGTGTGTGTGTTACAGTCTTGTCAGAGGGCCAGGCATTTTTAGTGAGATTGAGATATACTGGAACATCACACCAGCCATCGCCAATGAGTTTGTGGAGAACTCTGGGAAAGTTATCATGACAGATGGCCAGTCTGCAGCAACCATTCAGCTGATGGTAAGAGAACAAAAAGGCATTTTCATATGCTGAAGTATGCCTCATTATAAGTTGTAAGATACCGCTAACTTTTATTTTTTGTATGTAATATGGAAACACATCATTCCATATTAATTACAAAAGCACATTCAGGAAATGGAAGCTAGGTTCTTCATATGTGTAGCCTTCTCATGTTTAGTTTTGTCTTCTTTTCTCTTCCAGGCTGTGGATGATGTTATTCCGGAGGAAAAGCGTCTGTATGAGCTGAGTCTCACCTCACTAACTCCTGGTGCAGACATCAGCCTCAGTCGCCAGCGTGCCACCATCACCATGGCAGCCAGTGACCTGCCTTATGGCCTCTTCTCCTTCTCCCAGTCCTCATTGAGTGTAATGGAAGATGACAGATCAGTGAGTTACCTTTTTTATCCAATGATTGTCTAACATACAACCACTCTACATGGCGGTGAACTGGAACAAACAAGAATGACAGTTGATTTACATCCTTACTCTAACATTGTATTATGTGTTGTTCTTATTCCACATAAACAGCTGAATAACAGTGAGGTTATACTGTCAGTGTTGAAAAATTGCCATGCTATGTTAATATAGTTCTGATCAAATCAGGTACAAAGAAATAAAGATGGCTTGTCTGTAGGACTCTCCATAGAGCTTTGCACCACATAATCAACTCATGCAATGAATGGCTCAAATACCAATAGATACAAAAGCTATAATATTAATGAGATTAAACCCAATCTAGTCCAATTAATAATGTATCAATTATAACCCAGCCCTCTTTTTTGTGCTACTCTACTTCATACACACTATACCTTCTCAGAAGTTTTATTAAAATTATATCATACACTGCAAGTTTATCATACACTACATTTTAATGTAGTGTTAAGATCTGATCCATGTTTCTAATATTTGCATTTTTTTCCCTCCAGGTGAACATCACAGTGGTACGCTCCATGGGGCTGCTGGGAAGCGTGTGGGTGAGTTACCACACAGAGGGCCAGGCTGCAGTGAGTGGGCTGGACTTTGAGCAGTCATCAGGCAGGCTAATGTTCAGCCCAGGCCACAGCTCCAGAATCATTACACTGAAGATTATGGATGATTTGCTTGCAGAGGGACCTGAGGAATTCTACCTTAATATCACTCAGGTGCAACTCCTCAATGACAGGTAGAGAAACAAGAACCTTGCCGTCACTTCAGTACAGCATGGCATGTGTGCAAGATAATCAACTGTCTGTTGTGTATGGTCATTGGGATTTTTTTTTTTCATTCTGTTCATGGTCCTAAGTACACTCAACTTTGAAATAAGAGAACATGGTCTTCAAGTAGACCAGCCTCCAGCCATAGGCAATATCTCCTCAATCATGATTGTCATCCAGAAGAATGACAATGTCGAGGGCATCATGGAGTTTGACCCATCCTACATTAACATTACTGGTACGCACATACATTATTCACTTTCTTCAGTTGACATGCAAAGTCGCATTCAGAGTTAGCGACTTAAATCAGCTGCCTAATTTTCAAAATACAAATCAGTAGATATGCAGGAATACAGTTAATATTTTGAGTTTACATACTGCGTGTGCGGTGCCCTGGGTAAAGCATTCACATTGTGAAAATTTGACATTTTCTAATATATATAGCTCCAAAAAGTACAGATATGAAGTATATCCTGATATAAAATTTGTCTCTCTCTTTTCTGTGTATCTCAAGCACAGGTTTTAACCTTTTAAAATCTAGATAAACAGATGTAAAAAGTGAGAAAATCGCATTTAAAGATTACACCTCTACTACAGGGCATCACAGGTAACCGGTGTCTGATTATAAACTGGATTGACTGGACATACGTTTCTCCATTTCATTATGTCACATGGCTGTCCAACAACTTGGTCAAAGCCTGACATGCAGTGTGTGAGGAAATCACACTTACCTAGCATGGTTTTAGCCACCTATAGGCAGACTGACTGCATTTGCTGCTGCATTTCTTTAACCAGCTCCTTACGCAGTGTGTTCTTTTCAGGACTATAGCTATCTTTTTTGCTGTATGCCAGAATTCACAGCAGCATCAGACAGACCACCACACACTCATTTGTTCAGTTCACACCTCTGAGGTTGCCAGGTTTTTCTTGAGTTATAGTCTCAGGGAAATGAGTTTTTCAGTTCCCCTTTAGAACAAGTACTTAAATGTAAGCCACAAAAAAACAGGTAATGGAAAAGGCATACTAGTAAATTGCAATGCAATGTTGAAAAAAATCAAGACAAAATCAAGATTTTAGCAATAAGATTGAAAATGATATGATGTGATGTGATGTGATTATTATATGTTTTCTTTTTCATTGGTTTTAGTTGAAGAGGATGTTGGCTCTTTCTCACTTCCTGTCCTGAGGAGAGTGGGCATGTACGGGCAGGTCAGTGCCCATTACGTAACCAGAAGCTTGACTGCGCAGTCTGGCTCAGATTACATCCTACCTAATGGCACTATAACCTTCAGGCATGGCCAGAATGTCAGCCACATTAATGTCTCCATAGTGGATGATCTGGACAGGTGAGAGAGGTTTGGACGCTTCATGTGTCAGTTGATTTAACGTTGTGAAATATTTTGATATATTGTGTTGGGAATTTGAGTATCCTGTACATTTAAAATGGTTGATACCTCATATTTTATTTGAATGATAACACAAATAAAATCAGATGAAATCAGATGAAATAAAATCATTCCCATACATTTTCACAGGGAAAATAATGAGGTGTTTGAAATCCAGCTCACCGCAGCCTCAGGAGGAGCAGTACTGGGCACCCGACTCATCGCGCTGATTACCATTGCTAAAAGCGACTCACCCAGTGGAATGGTCCGATTTGTAAATCAAAGTGTGATCTCCATCCCAAACCCTGACACCACACTAAGGCTCAGTCTCGTTCTGGAGCGCTTCGGCGGGGTGGTGGGTGATGCCACGGTGAGCAGCGTCTAGATAATGACCTCATAACGTCACAACTCCCACAGTTCGCAAGCTTTCCACATATGGGGAAATGATTTTAGAAACCTTCCGTTCGATGTTTCCATTGCTTTATACATTCAGCAATGTGATAATAGGGGTCAGGTATTGGACAGCTGACCGAGAATAGATAGATGACCTGTCAAGTTAATGAAAGGGGAAGCTGAGTACTGGATACCACAGTGTTATCTTTATGGGAAATATACTGACTGATTTAAAGCTCTAATTATGCAACTTGCTGGAGTAAGCAATATTTTCAGTAGTGTAACCACAGATGTGTTTGAATATCAATAATTCCTCCAATGTAATGCATAATATGCATATTCTGCAGACATCACAGAGCTTATGATGACCTATTTTGGGTTTTCCAGAGTAAAACTTTAACACATTTTTAGCAATATTAGCAGTATTTTGTACTATCAATAATAAGAAGCATTAATTTAGTCATTAAAATGACAATATTTTATGATAATTGCTCTATATGACTGAATAATATTTCTAATACAGATTTGAAATCTAAAAGTCAGATGAAATGCATTTATCATTTATCCAATTGTATTGTCTCTTAAGACAATAATGCTAATTGTGAAACATTATTGTTCTCTCTCAGATAATGTGGAACATTCTGGGACCCAACACAAATGAAATATTGCCGCCTATAAACACGGATTTTGGTGAACCTGTGAATGGAACATTCCATTTCAGAGATGGAGAAGGGGGAACGCGTAGCATCGAACTCCAGATTCTGCCCCATGGGGAGGTGGAAGTGGCGGAAACGTTTGTAATTAGACTCAGCCACCTGTTTGGAGACATGGATATTGACCCCAGAGCAGGCTCTGTCACACTGCGGGTATGTTATTGTTACCCTACTGAACGTCTTATTGTTAGGATGAAATATAATTTAATCTGTTTGTTGCTCATAGAAATGATCCCAAAGCAAAAATCTAATTTGTAAAGGTCCAGCTACAGTTCCACACACCTACTCATTTACAGACTTTCATAGGCATTTGACTATTTTCTACATTGTAGAACACATCTAAACTATGAAATAACACATATGGCACATATAGAATTAATAATTATTATGTTTCATATTTTAGATTTGCACACTAGTCATTTGGAATGCTTTTCTTAATGCGTTTGAGATAATCAGTTGTGTTGAGTCGAGGTAGTGTTAGTATACAGTAAATAGCCCTATTCAACTATAGTAACTGTAGTAATCCATATTATGTCAATAACTACTCAACTAAGTAAAGAGAAATGACAGTCCATCAGTACTTTAAGGCATGAAGTGTCTTCTATGGAATAAAAGAATAAAGAAAACCATTGAATTAGAAGGTGTGTTCAAACTTTTTCCTGGTTGTGTACATAAAAATTCCTTGGTCCAGAAATTCAACTTACATGACTGAATGGGGTTAAAAGATAACTAGGCTGCCAAGCTGCCACTGTTGGACCCTTGAGCAAGGCTCTTTTCCCTCTCTGCTCCAGGGGAAACATACCAACATACCTTGTGCTCTGACCCCAACTTCCTAACAAGCTGGGATATGCAAGGAAAAGAATTTCACTGTGCTGTAATGAATATGTGACAAATAAAGACTTCCTCTTGTCTTCTAACACACATAAGACACATCAATTCGATTATTTTATGTTTCACTGTGGCATTTCACTTGTATAATAAACGAATAATTCTCTGTCTGAATATCTTTAAAATTATCAACTTTTTTGATGACTTATTATATTACCTTGATCAAGCCATATTGTCACTACATTAATTCAACCAGAGAGGGTTAATTAAACTGAAAATAAAATCTATGAAGGGCTGTAAAAAAAAAATTATCTTCAGCACTCTACATAATGAATTCTTGTTCTTTTGTGTGCGTGTTTAACAGATTGCAAAGTTTGGTGACCCGAATGGCATAGTGCAGTTCAGCGAGCAGGATCTGAGAGAGCGTGTTTATAGTGAACCTGCAGACCATGAAGGTCCACTTAACATCTCCCTCCTTATCACACGCAGAGAAGGAGTCATGGGAAACATCACTGTAAGGACAACGCACACTCATACTCTTTATGAATAATCTCACAAATTATCATCCCCTTTGCATCAAATCATTCCAAGGACATTTTTTATGGTGTTAAAGTAGACATTTTATGTAGGACTTTATTAGTATCAAGTCAGTGTTTTAGCAGTGACCCAATTAAAAGATTGTATCACCATATAAGTCAAGTCACCTTGACTAATAGTGTCTGTAATAAGAAATACCACTAATAGAAAGTTTCAGTATGACATAGATAACTAACATTTTATTGAATTGTATGGAATATGTTTTAATAAACAACAGGAAAATGGTTTATTACACTCAGCCCTATTACTTTTCCTCAGGTGTTCTGGGAGATCCTCAGTGACACAGACACAACAGGTGACTTTCTCACCCTCCACGGATCAGCTACCATCCTGGCCGGTCAGCGACTAGCAGAGATTGTCCTTACCCTACTGCCTGACCCTGTGCCTGAGCTGGAGGAGGTCTACACAGTCCGTCTGAGCTCGGTGGAGGGTGGTGCTGAACTTGATGCCAACCGCAGCAGCGTCCGCCTCCGGGTTCGTGCCAACGACGAGCCACACGGGGTGTTTGCCCTTTTCAGTGAGCACCAGAAGCTACTTGTGAATGCCACTGACCATAGCAGGTACCTGGCGCTGAACATTAGCAGGCTGGCTGGGACGTTTGGCAGCATCAGTGTTGGATACCAGATCAGCTATCCAACTCCTGGCCAGAGCTTCACTGAGGACAGATCTACTGGGAGCACTGTGGTGAAGGATGGAGAGAAGTCGGCCAGTTTCACTGTGCCAGTTAGCACACAGGTTTGTCATGCACATATTTGGATGGTATTCTTTTAATGTACATGATTTCCATTTAAATGCACATTTTACACAAATTCTTTGGGGAAAAAATCATATTTTAATGGTACAGTGAAACAAACGAAAAGGAATCTAACTAGAATGCAGTTGGAACGTAATGTATCATGGAGGTGTAAAGCCTAAGCAATGTTTTTACAATCTTTAGCTGTCCAGTGGAGACCAAAATGGTCTTCTGCTGTTGTAGCCCATCCATCTCAAGAGTCAACATATTGTGCATTTTGAGATGCTTGTCTGTTTACTGTGGTTGGAAAGAGTGGTTGAATTACTATACACTTCTCATCTCGAACCGATATTGCAATCCTCCTCTGACATCTCTTTCATCAACTAGCCATTTATGCTACCAGAACAACCACAAAGATAGTTTCAGAAATATTCAAACAAGCTTGACTTGGTTCTGCATGATTTTATGCATTGTGCTACTGCCACATGATTGGCTGATTAGACAACTGCATGAATGAACAAGTGCACAGGTGTTCCTAATACAGGGATCAAATCCAGGAAGTAACTGCTGTGTACTTCAGTAATCATAATGGAAATAGTTGATGCTTCTGTGATCCTGCTGTTGTGTTGTTGTTGTTGTTGTTGTTGTTGTTTTTGATCATGCTGACTGAACGTAAATCATACTTATGAATAATGAGGTAAGTTAAAGGCAAATGTACAATTTCCTGTTAACATCCTATTCTTCTTTGCAGGTTTTCTTCATAACAGGTTTTAACATCACAGTGCAGTTGATGAATGTGAGTCTGATAGGACCGCTGCTCAGCTCTCCTCCCCGCCTGCAGCTGGATGCGAGGATTGCTGTTGTGTCTGTGCCTGAAGAGGCTGCCAATGCTGAAGTCAGTTTCCATATTAAACATTTAGTATTCAGCTAAAATGCAAAAATGCAACCAAATTGCCACAAGAGGTCACTATAGTTACACAGTGTGAGAAGAAGTGTTTTTATGTATTTCTTTTAAAAAATGTTCACGTCTCTTGTAGAAAACACACTATTACAATACTTTGCAGTAAATTAATCACCCTGTTTCCAGGTGGGCTTTGCCTCCTTGGACCTGCAGGTGTCTGATGTCAGGAGCGGCCGATGTGATGCATTAGTCCACAGGACGGGTCTCTATGGAGACGTGACCGTGCAGTGGAGAGCTGGATTTCCTGCTGGACAGAGTCCATCAGGCTACCAGCCTGGAGCAATCACTCCCAGCTCAGGTTAGTTATCATCAAACTCAGACACAGAGGATTTCCAGATATGCACACTGTGGAACATAAGTCAGAGACTGATGATGTCAAATAAAGAAACATAACATTAGTAACATTAGTACCAAAGCTTTTTTATGTAAAGTGATATATTGTATAATGTGGATATAGTGTATAGATCTCTGCAGGTTAAATTTTTCCCAGCTTTGCTTAATGGCGTGTTTGCTTTTGCATTTTGTCTGTAGGCACCGTGACCCTGTCTCATGGCCAGAGGAGCAAAATCATATCTTTTACAGCTGTGAATAATATGTCGGTGCCTGTTACACATGCAGTTCATCTGACTACTATAGAGTCCATGTCACCAGGTGGAGCCAGATTCAGGTAACACTTGCTCCATACGTACTTTTGAATTCATATACTTTTACATATGTTTATTTTTGTTGTCATTATTGTTCACTAATGAGTCTGAGCTGAAATGATCCATGTGGTACTATATATATCAAAGTTTCCTTTTTTTTACACTAATATATTTGATAAAATGGAACTTTTTGAAAGTTTTTGAAAGAAATCATTCTGACTTCCATCAAGTTATCAAGTGTTCCTCATATATAATCTCATCATATTATATATTACACTTCCTTACTAGGTGCATGCCATGGTAAATGATGCCATGGCATTGTTACAATGTTTATATATTGTGTTTCTGTGATTGTTCAGATCTGGTTACACCGTGGCAGAGGTGGAGTCACTGGGACTGTATCAATTTCATCCTGACTCTCAGAAGCTGGCTATTGCAGAAGACGTGCACACCATCACTATCTACGTCCAGCGCCTCTATGGCTTTCGCACCAACCGCACCCAGCTCCATTACAAGACCTGGCCAGGCAGTGCCCTTCCCGGTGAAGATTTTACCCCAGTGCATGACGGGCAGCTACTCTTTGAAGGCCGCCAAACATCTGCCGCAATCAACATCTCCATTTTAGATGACTCGCTGATGGAACCTAACGAGACATTTTATGTAAACTTGACCGATGTTCGCGTTATCAGTGCAGGCTACACTACTCTTAATGCTCGTCCACGTATTGTAGCTGAAAACAGTATTTCTGCTATTACCATTCTCGCCAATGACGCGATCATAGGATATGGATTTTTAAGTATTGGCCCAGCGATGAGCCGCACTTCTGAAGACAGGCTGGAGGGGGCTCCAGCTCAAAAAGTTGTCCTGAGAGTACGTAGGACAGCAGGGCAGACAGGGGTGGTAAGTGCTCGGGTTCGTGTTTATGATGGTGGGCTTGTTTCTCCGGAACTGCATGGGGCTCCATTTCTTCAGGAGCACAATGGGACATGGGCGAGGGAAGGGGACGACTTTACACTCGAGTCGCAGATGGTCACTCTGTTGGAGGGGCAAACAGAGGCCGAGGTCAGCCTCTTAATTCTAGATGACCAGGAGCCAGAGGGGCAGGAGGTCTTCTATGTCTACCTCACCGAACCAGAGGGGGGAGCACAGATCGTCAGCTCATTCGATGAGAGTTTCTTTGCCAAAATCATTATTCTAGGTAAATGCATTATTTGTCTTACTGTTAATCCATAAGTGGATTTGTTTGACCATGAACTGACATGACATCACAGCCTGCATTTCTGTACTTTCTTTATTGCACACCTGTTGACTTCCTCTTTACCCCCTGGCTGAATATCAGCTGACATCTTAAGGGCCATTCTGATTCTTTGAAGCTTGTTAAATGAGGCTTTAATGAGTCAAGGGATTGCATGAAAATAACTACAGATTCCACAAGTAAAACTAATGTTATATTACCACACCGTAGAAAGGAACAAAGCTACAAAAATAGAAAGCAAAATGTTTCTATACTTAAAATAGTCACATACATTTTAAAAAATGGCTAAATTTAGGCTTCTGTTTATATTTTCTGGCCCAGAAATCTAGCTCCACTTTCAGGCCAAGCAAAGCTGTTCGTGACCCTTTTTCTAAAAGTGAACCCACAAGGCAAACATAGTTTCAGTTTAAGGTATAGAGTACATGCATGAAATGGGAATGCTTGTGAATAAATTACAGACTGCTCCTGTACTATTCTAAGCAAATGTTTTATCAGTTTTGTATGATGCCTGTTTTCTATAATATATTTCTCTCAGGGAGTGATCTTCACAATGGAATTGTGGGCTTCACTTTGAATTCTCAGACAGGCCAGGTTCTGGATGAAGACTCAGACAACAGGACAGCCATACTCTTCCTCCAGAGGCAGGAAAACAGGTAAATGTCTTCCACATCTTTGTCTCTTAGTCTGCCTGCCATAGAACACCTAATGTTAATGTTGCTGGCCATAGTTCAGAGCGTTGGACAGGATTAACACCTCGGTTGTGTATTTGACAGAGCATTTGAGGATGTTTTTGTGTCCTGGCGGGCCACATTTAGCCTCACAGCTCCAGCCTTGCTCAGTGAGGGAATCAATCTGACACAAGAGCTGCAGCAGACCTCAGGCAAGGTGCTGTGCAGGAGAGGACAGGTTCTCTGTCTCCTCCATCTGGAGGTCCGACCAGATCAGGTACAAAGGCAGGAGGAGGCTGTCTGAGAAACCAATACCAGACGTCCAGTCGTCTCTCTTCTTCTCTCACTCACGTTTATTTTTTCTGATGCCTCTTAAGTTCTCTAAATTGCTTTAGAGGTTTTTTTTTTCCAACCCAGTTCCTCTAGCTAGAAGTGCCCTTTATCACAATTGTTAGAATGGTATAGTGTCGTATCAGTGTTTTAACCATTTCTAGACAATTGTCAGTTTATCAATGTTGCTTGTTTCTGTGATATTTTATATTCACTCTAAATTATATTTTAAATTCAGACTAGGCCCATCCAATGATTCAAATAATTAATAATGAAAACACTCATGCTTAATGCACATTTTAAAGTCCACACAAGAGGATGGCACAGTGACTAAAAAGTAGCAGCTTTGACAGCCCTGTTAATGGTGCAGACACCATTCTGCTCTACAGGATCTTTGAACCTTCTCCTGTCCTTTTGCTCTTTGCAGGAGCCCGAGTTCCAGGTGTGGTTCCTGGTTGAGATCTATGAAGTAGGAGATGGTGCTGCGATTAATCAGAGTGCCCGCTTTGCTAACATCACCATGCTGGAAAGTGATGACCCTCGGGGGCTGGTGTATTTTGCCGTGGGCTCCCGGCTGCCTGTGGCCACGCTCAGAGCAAACAGAGTCACTCTGCAGGTCTACAGGGAAGGCAGTGTGGCATCAGCTATATCTGTGAAGTACCAACTGCAGGTGAGGTGCAGTGGCATAACATATACTCATGGTCATTGAGATATCACATTCATATACAAATATACACACTGCTGATGAAGAGGTGGTAATAACCCTCTTTGCTGCCCATAGTTTATTAGACACACACAAACACACACTCACATACACACTTTATTTTGCTCAGAGTGCAGATCTACACCAGGTTATGTAATATGACCTTACAGACCTCATGAATAGGGTTAAACATGTGACACAAACACTGATCTTGAACTAAATTTGGCATTTTGAGGCTTAACCCTTGACTTCTGAAAGGCAATGATATGGTTCTACAGTTCAGCTGGAACTCAGAATTTGACAAGCCGGAGACAGAGTGACTGTGTCAGCCTTAAGGATTACTTCTCACGCTCTCTCACTGCTCTCTTTTCTGTCTTTTTTTTCTTCTATTTGTTCTCCGCTGTGCATAACGTTTTTGTCAATTGCCCTTCATCTGCACTGTTTCTATCCCTAAAGCCAAACCATCAAGCCTTTTTAAAATATGATTAACAATTTATCAAACGACCCCATTTGGCTGCTCTTTCAGTCAAATATTTTGCTGTCTGAATGATAAATACCTTCGCATACCATCTGCTGTTCGATGTCTGAAAATTCTCATCTCTGTTGACTATGTATATTTTTTTTCTCATAAAAGAAAGCACCATCATTTCTGTATATGTAAATACCACATAAAAGTATTTTGGCACACTTTCCTGAAAACGCATTTTATGTATAATAGAAGTCCAAGAGCAACAACGGAATGTTTTAATAAAACTTTTTTGTTTCTTTTATCCAGCTAAACCAGAGAAATACCAAAATATTTTTTGGTTACTTTGAAACAACACTGATTTTTTCTTTTAATTCTCCACAGGAGCTGCCGAAGGCTGAGTCCATTGGTCCCAATATGATCTGGCCTGCTGTGGCTGACGCAGATTTCATCATGGACAGTGGAGAGCTTACATTCGATATTGGCCAACACAGTGCTGGTCTGGATATCACCCTCACACCCAGTGTCGGCTCCTCAAACCCCACACCTAAGCGCCTTCGCGTCATTCTCTCTGATGCCACTGGAGGTGCCCGGGTTCACCCAGTGTATGGGACAGCAAATGTGACTCTGGTTTCGGACACTGAAGCTCAGGCTGTGTGGGCACTGCTGGATCAGCTCCATCAACCTCTGGATGAGACACTGATCAACCGTGTACTTCAAGGGCTTATTAATAAAGTCAGCATAGACATGACACAAGAACAGATGACCGCTGTGCTGGATGCAGCAGGGAAGGTGAGGATGAGTGTGTGGGTTTATATAAGTAGCTTGTGTTACAGATGTTTTCCAAACTGAAAGCTGCTGTTGCCTTCTTAACCAGGGAGATGATGAAGGGCAGCCAACAAGAGGTTTTCTAAAATGTGTACAGCCCAGAACTTGTAAAGACATGGAGAGATTAAATAATATATAATAATCATTTATGTAAAGATGATACGACTTGTTTGATTTTTGGATTAGAATGGATTATATTTTGAAAATGTTCTCAGAATACAGAATGTGTCCTCTGAATGATCATGATGTCTCATGCTACACCTAGATCTTAAGTGAGGCCGAGCGGACTCCTCTGAAAGACAGCAGCCGTGCTTTGACCCATGACCTCCTCTGTGCCCTTGCCAAACCAAGCCGCACAGACACACGAGGTTTGAGCCATTTGGCAACAGTAGCTGAGCGTTTTGCCTTCTCGCTGGTTAGTGACACACCATGCAGCACCGATGGCCAGAGGTAAGAGTTTCAAATCTACCGTTGCCTGATTTAACTTCCTGGAACTAGCGAGCTTCTCTGTGTAAAGAAATGCATACAGATTGCACACAAGTGCTTAAATTTATAAACCAGCCTCCAAGATTAGTCCTAATATGGCTGGTATAGTAAGGATACATTAGTGCATTCACATAATTGCTACCTGACCATAATGAGCTTCAGGTCTAGTTAGTATTTCAGGTAAAGTAAATGAATATGTGCAATTAATATGTTAACCCTCATATTCTTTTTATCAGTTAGGCATGGATCCAAATGCATTGTTTGTAGATTCTGTTCTTCTCTTTTGAGTATTGTATATTAATTTCAGTTAGCAATATCAATAAAATTCATGGAAATTGGTTTACCAACCACACGCATGGTAAACCTCGTGATGGCTGTTGCTTCACGTTTGTGAATATTAAATGATGTTTTACGGTCAGTTTTATGGTTTTATGGTCTGCCTGCAGGGCAGAACTCTCTGCAGTGTTATGCAAATTAACTTTTCCCTGTCAATCGTAAAACCATTTAGGGAATAGGTTCAAGTGAAGGTTAAATGTGTGTGTTAATTTTCTTAGGCAAATATTCAATTATGTAACTGAATTATCTGACTCCAGTTTATGGGTGTGATGTAACTGCTTCCAAACAATTATCTTGGGTAAATCTCTTAGCTTGTTATACTGATAAATTGAACATTAACTTTAAAAAAATATGAGAGCTTTGAACATTTAACTTGAAAAGAATGAGTGCTTAAGAAAGAAATCTATTTTTTACACAATACCAAGAAAAATAGAAGCAATAAGTAAAATGGACGACAAACATACAAGATCAGTGGATGAACAGAGATGAACCAAGAATTGGATGAAGTTTTAATAGTATCAGTGACAGATGGAAATAGTAACCCCTTTTACACAGCCTGATCAAGGCGATAATGTTTATGTGCCTTTGTTCTGCCTCATCTTTCTATGTAAAAGGTCCGAATACAGAATGGCAGGTCACTTCATTCTGGCCTTGAGCTGGAACAGAGCCAGAACCAACGTCTGCGTGAAATGTAAAATGTTTTTGACATTGACATTGCTCTTTCTGAGACCAGGACGAATTTAAACGTCCCCATAGACGGCATCCAAGGTCCCCACACATTTCTGCCTCGAATCACTTCCCACTTCTCATCTCACTTCACTTTCTCCTCCGACATATTTCTGATCGCACAAACTCAACTTTGCATTTGAAGAGTGGTATAAATATTCACAGCTAGAAAAAGCACCACAACTATAAGTTTACCCACATTTATTGTTTAGAAAGCAATGCTGGTATGCTCAGGCTATTCATATTCTATCTAACATGCTGTATGTTGTACGTCACTCTTCACACTGACCCTCCGTTGTGATACGTCATGCCTCATGTTCCAGAACACAGGCTTACTATGTTAAAACACACACCGGGTGGCTGTATGCCAGTTTTGAATAGCTCAGTGTAAACAATCAAAGCCGGCACATTGAGGGGTTTTCGTTACGGCGGTATTGCGGGATGTCTATTTAAAGAAGGCCATTGTCTCCAGTGAGATGGGATGTTAGTTTTTCTAAGACAGAATGTGGATGATGGATGTCTGTCACATATTAAGAGTTGCAACCTTTTACACCCATGTGTGAACTTTCAAAGTCCTATATTGTCTTTGATGACATGGAGTAAGGTCAGTGTTTTATATAAGGCAGCTGGGGGAGAGAAGATGTGTTCAACCTAGTGTGTGCAGTTTCCGGAATTGTTCACCATGAAATATGTGTTAAAAATGACACCAAACATGACATAACTATACAGGTATGATGTAAATACGAATGATCAGCTTAAATCCTGTGATGAAGGAACTTGCCTTGGGGTGTGAACTGACACACCAGCACATCAGACCTGCCTACCCCCCACATACACACAACCCATCACACAGTTGTATTGTTCCACTTTTAAAGCCTTTTTTTAGGCTTTCTGGCCTGAACAGTATGTAAGGATTAACTTTGATTCCCTCTATACCATTCCTACAGAGGCAAGACCCTGGACACGTGTCCTTACTTCACTATCACAGCGCACCACTGGTATCCCACAGACATCAATGCACACACCTTTACAGGCACGAACGGTGACACCTTCACCCTGCCCGACACCCTCCTGGAGGTGCCAGTACTGCCTGAGGGGGGCATGTCTCCCTTTGCCTGCCAGAAAATACACTTCACTGAGTACCACACTGAGCACTGGTTCCTCACTAACACAAAAGCCTGCGCTCTCAACAACAAGGTGAGGAAAGCTAAAGGTGTTTCATTTTCAAATCAGCAGGTAAATTGTGTGAATTTTGGTTTCAGAGAGTACATATTCAATACATGAGGAATTTCCAAATGTTTGCTCCTAACAACTGATTGGTTAGTGATGAGATAGATGTTTATTAGTAATTCACTGATATATACTTCCTGCAGAAGTTCATGTTTCATGTTTATGAAAGGAAACTTTCATCCAATTCTATTCATATTACAGGTTTCTTTATTCTGTGGGTTTTAATTTAAGTGCATAGCTTCAAAATGTAGTTATTCTCTACCTTTCTGTGTGTTTAAGTAAAAAGTTTGCAGTTTTCAGTCATTCAATTTATATAACAAAAGACTAGTTGAGTATACTCAGTAAAATAATAACTAAGTCAAAAGAAGAAGAAGAAGATTACCATGATACCAAGAATAAAAGGGGAAGGATGAAAAATAAGGTTCAGATTTATGAGCCTCTAAACACAGGGTATTAACTAGGACATTTGTTTCTTACTTATGAAGTCACGCACTTGCATTAAAGCATAATGGGCAATTTCTCTTGATTCTTAAATCTTCATTTTAATGGTAAAATCACAACTGACCAATGAAATATAGTAGCGATCAATCAAAACTTCACTATAATAGTGTATGTAAGACCCATTTCATTGGTTTTAGCAACTGTCCAGATGGTGGCAGTGTTGTTCAGTCAGTCAGTCGTCCGAGTCACGGCTCTTCCCTTCTCTCTGAATGCTATAATTGTAATTTACACGTGTTATATATTAAAAGGCAATTCCAATTTGTCAACACTGCAGTTTCCCAGAAGATGATGTTTGTATATTCCTGGTATTCTGTCATAGATAAAAACTTAGCCAGTGTGTTATTTATGAACGTTTTTCTTTATTGCGTGTATGTGTGTGTAGGTATTCTCTGTTAGTGTACAGGGCCGGGGGTCCAGACCTTTAGCAGATGGTAAAGAGGTGGTGTACCGCATACACACACCAGACCGGCGGGTGAAACCTCGGCAATCTCTGTGCCTTCTGTGGAACCAGGCAGCTGAGAGGTAGTTTACCTAACACCACACACACACATATCTAACATCGTGAGGACTTTCTATTGAGATAAATATTAATGCAACAACTATGCAACTACAAATACTATGATACACCTAAATCTATCACTAATCCTAACCTCAGTAACCAAAAGGAAACCTTTGACTTTTTATTTATTTATTTAATTTTTAAAAGCTGCAGTTTTTGTAAAAAAAAAAAACAAAAAAAATTGACTTGTTCCTCATAAAATTATTTGCTCACAAAATAGTGCGTATCCAGTTTAAATCTGTGTGACATTTATTTCAGCTGGCTTTCTGACGGTCAGTTCTGTCGAGTGATAGATGACAGCGAAAACTTCGTCGAGTGTGCCTGTTCACATCTGTCCATCTACACAGCGTCCGCTGAGATCGGCAGATTGTCTTCATACAACGAGGCTTTTTACACTGCAGGCTTCATCTGCATCTCAGGTTCAAGCCTGATTAATTCTTTAATCACTTTAAAATAAGTAGAGCGAGTTGAGACTTGCCTTCTTCTTAAAGTGTTTCATTAACCTTTCTTTTTAGTTACAAAGATTACAAATCTACTTTGTTTGTAATGTGTTGTGTCTCCTTTCACAGGTTTTGCCTTGGCCATCATATCTCATGTGCTGTGCTCCAGATTCCCCATGTTTGCTGCCAAACTGCTCACACACATGATGGTGGCCTGCTTAGGAACACAGGTAGGACAAGTTATAAATGAACAAACTGTTCAAAAAATAAAGTCCATTCAGAAAATTCAGCAGTTTTGTGAGAGGCTCTTTCCTTTTTCTCCACCTGTAGTAACAGGGTGTATTTTTTGCAATCGAACACATAATTTAGACTGCTTTTTCCTGTTTTACTCAGTTGCTATTCTCATGGTCAGAAATGAACCCTCCGACACTAATGTGGATGGTGCTTCAGAGGGTGTGACATTTGAAACTTGCTGACACAAAGATATTTTTAAACCCACTTTGGTTCAAAATTGTGCAAACTTTACCATCTTTCAGGTTCTCCTTGACAAAATGTACCCTTAAAAAGAAGGCTTCAAAGTCCATTCCCACTTCTTAGCACCCAATATTGTAGATGTACTATAGCATATATATTTGGATACTTTTGCCAAGTATTAACTGAGTCATTTGATTCATAATAAATAAGAACAAACAGCTCAGTGACTGCTTAATGTGGTTCAGACAGCTCATGTGACATCAGAAAGTGTCAAACAAAACAGAGCTGGAATAGCCCATGTCCCAGAGGCTCATGTGTATAAGTTACGCACCCACATAAGCACATCACATGGCAAGAAACGCATTTGCAGTAAATTCTACTGTATAAGTGAAATACACTCATCGTTTACTTTATTAGGAACAGCTGTACCTTCACAACACACATCAAAATGTGATCGCAGACTATTTTAGAAACTGCTGATCTCTTGGAACTTTGACTTGAACAGTCTCTAGAGTTTACACGCAACAAAACACCAGACGTTCATTGAGTTGCAGTTCTGTGGGTAGAAACGCCTTGTAAAAGAGAGATGTCAGAGCAGAATAGCCAGAGTGGTTCGAACAGACAGGAAGACTTTTGTAACTTAATTAAGCACTCTTTACAACTGTGGTAAGCACTCTCAAAATGCAAAACACACCGAAACATAGAGGTGGATGGGCTACAACAGCAAAAGACTACATCAGTTTCAACTCCTGTCAGCCAAGAACAGGAATCTGGGGCTACAGTGAGCACAGCTTTATCGAAACTGGACAGCAGAACTTGGAAAAAACCCAGGTGATGTGTTTCCTATCCATGCCTTACTTTTGCATATGATAATGAAGAGCCAAGCTACATGCAAAAGAGTTTAAAAATAACATATTTCACTCCAGGTGAAGCAGCGTAGAGCACATATATGTTGCTTTCTTCTTCATTGGCCCAAATGTCTGTACATATCCTTAGTTTATAATATTCCATATTTATGCCTCAAATGACTATAATATGAGCTGACCGGATGTCCCTGCCCCACAATGTTTAGCTTAAAAGTTGATAACTTTAATCCTGCCCTTTATTTTATTGTAGAATATGTAAAATTATGTGATGTTATTCAGAAAACTAAACGAATGCGGTTTAGAAGCATGAAGTCTTCTTTTGAAACCACAATGACCAGGTGATCCTTGCGTACCTCTTTTGTCCACGCCTCTAATGTCCATTCATTGAAAGGTATTTCTAGGAATTACATGATAACAGCTTGGATGAACACATCTAATTAAGACCGTATGAGCTACCAGGGTGACAACCCAGCTATCTCAGGTCTTCCTTCCCCATAAAACCAGAGGAAAAGGAGGGGGGAGCAAGTGGCTAGTGGACTGATGCTTGTGAACAGGTGACCTTAACCAGAGCGGGAATTTTCCACTGGTCCTGAATTAGTATTGTGAAGCCGAATTACATGAAGATGCTCACAGCCTTAGCAGGTCTCCAAAAACCTGTATGCATTCTGTCATTCATTAAACATTTTTGCTTTTTCTTACTCGTCACGAACTGTTTTGCATGGAAAATTCCATGCTGGCCGTTTCAAGCAGCTGTGGGTCTTACAATGACACAGGCTGAAAATGGTCTGTCTTGTCTGCTTGTACTGTCAGTTTTAATGCTTTCTATGTGTAGAAGAAAAAATGGTTACACTTTCTGTGAACCTCAGGTTTCTAAATCTCTACACCTATTCTTATAGTTCTTTGTAAGTAGGAAATGACTCACGTCACGTCAAGAATTTAATGATGAGTTTGGTAATGTTTTTATAATTATGAATAAATATTATAGTTGCCTAATAATTATTCAAAAGTTATAAAGCTTGTGCAGTACACCACATGCCATTATAATGAATAATGCCAACATGATTGTTATCAAGGAAGTACTTTATTAGCACATTATTAGAGCTTTATGGGGCATTTTCAGAGTTTATAAAAATGCTTACAAGGAAACATTACCAACTTACAAAAAAATCTATGCACATTTTAAAGATTTGGGCTCTATAGGAAGTGTCACCAAAGGGAAAAAAAGTTTAAAATCTTTTAGTGCTCTGCACTGTTGCCTCACAGTAAGAAGGTCCCAGGTTCAATGCCTTCGTCGACCAAGGTGCCGTTCTGTGCGGAGTTTGCATGTTCTCTCCGCCTGCATGGGTTTTCTCCAGGTACTCTGGTTTCCTCCCACAGTCCAAAGACATTCAGGGCCTAGTTGATAGGCTACTGCCCATATGTGTGAACGTGAGTGTGAACCGTTGCTCGTTTCTGTGTTAGCCATGCAATGGATTGGTGTCCTGCCCAGGGTGTACCCCGCCTCTGCCCCATAGTCATCTGGGATTGGCTCCAGCTTCCCCGTGATGGATCAAACGATATAGAAAATGAGTGACTGAGTAAGTGGCTTTGCACTTTGTACTGAGGTTCATAGCCTACAAAGTTTTTGTCTATATATAGTCCTGCATTTTAATGGTTTATCTGTAAATCAACAATCATGTGGTATTTGGCAGCTCAGTTGTTTTCTTGGCCAGCTCTCTCATTGTATCATTAGTTCATCCACAACCAAGTTAACCAAAGGTCTAGGTTTGATTCTGACTGTGTAATTTGAATGTGGAGTTTGTCCGATTTGTTGTTTTTCAGCATGAGAACAGACACGTGGCAGCACCAGTAAAGCAGGCCTTCAGAAAAAGCAGAATAAATTAGGAAATTTCAAAAATCAGTTGTTTGGTACTTTTAAGAAACATACTTTTAGTCAAGAAAAACTATTGAGGATGTCAGAGAAGCACATACACTTTGCTTCCATTGATGTGTTATTGCATCTAGTGATCAAAATGAGAACTGCAACAGGGCAAATAGAGATCCATTGGGGCAGCGCTTTTTCTGCCCCATGCTCACTTTAAGAACATTTTGGTTGGGGGGAGAATCAAGAGCACAGTTAATGATAAGATTGCCAGCTTGTTTAAAAATAAGTTTAAACGTACCATAGAGCTCTTACTTTATGACGAACATTCTGAGTTAAATATTAGAAAATTTTCACAAAATTACGAAGTGTAAGTGCAGACCGTGTGTCTGTGATGTACAGAAGCATTTTTATTGCAAAGACTGACGATGGAGTGGATAATGTTCGTACATCAGATATGTGTGTTTCCCCATACAACGTCTAAGGAAACGAAGAAGCATATCTCCCAGTGCCCAATTATTTGGTCTGGTTTAAGGTCTGGCAGAAATCTCTCAACCCTGATTAATGATATTACCTTGATTATTGTTGAAGGTATGCATAAAACGACTTAAATTTTTTTTTTTTGCTAGACTGTATACTGGATTACCCTATGTTGTCAACTCTCAACTGCTTATTTTGAAATTATTCTTACAATATATATTTAATAGAAGCTCATTTTGAGGCTTTGTTTGAGGCTTCTGCAAGCTGTTACCAATGTTTCTCTGCACCAACAAAATCTATGGCCATGAGTCACTGCTGTAGATGAGATTAAATTCTTCCTTACTTTCTAAAACTTCTCTGCTTTAAACCTTGAACTCTTTAACCTTCTGTAAAGAGACTGTTCGCAGCCAGGAAAAACCTACTCACAGCACTAAGCATTCCCACTTGATAATCTTTGAGAGAGCACTGAGACTTTTACACATGACTCAGTTTTTCCTGTAACCGTTATAATAAGTACACAGTGATAGGAAATCTTTTTTTCCCGGTTTGTTATATGATTCGATGCTGCAACGTTGTCGACCCTGTCGCTTAGCTTTGAGCATCTTTTCCCAAGTAGGCTGTGTTTGTAATTGCTCAATGCTAGTGCTCTGTGATAGGTGAAATTTTATCTGCATTCAGAGCTATCTGTTGCTGTTATCCACCGACTTTAATTATAACCCAAAAGACTCATAGATCTCTTTCTGTCAACTGGTAACTGATTGCACTGACTTATTTGATATCTGTGTTTTGGCAGATAGTAGCATGCACACATTATCTATCAAACTATGCAGCTCAAACAATGCAGTTTGGCTGCTGGCCAAGCACTGATCTACATCAGGTACACAGCTGATAAACAGGGCAACAGTGGGTTAGCTAAAAAAAAAAAAAAAAGCAAGCTCAATATCAGACGGGGAGGTCAAGCCACCTGTCTCTCCTTCTGTCCTTCCTATCACAACTGAAGATTGTAGTGAGTGGAAAGTTACCCAGTGAAGCTCACCTGGCTTTGTGTGTCCTCACGGCTAAGGCTCTTCATATGGGCGGCAATAACACATTTAACTAGGGCAATTAGCTGGCAAGCCTGGGCAATAAAACAGTCTTTAGCTTCAAATGTATGCAGGCTGCACTCAGTGACAGCACAAGGTATAGAGCTGCATGAGCGCACAGAGACGTAAATACATACATGTCAGGAACATAAACAGGTGCTGTGTGCGAGTGAAATCTTTATTCGAAGTGAAATCTAAGCTTAAGTCAATTTTTAAATCTAAAAAGCAATGTTCCTCAGCTCCTTTGAGATTTCAAATCAAGGATTATGTGTTATGTTCATGACTTAAAATGACTATATATGACAGGATTTTGTATACAGTTTTCCAGAGTTTTATAAACAACACAAATACTTGCGATTAAGTAAATAGTTGTATCCATATTTACATAAGGATACCTTATAGCACCTATATACTGTACATTATGTTTCTCACTTGGTGAAATATAAATCAGTACAGGCAATGATTTATATCAAAAAAATAATATCAAAAACAACTACATGCATCTGTCAGATATGGAGCACGGCAGGAAAGCAAGATTGCAGGTACAGGATGATCTTTATTCACTATAGCCGGAACTCGATACTGAAAATATAACACGGGAAAACAAAACGAGATTAAAACAAGCTAGGCAAAGGCAAACATGAGCTGGATATGGAACAGGAACTAAATGAGGAAATATGTGGCGTTTGTGGATAAATACTGAAATTTGGAATTCAGTCCCATAACAACATACCTTTTACATTTGCATAAAGCATGCACAAGCGAGTCCTTAAATAGTTCACAGATAACGAGCCACAGTCATCTTTGACTCAAGTCAGCTGAGGTGGCTCAGGCTGTCTGCGTGACTTTGCGAAGCAGGAAAGTGAAGTCCTTCACTGTTGCGCAATACTGCGAACTGGGAAATGCACGCCGCAGCGACACGAACCACAATGAGCATGCAGTGCTAGTAGCAAGGAGGATTGCCTGACAGTAACAAAGATTTCATCAGTTTAATGAGCTGATAACCTTTCAGCAAGATTCATGTATTATTTTTTATGTTTAAACAAATATACAAATGTAATGGCCAATACAAATGATTGCTGCATGTTAATCCATCCTCAAGTTTCTATCAGAGCATTAACTTTTAACACAAAATTGATACCTTATTGTACAGTATGGTAACTACATACTAATTAATGCGTAAATATGTAGTAATTGCAGGTGATGTCTGGTACACACAATTCAGGTTGAATATTCAAGTTCACAGAAACATAGATAAATCTACTTCGTCTATAACAATATTTTAAGCAATAGTATTGTTATTACTCAGTTATTTTTAAATGCTCAGTAATTAAGTAATCAGTAATTAAAATAATGAAAAAGAACATGGCATGTTTTAGGGCTTGGCCTTCAGCTTCAGTGCACTCTGGCACAGATTCTACAATTCTCTGAAACTCTGCTAGAGGAATAAACACCTTGCTTCCAATGGATATTCCCTCAACTGGTGTTTCAATGATAGTGGCTGAGGGTGCTGTTGTAACACACCGCTCCAAAATCTCCCATAATGATTTCCATCATTTTCTTAGTGATTAAATCATTCAGTGATCTTTTGTGCCCTGTGAATGGGGACGTTGTCATCCTGGGAGACTCCCTTCAGGAAATATTTCATCAGAGGATAAAGGTGATCCACCAGTATTCATTCACCATGACAGTTCCCAAAACATTCCAGCAGAATTCACCCACAGCAAAACAGAGCCACTGGGTTTTCATTTAATTTGTCACTCATGTATGTTTTTGTAAGTAATATAGTTGGTGCAATTTAAAAATGTAAGTGTATAAATAATAAAGTGCCAGATATAAAGTAATCCATGATGAACTAGAAGGGCACTTGAAGAGTGCAGACCTCCACCAAGGACAATAGTCGACTCTTCTATGATATGCAGATCTGCAGCCACAGCCACTCTATATGTCTGCATATATTTCTAATTGACAAATACAATTCCAATTGATTTCATTCCTACATTGACTATGTTTTGTCACTAATGAACTTCACTGCCATCTACTGGATTTGAAGTTGTATGGCATAGGTCATAGCTCAGATGTCTGCTAAGCCCAAATACCATATTTTGCAACTTTAGTGACAGTAAAACTAAATTCATGGATCTGCCCTGTGACTTGGATGTGCTCAAACATTTTATGGGTTCTTCCTAGGCCCATGTTACACCCTTCCACCAAGTTTCATGGAAATCAGTTTAGTAATTTTGCACAATCCTGTTTACAGGCAGACAAACAAACAAACCGCACCAAAAACATAACCTCCTTGGTGGAGTTAATAAGATCCATATTCAGACATGACATTATAAAAAATTTCATTTTGGGACCATTGTTAAATGATTACATATTGTTAAATATTTGAATAATGTATTTTCAGACTAAACTGTAGTGCGGTAGTGCCACTATTATGTTACTTCTTAGCAGTGAGTATACTTGTTATTTTATTTTTTTTTTACACGTGTATGTATTTACTACATAAGTAACCTGTATTACTTGTAAGTACAATACAGTTAAAGTAATTACTGCATTTTGACTGCAACTACAACTGCGCAAACCTGATTGGTTTTTCTAAGTTTAAGATCTAATATTCGGTGTACAGTATAAGTCATTAAATACTAAGCACTAACAAAAATAATATTCCATAAATGAATGCATTTATTTATTTATTTACTTACTTAATAACTTATTTACTTACACCTTTCCGTACATCTACTTCTTTTGTTTAGACATAACACTTTGCTCTACATTTTCATTCCAGACACCCCAGGCATTTTTCTCAAAAAAAAAATAGGTACTTCGTTGAGAGAAAGTCATGAATTCTGAGATACGTGAGTCCATGCACAGCTGTGGTTGTGTATTACTACAGAATGCATTACACTTAGCAGACACTGAGTAATTAATTTATTTGTAGGGTTGTAAATTAACCTGGTTTTCACACATGCAGCTTTACCATATTTGCTTTCTGTAATACAGCTTCCTCTCTGACTTCCTCTCTGACGTTATCATAAAAGTTCTTTCTCCTAGCATATTTTAAGATCCTTTGACCCTGATGGGCTCAGAATTGGTGTTTCTTGCCATTTTTCTCCCTCAGGCAAAGAAAAGAAATTTTCTAATTTATATATTTATACCATTGATTTCTCATTTGTAAGTTTATGTTAAAATAGCACACATCCTATGGAGATCTGGACTCAATTCCATACCATATCAACACTTTTATCAACAGGAACAATACTTTTTGAAGATATTCTTCCTGGCCTGGAAAGGCTGCATTTATTATTGCCAAAGGAAGGAAACAGGTCATCGATGTGACCTGTATAAACACTACCCTTGTGTAAAAGTACACTAAAAAGGCAGCTCTTACAGGAAGTGAAAGTATTGTAGTCATGGAATGAAACTCTTATGTTTATAAGTGGTAAAAATGCTGTCTGGATCAACTGATCTGCCATGAGAGGCAGACTCAAATAGCTAAATTCTGCATGACGCATGTGAGCAAGTTTATCCTGACCGCTCATTTACCGTAATGAGCCAGCCCCAAATGACGTCAAGGATGGAGAGGGAGATGGAGATAGAGAGAGACAGAGAGGGAGAAACAGACAGAGAGAGAGAGCGAGAGAGAGAAGGAGAGAGGGAGGGAGGGAGGGAGGATGTGTGAGAAAGCCAAGAAAAGGAAAAAGCTGCCCGGTTCTCTATGTCCACATCCCGGCCTCTCTTCCTTTGCTTTTGCTGAGATGTGTGTGAGCATGGTTATGTGTGTCACTACCTGCCCACACTCGCACAAACAAAGGCAAGTGAATCCAAACAGTGCGTTGGTCCCACGACTCAATCAGATTAGGCAACAAAGGCCATGCTGGGTTGCCAAATCAAACATAGCCATTTTCTCCTAATCTAATAGGATCCATGCTTGTTCATTTGACGTAAATCATTTGAGTTGTTCTGCTCACTTAGATATCTGGTTCAAACTGGTCAGAGCCCTGCGCCTTATTTTTTTCCCCTTGTGTTAAGGAAATTGGATGCACGCTGTACCGCTCAAGACCTTGCTGCTCCGGTTCACGGCAAACCTCAAGCTAATTGCTAACCCCAGTGCGGCACTAACATGATCTTCTCTAGTGGGGTGTGAGGGGCCATCACAGGATGGCTAATGTTACCACCTTGCATCTCCTGGCCCAACTCAGGGCCTGACGTCAACCAGGCAGGGCGTTTTCTGATATCATCTTGCGTAAGGTGACCAAGGAAGAAAACAGGAAATAGAAATAGAGCACTGTATATAAATGCTTCAAAACACACAGAAGAGTCATATTGTGAACTGCTAAGCTTCTTTGTTGATTTTTCCCATGAGGATCAAGCTAGTTGTTGCATAACAGTGAGCGTTTGAATGACATGGCATGACATCGTCTAGTAACCTTCTATTAGAGCATGATGCTAATGACAGCTTTATACTCTTCTACACTGTAAAGTGTCCATATTATTCCTGCATAAATCTGTCACTTTCAAGCCTTCATGATTCATTGTAACTTGGCAAGTGCTTTGCTGTAGCTTCTTTAGTATAATCTGAACGTGGACTCATAATCCTTCTGGTATTTTATGGTCCTTCATCACAGCTCTGGCTTTGCAGAAACTCCACTGTGGCAATACCAGACACAATTTTTAATCTGACATCATAAACAGTTTATAGACCCAGACAATACCATTATTTAAATTCAATTCAAGAAAGGCTCACCCCTAAGTGTTCTTCAGTTTGTTCCTTCAGGGTTTATTGCCTCTTATAGATCCCTTGTGCATTTAAAGAGCCCTTCATGAACCCCCTTATTTTAAGATTAAGATTGTAGGGTATTAATTTTCCTATTGAACTTTCAGGTTAGTGATTAATGAAAAACAGCGTAAAGGAAAAATCCACCCTGAATGTACATAATACACAAATACATAAGTATTCACAGCCTTTGCCATGAAGCCCAAAATTGAGCTCAGGTGCATCCTGTTTCCACTGATCATCCTTG
>JAQQZR010000014.1:7230747-7247189 GCA_030068235.1 Notoglanidium macrostoma | reverse complement strand
CCAACCATAAAAGAATAAAACCATTACTCTTTTTTTTTTTTTTTTTTTTTTTAGCTTATTGTTTTTGCCTAAGGCCCAAATCACTTGCCAGTTGTGATTCTGCCAGGTGTGGATTACCGAAAACAAAAAACGAACAAAACAGACAAACAAGAAATGAGTTGTTGTCTCAGAATAGCGATGTCTATTCTGTCCACTAGCAACCCAGTTCTCTGAAGGTGTGCTAAACCACAACTATTGTTCCCAAAATAAAGCCAGGTGAGAGAAACAGAACGGCTCCAGGTCATCTGACCAGGAAACAAGCCTTAAATGCCCGTAATGGTAATCAAAGCTAGTCATCACAAAACATGATTTAAGCCATAGCAAATCAGAGTGGCATGTCTGGGGATCAGTGCTCGCTTTGAAGGACTATTTGGTTTTCCCTTTTTGTCCTTTTTAAACATAAACATGCTTCAGACAACACAGAGACAGTCGGAAGGCTTTGAGTTGAATGCGAGTGATGAAACAGTTCAGTTCTTCAAGGCCACTATGATAAGACCACTTTAATGAGTCTGTGCATGTTTGAAGCAGTAGTCCAAAACCGGCTGAATTCTACACACTCCTTAGAGAAACCACAAATGACATACACGCACACATCAGCTACTTGACTCTGATCATCCATAGCATCCTTTCAAAGGTTGTGAATTAAAGCGATGTATCAAACGCTGCTTAAACTATTTTCACTGGGAGATGGCTGAATGCCAAACATCCTCCAGACTTCAGTGAGATATGATTAATCTTTACATTTCATTAAAAACATTTAAAAAAAAACAAAAAAAAAACAAAAAAAAAAACAAAAAAAAAAAAACACAACAGGTGCTACATTATTACTGCACGGAAGCGAAGCATTAACGTAGTTGTTGAATGAGCTCGATAAACTAATGTATGCCTCATTTCAACAAGGTTCAAGCCACAGTTCGGCTGTGTCAAATTTCCTCATGGGTCCTTTCAGAATCTCAGTCATTGTTCTCTCATGTTTGAATCATATCAGCCATCACTGGCCTGGAGGAATGTGGGGACAAAAGAACTCTTGAAATAAAACAGGACAAAAAGGGAATGTCGATCGTCTTAAAAAGCTGCCTTGTCTATTCTGTTAATCTAATCTACTTTTTTTTCGTCTCACCTACATCCTTTTTTGCTTTCAAACAGTGCAATTGTAACATATATTTTCATATACATTTTTTGTTTCCAACCTTTTGGCAAGTGAGAAGTTCTCCTGAGACTGAGTGCTTTTTTAGGCAGTACTATACAGAATCCTGCACTGCGTCACACTACAAATAGAAAGGCAAAAAACCATTCAGGCCGTTTGCAGGCGAACTGCTGGGTTCCACCCTGTTTTATCTCTCCGCCCTGCCTACACATGCATGTGGCAAATGTCTTCTGTTCTCTACCACAAAACATGCGCTAGAGCATAATCCCCAAACAAACGGAGATTGGCTTGAAGGCATTCTATGTTTAAAATGTTTAGATGGTGTCCATGTGAACAGGAGGGGAAAAAAAAAACGAAAAGTCACACTGCTATTACAAGTCACACAGGCAACAATGCCATGCCTGAAGTGCCTTTCAGGTGGTGTGTGGTGCTGGGCGCAGTTTGTCATCTGCATGTCCTTAGGAGGGAATGCAATTAAAGAAAACAAAACCACCTAAGAACAGCTGAAACTAGATCAGAGCGGGAGCGGAGTCTCTGAATCTCAGTCAGATTTTCGTCTCCGAATCTATTCCCGGCAAGCTGTGCGGATAAAGCAAAACAAGCCTGTAATCATTTAGTCATATTAGACTAAGACAGTGAAAAACAAAATTAGTGATTTTTCAAACTGAGCCTTATAACTCAAGCTAAAGATAAGATGTGCAAAAATCCACAACAGAAGCAAGAGATTCTAGTCCTCTTTCCTTTGTACTGCAGGTGGTGGCTATAGTGTATCCTCTGCATATTTGTCTGTCTCCTTACTTTGTGCCATGGTTACAGAAAGAAGCATGAGGACAACAGAAACTAGGCTGATTAAATCCTGGCGTCGCAGTCCTGTCCACAGGGATAAACACGGATGAGCAAAGTGATCACACTTCCCTGTGGCAGGAATGAAGTGACACGGCAGCAACTTCCTGCACTTTATGGTCCTTCCTCCTGCATGTTAGTTTTCTCACGGCGTCGACAGCAGCGCAAGAGCACTCGCTGTCTCCGGGGAAAAAAAATCTGAAAGTCCAAAGTTTGAAGGGCACGACTGCTCTGAACTGGTGCAATGAGCTGGTCAGCGTGATGGACATGTGTCGGGCCTCTGCTCCTCTGGCTGTCTGGGTTGATCTGGATTTGGATCAATCTACAGGGACAGGAAAGAGCAACAAAGTTAGGCCATAAAAGTCAGACAGGTAAATATGAAATTAGACACCTCGGAGTCTAAAAATTTACTGACCCATGGGTTTACGTCATGTTGTAATTACAATAATTATGAGATGATGGCTCAGGAATACTACCCAAACCTGTTCATCTCCTTGGACTCAGGAAATGGGTTGTTTCAGTGGAAACATCCTACATTATATTGTGTCTGTATAATAATATTCTCTAGTATGCATCATAGGAGTTAAACTGTGACATCAGACTCCTCACTGCCTTAAACTGCGGAAGCCACTGCTTTTTATTTTAGCATGACTTCACACACCGTCAAGTCAGAGCTTTCAGGACATTCAGAGTTGCTTCCTGGTAATTATATGTTGCAAGAAGCCTCTAAACACGTCTTACAAGTTGGAAGCTCTTAAATACTGTTATTTCAAAATGATATGAGCACATCTCCTCGTTACGTTAATCTGTTCAGTTTACAGCCTTTAATGGCACATTTAGTTCTCAGCAATTAGTTCTCAAGTCTATCATATGCAAATCTAATCACATGTAACTTATTGGTAATATTTACCTCAGAATATGGAGGAGGAGGCTGGAAGCGGAACTCTTGGATGTAGGCATACAGCGGGCCATCGAAGTCTTCACGGCCCGAGGACACTTCCAGGCAGCTTTGTCTCTGCTCCTCTGTGACCACCTCTGCATAGGCTGGGGGAGCTACAGACAGAAAACCATGTTCTATTTGCATTGCTATTTCTGCAAACCATTAACTCCGCACATCCTTGTTTGGTATTGTTGACTGAGAGTGACTAAGCATAGCAACTCGTGAAATATTTGTTATTCTACATGTATAGACTCACCTTCAGGTCTTTCTGGGAGACTCATGCCTAGCCAGTTCATGGTCATGCTACACTGGCTGCTGACAGAGGATGTGCGGCTGCCAAACGGGTGCAGGGGGATAGTGCCGATCACCAGAGGCAGGTTGAGGGACAAGTTCATAGCTCCTGGAATGTCCACATAGACCTAGAGAAAACAGTGGCAATGGGTCAGTCACATGTACCTTTAGATGTCTGATGTAATGATCCTGACAGCCAACTTTATGACCCCTTGTGATTATGAAAGCACAGGATGGAACTGTTTCACAGGGCTATGAGGTCATCAGCATGTGGTAGCCTGAAATTTTGGGCTCAGTGATAGATGGAAGTCTAAGCCAGAGCAGCTTATTTTTTCTTTTAAAATTTTTAACCAGATGTAAACAGACTTCAAGCCATTGTTTTAGGTAATGCAGTGTTTTATGATAAACATTCTTTGAAACAAAGATAAAAGCCTCATCCATAGATAATTATGCAATGATCAGAGTCAAAGATCAATCAGAGAAGAAGAATGTTTTGGAACTGTTTTGAGATTCAACAAATTGATAATGACAAGGCTCTACCTATAAAAAACCTGTAAAGCCTGTGAGGAAGTGATGAAGGCTTGTAACTAACCATGAGTGAATACTCCACTCGAATGATGCTGCAGTCCAGGATGGACGGTGACACGGGAGGGATCTTCAGCAACTTCCCGTTCCATGTCTCTGTCTTGCCAGAAGACAGCGACTCCCCACGGATGTTGGCCACCAACTGCTTGATCTCCTTCATCTTCCCCTTGGCATAAAAGGTCTGTGTTTGGTAGATGGCGGCCTTTGGCACGACCATGCGTGAGGAGCAGTTCTCAATCTCTGCGAAGATCTGAATCAATTCTCCTGCAAAAAGCAACACGGTATTGAGCTGATGTGACTACTCCAACAATAAAAGATATCAATAGAGTTATGGATAATGAGATAAAATTAATTCTTGGGAATGATATGTTACCTGGGGTGTATCCCTTCCTTTCAATTTTGGCACTTAGGGAGATTGGACCTGAGGTGCAGAACCAGCAGCATAGTGTCTTGTCTTTCGTGCCTGCCTGTGGCGACTGTAAAAAGAAGAAGAAAGACGAGAACAAGACAGTGTTAGTGGCCTGAGACTTGTTAGAGTTAGAATATTTCAAGTGCACGCTGTTGAGCAGTGGTTGGTACAGTGGTCCTCAATGACTCCCAGTCAGCCCAAAACCCCAAACACACCCAGAACATGGTATCAAGAAAAGAAGATTCATGGTACAGGTGTGTTTGGAGTTGGGAAAAAACAAATATGTGGCCTGGGAGGCTCTAAGGATCAACTGAAGAACCCTGATAATGTAGGAAAAAACCCAAGTCATCAAAAGATGATAAAGTAAGAATAGAGGCATACGAGGCAGACACCACTTACCAGCAGGAGGGGAGTGTTAATGTCAATGTGTTCGAAAACGGTGAACTCTTTCTTGGTCTTCATGGGCAGAAGCCATGGTCTGTGCAGCTCTGCTTTCACCCAGTAGCGCACACTGCCATGCTTCCCTTCGAAAGAGGTAGCCAAAGGTCTGCACAGGGGGAACAGAAAGGAGGCATGAACAAACTGAAAGCTATTACATGATAAGACATCTTATCAGTCTCTCGTGAAAGTCATTTAACCAAGCCTACTAGAAAATAATGGTTTCACTTTCATGTTAAGCTGGGAAATGGTAAGAAAGCACTCACGTTTGTGGAAGCTCAAAGCTAAATGCATACTCGTGTCTTCCTGAATGAATTGTGGTGAGACCTTCCTCGGAGTTATCGTCATCTGAAATAGAAAAGAACAATATTCCGAATACATGTATACCTTACCTGAGACAGTACAATATAATAACAGGAAAAGACCTTGATCTCATTTAACCGTGTTGAGTTACAACAATTATGACCTTCAAAAGACAACAGTAGGATTTATGATCATAAATAAATTAAAAACTTGAATTAGTTCATGTACATGTGCACATTGTATTAAAGTTACTAAAAGATATTTTGCTTTTGGGTTATAATTATAAGTAGTAATTGTTTGTGCGTGTTTGTGTGTGGTTTATTTTATTTAAAATGGGAGACATACATAAAGGGCAGCGCACATCCACATAAAAAGATAGAATTAGGAATAATTTATTTGTAAAAAACGATTTAAAAAATAAACCTCAAGGTAAAGAACAAATAGTTTTAGGTTTTGAGTTAAAGGCAGACTTCCGCTCCGCCAACTCAGCGTTCTGTCGCTCTGTTTCAGCCGAGAAGCCGCGTGCACGCGCACAGCTGTCAGTCAAAAGCAGAGCCGAACAAGAGAAGACCGGCCTAAACCGGAGCTGGCTGCCTCAGCGCGCCGCCTCGCGCATTACGCATTTACAGCCGTGCAGCGTTCACCAAGGACTGCAGCTGAGACTTGTTTACTGTTTTCCAATAGCGTTATTCATTGTGCCCTGCACTCCCAAATGTTCCCCATTTTAATTTACACAGAATAATAAACAGCACGAGACACTCAGCGCCAATGACGAGACAGAATACCGACTATATTTCTAAACTTCACTTTTATTGTTAGCATTTCAACGATACAAATAAAACAATTGGTGGATTGATTGCAATATACAAATAACAGATTACAGAAGAAAATTTCATGACAAATTGAATCAATGACAGTAAATATAAAAAGGTAAAGCAATTACAAATTTAAAGCTAGTGTGTACAGAACTTCAACGTTCAAGTTAACATTTATTCACCCCAGTTATCCCATTGACACTGAGAAGAAAAAAAAAATAATAATAATCCCTCCCTACATGCGCTGATCTACATCCATACAAAGAATCACATGAGTACAGATATCGGTTCTTCAGACTGCTGTGACATGGCCATAGGCTTAGGGTACTATATCCATTGCGTGCGATTGTCCAACAGCTTCAGTGTTTGCAAAACACTTGCATGGCTGCAACAGTGTACATATTGCACTTGAACTTAGGCATGTCGATAACAAAAAAATTAAAAAATAAAAGCTGTCTTTGCACGATAAATATTTGCATAAGCGTTTGGTGCAATGACGGATAAAAAAATACGGAAAAGGTATTAAAAAAAAAGTTGCAGCTATGTAACTCTTTCTGCAGAAGCGTGAGGTCATCAAAAACACGTTTTGGCGTGAACCAATCAGGAGCGAGCGGGAGCAAGCACTACATCAGAACAGGATTGAACCGCTTTTAACAATGGGTGGAAACTAAAGGCGAAATTGTGATAAAACACCAAATGGACATCTTGTTTCTGCAGTTATTCGAGTCAAAATAGCGAACTGGCTTTCTGTTGTGACAAATCTACCATATGATTTAGAAAACTTCTCTTTAATGAAAGAAAAAACTGAGTTAACCAAGAGGAAACCTTGTGTTGGTTAATCGCCCATTCATTCTGCCTTACTTCTTTCTGACAGTTGGGTTAAAGCTGAACAATACAACACTCTGAATACAGGATCACTCTTGAGCTGGGAGGTTTTTAATTTTTGCTTTCGATTACAATCAAAGCTATCAACCAGTGATGCAAAAATGCACAATTAAACAGTTGCAGTCTGCACCCACTCTACTTGTAAACAAGTCTGGGCATCCACACAGCGCACCACAATATACCCTATATTAACATAAATATATATAAAACACACTGAGATCGTATTCTTACCTCTTCCATGGCCAATGAGGATGTCTTTGTGATTTAGATACTCCACTTCCTCTGTGTAATTTTGCGTGTAGGCAGCGTTGGAACCAGCATTTCGCGATTCAGTCCAACGCACTTTTGCAAACCCCTTGGCGTGGATTTTCAGAGACTTGACGCGAATTTCTCCGGTCACTTCGATGATGACTCTTCCTGAGACGCAGTCCCCGCTGGAGAAGACGGGGACATTGCTGTCATTGTGACAGTCGTAGCTTACAACGAAGCTCTTCACTTTTCCTAGCACCATGGCGGCAAGAAAAGGAAAAAAAAATCGATGTACAAAATTCTGTAGAAAATAAAAGAAGTCTAAGAAAATAATCTCGTATGAAAAAAGCACGCCTCAACACTGTTTAGTGTCATTGATGTGCGAGAGCTGAATAACAGCAGAGGATGCTGTTATCGCGACTCCACACACAAGCTCGGTGGTCCGCTATGAAAGACAGCCGAGTTTTCGTCGCCCTGCTCACTTTAAGCGACGGTTTGGTGGAAAAACAAGTCACTGCGCATGCGCGAAACTTTCCTGTCCGCCCCCAGCTCAAGGGAGGAGGAGGGAGGTGGGGGCATTCCCTGTCCAACTCTATACCGCACAATACAACGAACAGCTGAGCAAAGCGAAAGAGACATCACTCACGCATTATATTTCACTTGTGGTTTTTTACCAGAGAAGTTTAAGCCTTTTAAAAAACTAGTTTAGTCTGACCATCTACCAAAACACCGAACTTATCAAACTGGTAGATCATCTTAGCCAGAGAGCTGCAAACGTCCTTTTCGCAGGGGAAAGTCATTACTATTCATAAGGAAAGTGCTATCTGATTGGCCGATGAATGAGGAACGTGCTGCCTGATTGGTCGTGGCTGAAGTTAGGTTATGAAGGCATTTACCGGCCAATCAGGTTCCGCTTTCCTCATGAATATTCATGAATTTCCCCTGCCACCCTGCAAAAAGGAAGTTTGTAAAGTGCTGGTATAAAGAAAGTTTCTGAATTGTAGCTACTAATGCTACTTTGCAGACAAGTTATAACTGACACAAACAGTAAGGCGATTAGAAATATTTCAAATATTTTAATTTAGTCAGTAATAAGGAAGTTCAGGCTACCAGCTGGAAAAAAGATGGTCTAACAGCGTGACCTACTGAGCAGCTGGTACCTGGTCAGTCTTAGTTGGATTTTACAGCATTGAGCATTGAGGTTAATGTGTTAAGTTACGTGTATATATTATATACACAATAATAAAAGTTGTATGTAACGCTACATAACCACAAAACAAAGCAAAATGGCTCCTCGTAATGATGGTAATGGTGGTGATGAAGGTGATGGTGATGATGGTTTGGTTCAGGAAAGAAAGTAATGCGTCAGTTTTATATATATATATGCAAAAGGTCTTAATGCAAAATGCTGCAATTATTGCAATGTTACTAATATTGTTTATGTCCTACAATGATTCATTCTGTTTAGACTGCTGCAGTAGAAGAGTGTACAGTATATTATACCTCAAAACGCCACCTTGTGGTTATACTAATACATGACGCTTTTGTTGTGGAGAATTTTTATAAACACCTGTCGCATGTAATTGATTCATAACTTTTGTACTGTACACTTTTTAGAACACAGAATCATGTGAGGTAGTTAACATCAAGGATATTTTGTACGGTATTGTAACCCTCCATCCATCCATTATGTATACCGCTTTATCCAGCTGGGTCGCGGGGAAGCTGGAGCCAATCCCAGGGGTACACCAGTCCACGCCGGTCCACCACAGGGTGTACACAAGCAGGGACAATAATCTGCATGTCTTTGGACTGCAGGAGGAAACCGGAGCACAGAAGAAACTCACGCATGCACGGGGAGAACATGCAAACTCCGCACAGAAAGGCACCCTGAGTGCCTCCAGGGATCGAACCCAGGACCTTCTTGCTGTGAGGCGACAGTGCTAACCATTGCACCTAACGTTGTAACCCCACAGTATAATAAACCCAACATAGGCTCATCCTAGCTGCCATTAGTCAGACAAAACATTTCCAAGCGTAATATTTTGTAGCACATACTGTTTTATACACGTTATACATAATAAATTCCAGAGTATTTAGTATTTAGCTTAGTAAACAGGTTTGAACATTTTAATAAGAAAAATGTGTTTAAAATTACTTCAAGCGTCTAGGGCTGATACAAACCCTGGGCATCTATCGCCCCCTAGTGGACAAATTCACTCTCTTGAAAAGGGATTTATATTGTTTGGAAACAAAGATGGTTTTATATGAGAAGATTTGTGTTACCCAAGAGAGTCAACTGTGCTTCCCGATACAAATCAACTTTAATACTTTCATATTGTATTTGTAGACTGTACAGAAAGTCACAAGACAAAATTCAAGCTGACTGAATGTATGTTAGCACATGATGTAGCACAAACACATTTTATCTTACACTGAACAGCTCCATGTTTAAAGATAATTTATATGAAATATTTTATAAGCAGATGTTCATAGATTCATACTATTACCTAAACATTTAAGCAACTGTTGTAACTTGACTGTGGGGCTTTCATGGTTAGCTTTTCCCTTGACATTACTTTGATATATATATATAGCGGGGCTGGGTGGTCTTTCAGTGACAAATCTCAGATGATGAAAAAGGGTAAAATATCCCCTGGATGTTTTTTCCCCCATTTTGGCTAATATATTTCAGCCGACTTCTTTGATACGTTCATAACATATCATCAACAGTGACTGAAAAGGTGTATGTGAAGTTCATTCTCAGGTGTAATGAACAAAAAGGAGACAGATTAGTCACTCTATCATCTTTCCCCCCCAGAATTCCTTTGGATGAGAAACTAAAATAAAAGAGTGACTAAAGCATTCAGTTTCAAAAGGAGAAAAGGTTACAACTTTTCTGTTTACCATTTTTGGTATTTGGAGGAATAGAACATGAAGCCATTATATCATTACAGATTAAAATAGAAATCATGAATGCAGCTTTCTATTTGACTTTCAGGTGTATGTAATAATTTACCCTGCATCACTCTTATTATGCTATTGATAACACATTGTAATATAATTGGCCAAATATAATAGTGTTGTTATAGAGCTACTTGCTAAATATTAAGTCTTTCAGCCCTCTCATCTAATATCACAACCAGCCTTCATGGTTACATCCTCTTGGGTGTAGTATTGAGTGTGGAGTGCTGGAAATGCATACCAAGAATGAACTGATTCCCTGTTTTGAAAAGGCATTTATGAATAGGAGCTCTCATGCACAATCACATTTCTCCCAGGTTAGATGAGAATTTATGGTACACAATCAGGTCCTATATTAAGGTCACTTTCAAGATGCATTGTGAATGCAGTGGAACTAAACAATGGTCACTTTTTTGCACGTTGAGTCATGTTTACAGAGGGAGTGGTGTATAGTAGGATTATCATTAGTCATCTTTTGTTGACAATGTAATCCATATCTGGCTTTTATCTTTAGTTGTAAAACGGTTCATTTGTTGATTGGCTCATCAAGCAAGCAAACAGCCTACCAAGCTCATTTTGTTCAGGACACATAGGTTAAACATGCATGAAATAATTGTATTATACAATATGCACAAATTATATTAGATCATATTACCTTTTTTGTATAATTAAACTGACAAGGCATTTTAATTACTAAAAGATCGCTATATCCCTGTTTTCCTTTTCGCTTGCTGTGACCGTACCGGCCATGAACAAGCCAACTAAAGAAAAAAAAAAACAAGCCACCAAAACAACAAATATATTGTTTGCATATTTATTTTTCCTATACACTTATTTGAATACATGTTAAAAATGATATTGAACTGCTTGGATATCTATAAGTTCTTTGATCTAACAGTTCTTTGAGAAGTGACTGGGGAAACCCGTATATTAGCTTAGATGTATGATGCAATTTACCAGAAAGTTTTTTCTTTATACCACTTCTCCACTTGAATTTGTCTGGTATATCGCAAAACAGGATATCCGGCAGGTTTAGTGGGCTAACTGGGTTTTTTCTCCAAGGTGGTTCTCTTTTTTCAGCTGTGCCTGTATTCTATACCTGTAGTTCCTTGAGCCTTACACTGCACAGAAGCTGTGCACTCACTGTAACTAAAACTGCATGCATTGCTTTGTTTCCTTGCAACTGCCTCCTCTGCACATTGTGGGAGATGCAAATACTGTAACAGAGTAAAAGGACAGCTTTGCAAAGTGCTGTAAATGCTGGATACATATTTGTTGAAATGTTTTTGACAGTCTTGAGTCATTTATTTATATTTCTCACCACATACATAATCACTATTAGGGCATTCTTTGGAGGACATGAAGCAGATCATATTACAGAGCATTATTTTGTTGTTGTTGTTCAATTGCTAAAACACAAATTACACTTATACACTGAACACAATTCCACAAACCTTTCATTCAGTTACCAAAAGGAAAACATTTCTGGCTAAACCTCAGGTAGTATTTTCCATTTATATTATTTAACATAAGCACAAGTTTCATCACAACCACCTCAATTCAATACACAATTTACCATAATGAAACTTAATTACCACATGGTCATGGATTTAGCACCATCAAGCTTAACTCTTAAGCCCTAATTGTAAAGTACAGTAGTTTAAATACATAGATTCAGGAGAGCAGTTTGGTATGTTGAGTGGCAAGTAAATCCTGAAAAAGGCCACAAGGAGAAGTAGAGAGGATGTGGACAATTACTGGCTATAGTATTAGTGACAGTAGTAATAAGCAGAAGTAATACTTTTTGTTCAGTGGCTTAATATGTCACGGCATTTGAGGCAGGTGGGGACAGAAAATATGTGAATACTCTGTAAAAGCCAAACATATTCTGTTTTTACAGAAGTGAAAAAGAAGATAGACAATGGTGCCACAAATCGCATTTGTATAAACATGGGTCTGAGGTAGCTAAGTGGTTAAGACACTGGACTAGTGATTGAAAGGTTGGGAGTTCAAATCCCAGTGCTGCCACTGCTGGGCCTTTAACCTTCACTGCTCACTTGTATAAAATAAGATGTATGTAAGTTGCTCTGGATAAGGGCATCTGCCAAATGATGTAAATGCAAATGAGTTGGCAACTCCTCCCACCATCTTTTTTTTTAACATGCATTTCTTTTTGTTCAGTTCTTTATCAGTTTATTCTCATATTTGAGAATAATGATTTCACGTTTCACTAGTGTCTATTTGACAGTGTATATGTTATGATCGATTTGTGTGTTTTGAAGGCAAAGGCTGAATATGAGAAAAGTTGACGTTTTTGTGTGAATTGTTTGCTTTTGCCAGACAGGGACGGATTTTGTGAGCTGAGTTTAAGTTTTTGGATTTGTGTTTGAAAAAAGGAATATAAATTTTAGAAAATTTGTTTTAGCAATTGTGAAAACTGTAAAAGCAAATTAGTGCATGGGATCAGCCTTGCAAGCTCATGGTTGCTGTTAATTCCCAAATGCTTCAAAGTGGCTTAATATTTACTGACTGTTCATCGAGCATGAAATAAACACACACATCACCCTTTTCTGGCTACCACTTAAGCCCATATGTGACCCACACACTTTTACATACATGTAACGTAGTGTTATTTTCTAAAAAGATAATAAAAAAGCTTATAAAAAGAATACTTTCATACATGCTGCTTAACTGCTTAAATGCGAATAATACAAAATTAACTCCAATTATTTGTTACTGACAGGAATTTAATTAATGGAGTGAACTTAAAATGCTATGCCATACACAGGTATTACAAAAATTTTATTTTGCTGAAACACCTTCTTGTGTCCTTCAACCACTATGTCATCTATATCTGAATTTCTTGTGTCATCAAACTTTCAGATTATTCCGGTTTCTCAGTGGATTTAGTTGGATACGATTCTGGTTGTGTGGTTGGATTTGGCCAGTATCCTGAGGGGGCTCCTACAGGAACATAGCCTGGGACAGCAGGCCCTGGACAGAACTGTGGGGCACTTGGTACCGGATGCTGCTGATGGACAGGTGGATTCGGATAACCAGCAGGAGCGTACTGAGGATTAAAGGGTGGAGCTGATGGAGCTGGAGTGAATCCTGGGGCTGATGCGTTTAAATCTGGATAGAGGTCTCCATAGGAAGGAGGAGGAGCTTCTGGATTTGGACACATAGGTGAAAGGTATGGACCGGGATAAATCCCTGGAGCTGGTCCAAAGGCAGCACCTGGGGGACTGGGTCCAAATGCAGGTGGGGGTGGAGGCTGGTTCCAAGCTGGTCCACCTGGATTCGCATAGGGTTGAAAATTTGGCTGGTTTTGCAATGGAGGAAAAGTCTGGCCAACAGGGAGAATGATCACTGGGAATTTGATCTCTGGGTCACTAGCGTACGGCACATCCAAATAGACCTGTGAAAACAAAACTGTTATTACTGTAAAGCATATATACAGACAAATTACAGGATAATCCAGTGGCTTTGTTATGCTGTTGAACACATTTTTCAGGCAAAGTTCTGCTCCATTTGTCCCTTCATGTTTAACTCTCGGTTTAACTTTATGTCACTTCTAATTAATGCAAAGTTATGCTGAAGTTGTTCCGGCAGCTTGCGGTGGCCTAACAATGCAATAAGGAACTTTCTGATGTTTCTGAATCCGCTGTATATAAGAAGAGTTGTTTTCCAAGTACCTTAAATTTGGATTTAATAATGCTGATCAGTACAATTTTTCACAAATTTCCAGATACACATGAGCTATGATCTGTAAGACCACCTAGAAAGAAAACAGATTTTTTTCTTTCTAAAACATAGTACACTTCCGTTAGTCCAGAAGTTTAGACATGGAAAAGCGCTTTCCTATTCATGGACTATTTTCGAATTAAGACTTTTATCATCTTAGTTTAAAGGATTTACATTAAGATGATATCAGTCTAAACTGCAAATCTAACCCATAAAATATTAGACAACAACGAAGTCCTGCTTCAGCTCAATGCAGCTAAAAGTCAGAAGTCAGAATAAAAATTCAGCTAAAAGTCAGAAGCTAAAGGTGCTGGCTGTATGAAGAAATAAGAACAGGACATTAATACCTTAAATATGTAGTCCACTTTCATAATATTGCAGGTTGTAACGCTCAGGTCCAGATTTGGTGGAAGCGTCACGTCTGTGTTGACGGTTTGCTTTGATCCAGATGGGATGGGATCCCCAACAATTTTGAAAATAGTATGGGACGAATACTTGGAGTGACCCTGTGCAAAGAAGGACTGTTTTTGCTCGAGACTGTACTTCAGCTTGAGATCACGGGACGAGGAGTTATCGATTTCAGTGGAAACCTTGATGAGCTCACCTTTGTATAAGTAAGAATAAAGAAATATGGAGTTAACAACTGCATACAGCTGCGATTATTCTTGTGAGTTTCTCTTGTGCTGCTTGATTTTGTAATGGCATTAACTTACCTTTCATGTAACCCATTTTATCAATTGTTGATTTCACTGAGGTGCTTCCAGAGGTGAACAGCTTCATCTTTTTGTCAATAGATCCACTCTGTGGGTTCTGTATAAAATGTGTAAAATAACAAATACAGCATTGAAGTATAATTAAAAGACTATATTTTACATGTAAAACTAGACAACTTTTCAAGTAGTCCACATAATATAATACCTGTCTGGATTAAATTTAAATAGATATCATGAATAGACTGCAGAGAGTTATAAAAAGCACATCTCACAAAAAGTAAAGAAAACTGAATTAACTTATGTAATTTAAAATACAAGTCAGTGCTCTCCACTCTCCAACACAACACATTCACTCTTTGGTATGTGTGGTATGTTTGGTATGGTATTGCACAACATCTGAATAACAGAGTATACTACTGAATTGTGCTACGCTGCATTTTATGAGTAATTTTATTTAACACATTCTTGCCGATGTAATGAATAAACTATGAGCACTACTGTGTTGCTAAAACTGCTAAGGATCAGGTCAACAATTCAGGAAGAACCCTAGGATTTATTATTTCTCACATGAATTTACAAAGGAAAAGCACATAATGGATTTTTTTTAACCTGCACGTACCAATAAATTTATGCCACTAATCCTAGGCACGAAGATGATTTCTGTTTTATCGGTGCGGTCCATTTTCCATGAACGGTCCAGTGTGACTTCAAGGATGTACTTTACGGAGCCATGATACCCCTTAATAGATGGTGGGAAATTTCTACAGTGGAGAAGATAGTATAAAATATTTGTATCTAACATTAATTCTAAAACTCTCAAAAATATATTTAAAGCTGAACTTTGTTCATATTTTGGTTTTTGATCAATATTTCATGTTGCAATATTTACATGTAGCTGATCTTTTAGTTACAATATGTGCATCCAATTACTTTGAAACAGACTTTCTGATTATGCCAGAGGTGTCCAATTTTATCCAGAAAGAGTCACTGTGCGTGCAATTTTTTCATTCCATCTAATCTAAAGCCACACCTGAGCCTATAGAAAGCCAAGCTCAACTTAACTGATTAAACAGGTGGAATCAGGTGTGGCTCCCACACCGGCCCTTTGCAGATAAGATTGGACACCCCTGGATTATGTAATATATAAATATGTAATTCACTATAACCTCCTAGGAGTGATTAGTCTTTGTGTTGTCGTATGCCGTGCGTGTGCGTTAGGTGCAGGACAAGCCTGTGGATCAGGAATTCCTCTACTTTGCACCGCCCAGGCAAGTACGAGTCATTAGTCTTACTGAAACCATTTTGTGTCACTATGCATGTAGGGCTGGTATAAAAAAAGGGAAGAACAACAAACACTGAACAGTGGGATGAACAACAAACACGGTCAGGGTGGCGATGAAACCAAAGAAATTCATGTCCTACCTCTGCCCCGAGTGTGTGCAAATGTATGTATATGAAGACTAAATAATGTAAACCTCCTCTTAATTAACTTCAAATCATATAATTTGCATGGATTACTTTTATATATGAAATATACAATCAAGTTTAGACTGCTTATTTTTATTACATTTACAGCATTCAGAAGACGTCCTTATCCAGAGTGACTTACAGAAGTGCTCTGGAGACTTAATCAAAAACAATATGTATACAAAACAGTATAACTACAAATGATTAAAAAAAAAAAGAAAGAAAGCCAACATTAACCCAAAAACTAAGACAAATAAAACTAATCATTTAATTATGACCAAAAGGAATGGTGCTGTATAAACGAAGGACAGTCTGGTCTGCGCATAGCTGTGAACTGCATCATACGCATGCAATTACGAAGAAAAGATTGCTAAATGAGGCCCAATAACCCGAGCTCAGGATCAAGCCTGGAAAGCTGTGAGGCAGCAATGCTACCCGTTGTACCACCATGACACCCCTTTTTAAAATCGACTGGGTTCAAATTCTTTTTGCAGGTTTTCAGTTTGGCGGCACGGTGGTGCGGTGGTTAGCACTGTCGCCTCACAGCATGAAGGTCCTGGGTTCGATCCCCGGGTCACCCAGGGTGCCTTTCTGTGTGGAGTTTGCATGT
>JAQQZR010000014.1:7199468-7230647 GCA_030068235.1 Notoglanidium macrostoma | reverse complement strand
TGTGTTGTTTTTTGTTCAAAATGTTCAGTTTAATCCAGGCCTAGGGTCCACAATGTTCTTTAGGGCCAATAAAAAAAACTCATCGATCAGATCATCCATCCTGTGCCAAAAATTTTGATCTTTCATCTCATGTTCATTTTTTAATTTCAAACACAGATGTCTATAATGTACAGCAAAACGAAAGAAATGGTTTGTCATTCCAATAATCTTGGAGAGGAGTGTAACAGAACTGTTCTTATAAAATCATCCACGTTGAGTGGTAACTATTCCCTCTCAGCTCCTCGGAGTTTATTGCTGACTGGTTCTTAAAGTATCTTACATAAATAACTAACGTTCGTCTTACTGTCTGTGTTTTTTAAACAGTTTGGTAGATTCTGAAAATTGATGTAATTACCTTTTTAGAAGCTTCTGATTGGTCAAGTAGCAAAAATAGGAGTTAACTGGGAGTGCAGCTGTAAAAGGGCCTACCTTTAGGGTCACTGGGCTTCATTTATCAAGATGGGTACAAATTGATTTATTCATAAATCATTAGAATGGGCAATTACAGAAGAAATTTGATATTCATGAAAAACCCATAAATTCTGAGAACTTCGTATCCTGCGTGTGTGTGTGTAAATGTACAAACACAAAGACTAACTAGTGTTCGACTTGAAACCATAAAATTTGCACAAATTAGTGCACTTTTAAATATAGAATATACTGTCACTACTGGTACTGTTGCAATGTAACTGGGAATGACAGTCACTTCTGGTGCAAAGAAAGCATTTAATTCTTAAAGAACTAATCCCCTGTTAAATGTTTTCTTAGGTAAATAAAAGAGCAATGCAGTGAAGGTTTGCTTTTAAGTGTATGATGCTTTCTGTATGACACTAATGAAATGCATGCAGTTTTGGACTGTATTTCTTGTTTGTTCATCAGTGTGATGGAATTTAATGATTAGGGTGTGCTTGCTTGGCTAGGTGTTACTCCCTAGTTTGTTTTTGCTTGATAGGTCTTATCAAGCATGAACAGCTTTTAGAAAAGTTGTGTGGGAGAGACAAGCAGCATCAGCCTTATGATAAGCAAAGTTTATGCTTACCTACGGATAAGACCACGAGAGGACAGTTTCCAGTGATGCATGTTAAATTGTCAAAAAAAAAAATTTTCTATGGGTAATTAAAACACAGGTGTAAAAAAAAAAAAAAAAAAATGGTTAAAACATGCTTCATGGTACATTCATGCTTTGGGATTTCAGGAACACGTAATATCTCGGATCAGGCACAGATCAGCACTGGAGACAGATCGCTAGGTCAGATTGCAGCATTTAAAAGCTAAGTGCATTTAAAAAATAATTCTTCCTGATTATTAACGATGAGTCAGATCATTAAAGAAACATACTACAAGAGCAATGTACTACAATTAAATAATTAAAAATCAGTACATAAATGAGATGTGTTCCTTCGAAAAAAAATATTAAGTTACTCAAAAAATGACAACAGATTGAATAAATAGTCAAGTTGATTTTATGTCCCTAAATTTTATACAGTGCCTAAATGTCATTTTTGGACATCATTGATATTAATGCAGAGTGCAGAGACTGGTCAAAGAGAGAAAATTCTCACTGGATATTTTACTGATGATAAGATAAGTACCTGTCATGTTATTCCATTGGTTAACCAGGGGAAGTGGATGTGTGTGAGCTGGGGGCAAAAAAGGGTCACCAGAAATGAAAAGCTCCAGGCCTCTGATATTTCACAGTATTCGGTCACTGCAGCTGCACTTTTTAGCTCAGACCCTGAGAAGGTATTTAAATGCTTGAATTGTGGGCATTACTTAACAAATTCACTTTGGATATGGATTCATCCAAATGATTAAGGCCTTATATTCTAATACACAAGCAAAAAAAATCTTAGAACCATTTCTACTTGCACAAGTGTCCCATCAAGGATGTCACTAAACAGGACCACTTATCAACTATAATAGTAAATAATGTGTAATATACAATATCACTATATGCAGATGATATGCTTCTTTTTTTCCCCAGATATTCCTCAATTTTTCTGCTATTCCCTCAAATTAATTTGCAATGTTAAAACTCCACAAATTCAATTGAAGATCTATCCTAAATCTTTGGGTAGGTTGTCACTTGCACATTTCAAATTATATCATCTTCATCAAGATATCTTTATCAAATTATATTCAAATTAATTATATCCCTAAGCCATATATAGATAACTACCCAGGTTCTACAATAGAAGAGGTGCTAGTCACTCCTTACATCAATATTCACATATTGGGAGATAAATATGAGGCTTAATGCATTTCAAATTCTGAAATATTTCTATGACCTTCCTGGATTCCTATGTTTTTTTAAATTGTTGCTTCAATCCTTACTTAAAGCTTATGTAAAGCCTCTCAGGGGTTAGTAAAATCACACCCCATGTTAGGTTGCATCGACCAACAAAATTGCTATGGGTTCTATAATTTATATATTTTTCGTCAGTGCCACATACAGTACCATTGGTAATACTAGGGGCAGCGGTAGCTCAGTGGTTAAGACATTGGACTAGTGATCGGAAGGTCGTCAGTTCAAATGACAAGCTATTGCTGATGGGACCTTGAGCAAGGCCCTTAACCCTCAACAGCTCAGTTGTATAAATGACATATATGCAAGTCGCTCTGGATAAGGGTGTCTGCCAAATGACATAAATGTAAATGTAAATGTAATATTGAAGTGTGGAATCGGTAAACGAAGAATGTCAGTTTTCGACCAGACCAGGATATAATTTGGGCAAACACCTACGCAAATTCAAAGAAAAGCCCATCAAATGATAATGAAATCATTCATAGAATATATTGCATGCCTTTAAAATGATTTAAAAAGAAGCTTTTCACCAAACCCATATGTAATAGGGATCATAATGGAGAAGTGCACATGCTATGGGAATGTCCAGTTATTTCCATTTTTTTATACAAATCTCTAAAGTTTTAACACACATATTGGGTTTAACAGTGAAGGTTAACCAATGTTTAATTCTCCTCAATAATCACTACAATTCCATTACAATTATACCAAAGGTAGGTTCCACTTTCAGGGCTATCATCTGTAAAGAAAGCTATAGTTTGCGCATAGTTCCCACCTGAATGTCTGCCAAAATATCTGTGGTGATCCTATTTAATAGATATTGCCTGTCTTGAATGACCCACTCCTTTAATTAACAAGGCTAAAAATCACACCAGTTTAAATTTGGGGATCAAAACCACTGATCTCCTTAAACATTAATCAATGTAGTTGGAGAATCTGATTAGCTGTATGTGTAACCTATTACTACATCTGTAGAAAAGTACATTTTCATCTGATTTTATTTTGGCGTGCACACACACGCACGCGCACACGTGTATATATACACTCTAAGTCTATGAATATTCTTGATTTTGGTTTAGAAAATCAAATATCATTTTCATCACAAAAAATATAGTTCTCTTCATGATAAAATATACACAATATTACAAATGCATAAAAAATATAAACCAAGTAAATGGGAATTTTGGTAAACACTTCACTTGCTCTAACCAAAAAAAGCAATGACTTTTCAACCATGACAATTTGGTCCAATAGCATTTTGTATTGCACTGAAAATGGTGATGGTAGTGAATGCAGTCTATTTAGTATAAGACTCTGAATATGCTGGACTTTGCCAGTATCCTGAGGCACTTGGACACTCTGGTGTATGGTGCTGAGCAGCAGTTGAAGAATCTGTTATGTAGTATGGTGGAGGTCTGATGGGTAATAGAAATGGATTGAATCCTGATGCTGATGGATTTGAATCTGGAAAGATGTCTGTATAGGAAGGTGGTGGTTCCTCCGGATTGCCTGGCTGAGTGTATACACTCGGGTATATATTCGGAGCAGGTCCAAGGGCAGTAGCAGCAGGAACATAGGGGACGCGAACATGTGCTGGTTGGAAGGTAGAACCCATCTCTACTGATTCAGGTGCCCTCTGATTGGCGTGAGAATGTACTTGATTGTGCTTTGGAATGCAATTCTGGCCTGCTGGGATAATGACCACTGGAAATATAATTTCTGGGTCTCTAGCATAGGGAACATCCAAATACACCTTTAAAAACAAATCAGAGAAATGCATGAATGGAATGCATGCATGGAATGAGAAACCACATTCTTGAGGCTGTTGGCACCATTAAGAAAATCAAGTAAAACATCAGTACCTTGAGCATGTACTCGACTTTAATAATGTTACAGTCTGTGATGGTTAGGTCCAAGTTAGGAGGGATCTTCAGCCTACTGGTGAATGTTTTCTTAGATCTGGATGGAATGGGATCTTCCACAGCTTTGAAAATAACTTTTGTTGCATGGTTTTGTCGAGATTGGGCAAAGAATGTCTGCTTTTGTTCAAGTTTAAATTTGAGCTTGAGAGCACGAGATGAAAAGTTTTCAACATGGGCTTCAACCTTGATTCTTTCACCTGGGAAAAAATTGAGAATTGAGAAAAACTAGGTAACGAAAATTAATATGGTAGGTTTTAACAGCTTAAATTATATCCTGCCTATAGCGGAGGACATGCATTGTGTAATGATGTAAAATTACCTCGCATGTAGCCATTTTTTTCAGTAGATGCTCTGACTGAGGCACTTCCAGAGGTGAAAAGTTTCAACTTTTTTTCCACGGACCCTGAAAGCGGTCTCTGTGTATAGAATGGGAAGACATTTGTATTTGAAGGCAGTAGATGGTACACTGTTGTCTGTTTTATAGCTTGTTATTTGTATTTTAGCTCATTCTTTCATGTTCAGTAACTGCTTTATCCTGGTCAGGGTCGTGGTGATCTTAGAGCCTTTACCGGTAATTCTGGGTGTGAGGGGCAATACATCTAGAGTAATTTAGAGCCGTCGGCAAGGAACCTGGAGAGCCCAGATAAAATCCACTTGAACACATGTGAAATTCCACATGGAGAGTAACCTGAGCTTGGGATCGACCCAAAGACCCCTAAGCTGTGAGGCGAAAACAGTACCCAGTGTACTGTATTGCCCTGCTTTCTTTGGTTCAATATAATGTAATTACACATTACACAATATGAGCACATACCATTAAATGAGCATCATTTCCATAAACGTTTGACACAAAGATGAATTCCTGACTTGCAGTTTGAGGGATCTTCCACGATCTACTCAGGCTGGCCTGAAGAACATATTTAATTGATCCATGGCATCCTTTAAAAGATGGTGGTGTGTTCCTATAAAAGAAATCAACTTACTTATTGTCGACAAATCATTAACCTCTCCATTTTCATATTCTAAGTGAAGTGGCATACTACTGTCGGATAACTGATGACCATCTTTGAGAAACATGGCTCTCTGGGCCTTGCATTGAGCTAAATTGAATTGTACAGTTACTTCTTTTCAAAATCCTGTATTTCAAGTTCACCAACTTCTCTGTCAATGCAAATTTTATTTATATGTAGCGACATTCATGGCTGTTTTTGCAAATATCACTTGCTATGATACCATGAGTGAAAGGTTGCTGTTTTTACAAGTTTGGAGGAATTATTCAAATATCCCCTCACAGACTAGCCCATGTACAATATTCATGCTGGACTGGACTAAATTTATATCTACAGCATGTACTGTATATCCACTGACATTATGCCATGGATCTAGGAAATCTTTTTTTTCTATTAAAGCAAGAATGTAGAGTCAAGCAATAAAAATCTGTTAACAGCAAGCTGAAATTTATTTCATCAAAAATTATATGGAGCAAAAATTATTTACCCACGAGGAAGCTGAAACAAAAATGGAAAGATATGGTGTCCTGGCATAACCACATTCTTGTCTGTAAATTCAAACCATAGAAAAATGTGTCAGTTTGAGGTAATGAAGGTATATCATAAACAAATAAAATCACATATCATTTATAATGTAAAGTAATTTATGCTTAAAATTTAAGTCATATTTTAAAGCTATACTGATTGCAAAATAACACTGGGAGTTTACATATTTTTTGCCACTACCAAATACCGTTATCACTAACGGAACCCAGGGAAAGCAGATTGTGCAAAAATTTTTATAAATAAAATAAAAGAATACACTTACATGTCTCCCCATTTGTTACAAGTGTGGCTCCATTTTGTTCTGTAAAGAAAACACACTGAAAATTAAGCAACTGTTGTGACCACACTTCATTTATTTTTATTTACAGATTATAATTTTTTCTTCTTGTGACTTTAGAGACTTATTTTTGTAAGTGGAAGGTCACTGTGGGGAAGTCATTTCACTGATGTTTCATTGAATCATTGTGTGTAATGTTCATTTCATACAATAAATTTCCATTCTTTTCTTAATAACTGTATATAATAAGTAAACTGTATATATAATAAGCTGTATATAATTTACTATCTGTAATCAGCAAATTGGCTTTTCCATTCAAGCATTATCTATACTGTTTGTTTGTTAAGGGCCACAGGGAAGCTAGAGCCAATGACAGCTGACTTCAGGTGAGAAGCAAGGTACACACTGGACATGCCGCCTATCTATTACAGGGCTAATGCAGAGATGAACAACCATTCACATTCAAATGTACACCTACGGAAAATTTAGAGCTGCCAGTTAGTCTAATCTGCATGTTGTGTTAACTGTGGGAGGAAACTAGAGCACCCAGACAAAACCCACGCAGTCACAGGAAGAACATGCAAACTCTGCACAAAAAAGCCCTGACCAAAGCCCACATTGGCTTTTGCAATACTGATATTGCACATAATACATAAATCTCTAAAGCTTGATTTGAATAACATGGACAAAATTTTTTTTATGGATCTGGAATGTATCCAGGCTTTTTCCCAATAAAACTGTTGTTCAAATAAAACATTTGTTAGTGAAAAGTAGTAGTAGTAGTAGTAGTAGTATCTGTTATGGTACACTGATACAAGCGAACGGGTGCCAACACAGAATTGTACATTTGTCGAAAAGAATTGTACTATGCCTTTATGCAATGCTCCCATAACAAATGTATAACTATTTGTGCATATATAAGTTATCAAATCACTGTTGCCTCCAATTGAATAAAGCAAAAAAATTTTTTATTAAAACATAACATTATCATTAAAGAAAGATGTATGTACATCCACTATGTACATTTCTGTTTGACTTATGCCACAGAATTGCTTGGCATGGAGAAAAGTGCACACATTCCAGGCTAGACCTTCCACTGCAACTTCGATAAGAACGTTTGGCAGCAAATAACATACTAGAAAATCCAAAGCTCCACTTTATTCAAAGTAAATTACAAAACTAAAGCATGATTTACTAACTACACTTTCAGTCAGTTGACTTCATAAAGAGTTAATCACATCTACAAAACCTTATCTCTTTGATTAGAGAGTCATATGTACTACTTTTGAAAGATTGATTCCAGCGGGTGAAATTCATCATGTATAGAAGTAGGAATACAAATGTATTAGAATAAAAAGAGGAAGAATAAGAAGAAGTAGAAGATTCAGGCAGGTGAACTTCAAAAAAGGTAAGCAACATATATGATAAGATATGTTTATATCAGTGTACCCTAATATTTCAGTATTAGTATTCATCTAAACCCTTTCTGATCACTCGCTACACTCTCAGGCAGACAAAAGAACTAAACTCTCGACCTTTCACTGTAGCTGGAGTGGTAGGCTCTCTCTGGTCACCTGGAAATCTGGATATATTGTACCTTTAAAGGCACAATGCACCTTTCTACATAGAAGATACATGCTAAATATAAAAAGTACTCTTTAGGGCTGAAAGATTTGGGGGAAATAGCTAATTGTGATTTTTCTGACAGATATTGCAAGTGCGATTTGATTTGCAATATAACTGTTAAAAGTCAAGCTTCAGCATTCAGTATTCACTGTGTAATATATTTAAAACATGTGATAAAGTCAGGTCCACAAGAATTTGGACAGTGACACAGTTTTCGTAATTTTGCCTCTGTACACCACCGCAACGGATTTGAAATGTATTGATTATATTTTTTATTTGTCATAGAACAATTGAACAAAGAATAATTGTCACAAAACCTGTGACTTAAGTTAGGTAAATAAAGTAATAATAATAAAAATAAATAAAACAATTCCAATAGGAAAATAATAGGAAAGTTCTGTAAACAATTTCTGACAATGAAATAGGTAGATCATTCACATATGGCTAAATATTGCACATTCTGCAATCATGTTAAATAATGATTAAACAATTTCCAAATAAAATTTTCTTACCTCGTAGTGCCTTTGTGAGACCTTTCCATGTGAAGTAATAGTCATAAACGACTATGAAATAGTACTTTGCTTACTAGACAGTATAAACCCTGGTCAGACCTGCTGTATAACCTGGGTCCTAAAATGCAGCCTTTGTGATTTGCAAATTACATTGTGTCCAATCACGACTTCGATTTGAGATAGATTAATCCTTCAGCCCTAATAGTCCTGATGGTACCACCACAGCAACAGGAAACGGTACAGTTTAATTTAATCCCATTTTTTCTGACTCACTCTATAACTAGAAATATATTTTAGACACACCCTTCAGTAAATAAACAAACAATATAGCCCTGTCCCGAATTCGCTTTACGAGTAATTCCTTAACATTTTGGAGGCAAAAACACTTAATACACTTTAACTTTCAAAGCTGTATTATGTCCAGGTTGTTCGGACTTCCTTTTTATGTGTTATACGTGGAAAATATGAGCGCTGTATCTGATAGGTGTATCTGAGCCACAGATCACAAAACAGCTCACATTCCTAACCCTAGAGAGACTGTTTACTTCAAATGAGAGGAGCCGGAGTCATAAAAAGAAAGCGTGCCATATTTATAACTTTACTCGGACACGGTTAATGATCCTTACCAATCTTAGAGTTGTCCCAAATGAAGATCTGTTTGAATTTGAAGTATCTCTCGTGCGCGCTGTAGGAGTCATCCGGGTTATCAGCGCCGTTTGATTCGGTCCAGTGAACATTCGCTTCCCCTTTACACTTTATGTAGAGTTTATCGATTTTCACCTCTTTGATTACTTCCAAAATAACTCTTCCCTGAAGAATGTCGCCGTTGGTGAACGTGTTGCTCTTATTAACCGGGTCGTACTTTATTAAGAAGGATTTGATACTTCCTGACATTGTTGTAGTAACTCGAGGCTGCGGTCAGAGCTTTGTACACTTTCTCACTGCAGCTCTCACACTTACGCTCCTGAGCTACAGTGGAGTTGAGACTGGTGACACATCGCATAGTCGTTTCATTTGGAATTTCCCGTCAGAGGCGTGGACTGTTCATCAGTGGAGGGCAATATCCATATTCAAGTGACGTCATTTTTTTTTTTTTAACCTTTTATAAACAAACATATAAACAGTACATAAACAGATCGTGCCAGGGGATCATAAGACTGAAATCATAAATCAACTTATGTTAAACAAGGTACATAAATTAAAGGTTTTAAAAGCTTTCCTATGTTTAGAGTAGCTATTGTTTACATTTGTTTTCAGAAATTTAAAAAACGGAAGGTTTATGAGTGGAGAACATAGATTTATGAATATGTGATTAAATCAAATTGATGATATTAGATTTGTCTTGGTAGAAGACTATGTAAACAAGCCAAACAATAGTATATTTTATAGTATATAGTATATATACTATATATATATATAGAATCGATATAGTGGGAAATAAATGCACAGAAAGTACAAAACCAAAATAAATGACATAGATGTTCTGGAAAGAGCTGATACAACGAGCAGTCCACATCACATCAGTGTCATTTTTATATCTTTGTAGAAATACTGCACTTTGGAGGAATAAAAACGATTAATCATTTTAAACGTCACTTCCTTAGCATCATTAATAATTAGATATTTAGAAGGTAGGCGTCAGATTTTCTCCCAGCCCAGGTCTGAAGTGAGGTTATTCCATTAGAGTAATGTGCAGCTCGCGAACGCGTTGTTCTTTTTGAATGACTCTTTTTAATGAGTCGTTCGTACCGGTTCACCAGGACTACTGAGTCGTTCTTTGTTTCTAATTCAGCTGCTCCCAGTGAACTGCATGCGATCGCTCGGACTCAGAAACCGCACAGCAATGAGCTAATAACAATCAATGAAGTGCAAGAAAGTGTGGACTCTTAAGAAAATATCCGGTGAAGTTTCTCGAAGTGTTCGAAAGAATCGGTTCACTAAAACGAATCGATCTGCCCACCATTCGTTAACTTACGATTGTCTCGGTCGTACTAACATTTTCCACGAGTGCTCTTAAGCTTTGACAACCGACTGCTGATGATTATCCGACGTTGTTCTCTTGTAACATGTTGTAATTCCTAAGATTCTTTAAAAGACCAATTTCAAAATTATATTAGTTTGCATTTTATATTTTTTTATTATTTTTAAATGGAATTTTATTTATAAACTGTAACTCACCATGTTTTGTAAACGTGGCCGTGATTTCACGCAATGTAAATAAATCATCATCTTTCGCAACTTTAAAAATTATTTTAAGCAACAGCAGCTGGAGGTAGTGTTCTTGAATCACTTCCGGGGAACGTTCGTGGTCACAGGAAATCCAACATGGCGGCTCACATGGCGAGATTCAGGTGTTGGGGCCGTATACAGAGGTGGGGTTTGTTCATGTGTCGTTATTTAAAGATAATTGACAACATTCATCCGTCATTTGTATAGTTGTCAGAAGAACGAGTCTAGTGATATCGATATCGCTGTTCTGTTAATTTGTGCGATTTAGCTAAATGCACGTACCTGACTAATTTACCTTTAGCTTGCAATGGTTTCTCATATTTAATACTGTATTAGGGATTAACCTAATTATGGATGCCTTTAGTCACCCAAATAATACAATAAGAAAAGTAAAAAAAAAAAATCAAATAAACGAAGTGTGTATTGAGATGATTTTTGGTTGGGTCAGAATGATCGATGAGTCGAGATGTCTAGTTCACGGGTTCTCGACCTTGGTTCTAGAGAACTCTTGACCCGAATTTTTAGTGTTGGTCCTGCTGCACCACACTCACTTCCATTCAGGAAGTGGTGTTAATTAGCTGATTAGCTAAATCAGCTAACATTACACTAAAATGTGCAGAGCAGGGGGTTCTCCAGGATCAGGATTGGGAACCAGTGATATATAGTCAGGTAGCGCAGACAATGGTGACGCATTTTTAGTGTGTATTTTAAATTATTATATTTTTTATATAATAAAAATTATATTTATTATTTTTTACTATATTCAGACAAAAGGGTTAACATTTTACTGTTTAGGGTACCTATGGTAGTAGTTGTGAGATTGAAGCGTTTTGGCGTAAAAAGAGCCCTGTCTCGGTGAAGTTATGTGAATAGTCACTGTTTAACACCAGTATTAACACGTCACAGTTGTCACGTGTTGCTTATTGAATATGTTAAACTAATTAAACTCTACATAATGATACTCTCATTTTTTAATGATGACAGGCACACTTGCAACAGATTATTGACCTTGTAATCATGTGTGCCTGTGTTTATTTTTGTCAAGAAGAAACTGATAAATATTTTATTTGAATAGTTTTTTCTTTTAAAATGTTTTAGATCACATAAGCTGTGCACTAGTTACATTGTGTCACTGCTGTAGCCTGTTAATTAATATCTGCTTATGAACTATTTAAGCTTGGTGGAAAATGGTGTCTGTAAATAGGATTACTACTAAAATCACATCTGCCACTTGAGTCCATATTGACTTTTGAATATCCCTAATTGCAATATGTTGATGTGCTAACAGTGTTACTTTTCTGTTGTAGGTTTGGCATTGCTGCATGTAGACAGTATAGCAGTGCAAGTGGATATCCTAATATTTCTTTGTCTACACCTTTAACCGGCATTCCCAAGCCTGCGTTCGCTTCAGTTGATGGTCATGAACAATATGAAACTAAAATAACCACTTTAGAGAACGGCCTTAAAGTTGCATCCCAAACAAAGTTTGGTCAGTTTTGCACAGTTGGAGGTATGTGAATCATTTCTACAGTATATTATTGTATGACAACTTTGTGTGTTTATTGTATGTGCATGACAAATATGCGTTTATATTGCCTGCAATATTTGCACAAAATATTGAACCTGTAATGTTTCATGGTTAAACATTTGACAACCATCCTTAAATTGCACATATTTTTAAGATCATGGCACTGCCAACACCCACAGAAAGTATTTTTATAATCTCTGAGATTGGTTTGAATGCTCACAGTGACGTGTAGATGATTGCGATTATTTGGGCTTTAAATATACCAGGCATCTGTGGTGGTGATGCAAATGTCCGCATTATCATGATTAAAAAAAAAAAGTTATTCAGCCTGAATCTCTGCCTGTTATTGCTGCATGTAAGGACAAGATTAACCTGTTTGTACTTGGGTTATTTTGTAATTACTCCAGAATTCTTACGTTGTTATTTATGTAGTATGGTTAGGAAAGGTTTGGAAAGGTCACATTCTGCTGTGTTTTGTTCTCAGTTTTGGTAAATTCAGGTTCCCGCCACGAAGCCAGATATCCTAGTGGGATTTCACACTTTTTGGAAAAGCTTGCATTTTCTGTAAGTTACTATACTGCATTTTTTAAATAAAGGATGATAATGGTCACCGCTATCTGTTATTGTTTTTTGTTCTTGCTTTGTTTAGTCTACATCACAATATGGAAGTAAAGATGAAATTCTTCTGTCATTGGAAAAACATGGTGGAATCTGTGACTGCCAAGCATCCAGGTTTGATTTAATTTGATTGTGCATTTAATTATCCTTTTTTACAGACAGTTCGTAAAGGTTGTAATTTATTTTTTTTTTTTTTAAATAAAGCTCTCACCAAAATAAAAGTTGTTTACATTTTCAGGGATACAACAATGTATGCCGTCTCTGCTGAAGTCAAGGGTCTGGATACTGTGGTTAGCCTGTTGGCTGATGCTGTTCTGCAGCCGCGTTTATTAGGCAAGGGCATGCTAGATTTGTCAGGAAGAGTCTATAGCTGTGATTTGTCCTTGAGCATGTTCTAAGCGTTGTGTTTTCCACAGATGAAGAGCTCGAGATGACCCGAATGACTGTAAGGTTTGAGTTGGAAGATTTAAACATGAGACCTGATCCTGAGCCTCTTTTAACAGAAATGATTCATGCCGTGAGTGAGACCTGCTTATTATTTTTGTTTAAATCCTGTTTTCTGGACACAGATTAAGCTTAATACTTGATTAATGTACTCCATTGTAGTCATGACCTGTTCTAAGATTGAGCTTCATCTCTGTTCATATACCCAAAGACAGCTCATTTACCCACCCTCTGACCTTAGGTTTATTCTGTTTGTTTGCAGGCAGCATTTCGAGGCAATACTGTAGGCCTGCCCCGTTTCTGCCCAGTGGAGAATGTGGATAAGATTGACAGGAAGTTGTTGCATACATACATGCGTAGCTACTACATCCCAGAGCGCATGGTGTTGGCAGGGGTGGGGGTCGAGCATGAGCAGCTGGTGGAGTATGCCAGGAAGTATCTTCTGGATGTGAAGCCAGTTTGGGGCGCAAGCACACCAGCGAATGTAGATCGCTCTGTGGCCCAGTACACAGGAGGCATTGTTAAGGTGAGATTAGTGTGAGGGGTGCACTGAGAATGCAGCGGAGATATTATTGTAACAACAACGATTGTCATAAATAAGTCACCATGACGTCCCAGCAGGAAAAGGTAAAGATGAATGAATGAATAGGATTATGTTCTATTCCTTTCTGAGATAACATACATACAGAATAATAGGATTTTAATCTATTCTGTTGTAACATAACAGGATTCTACTCTATAAATTTTATTTTTTTTCTATTCTTACATAACATATAATAGAATTCTATTTTATGCTATTCTAAAATAACCTACTTACAACATAATATTCTAACATTTTTTTTTTTTTTGCTGTTCTAGCATAACATATAATAGGATTTAAAGTAACCTACAATAATAACATTTACAACATAATGATTCTATTCTAACAACAGTATTCTATTTTATTATAATTTTTTTTCTATTATAACATGTAATAGGATTATATTTTATGGTATTCTAAAATAACATACAACATGTTGTTCTATTCTTTTCTCTTCATATTGATATATGCTCACGTGTGAACAGATGGAGAAGGACATGTCTGACGTGAGCCTTGGTCCCACACCCATCCCAGAACTCACTCACATTATGATTGGCTTAGAGAGCTGCTCCTTCTTGGTGAGTTTGCAAAGCCTTCAGCAGGGACGCCCGTTTAATCCACAATGCTTCTGATCAAGAACTCGCATTTCTTTTGAACCCTTGACAGGAGGAAGACTTCATCCCCTTCGCTGTCCTCAACATGATGATGGGCGGCGGAGGCTCCTTCTCTGCAGGCGGCCCAGGAAAAGGCATGTTTACGCGCCTCTACCTGAACGTTCTCAACAGGTACAGCAACTTCTTCCACTGTATAAAGATACAGAATACTTTACCACAGCAATAGTAATGTTGCTAGTGGGGCTACTTGTTATAAGTCCAGAATTGTTGGCACCCTTGATAATCATGAAAATAGTAAGTCACATGCATGTACGTCATGTTAATGTTAAACATTCAGACATGTTGTATGGTTTTAATTTTATACAATATTCCTTAAACCATTTGTTGGCCTGTGGAAAAAAAAATCTGCAAATTATGGTTGTCAGAACTATTAGCTCCTCCCTGTGTGGGCTTGGGGGCTCATGCGTCCTCTTCCTGCCTAAGACTTTTTAAGACTTTTTCATTGTGGTCCTGCATGTGCTTGCTTTTATCTGATTATTATTATTATTATTATATTCAACAACCATCTGTATCTTTTACTAATAAAATCTCTTGATTTTTTTTCTCATGGTGATGGATGACCAGCAGTTTTTGTATGTGTAAACATGGTCAAAACATGATCTGGAGACTGAATGGGTTAAAAAAAGGAATTTCTGTAGTGCATCACTGCAGATTCGCCACTTTGTTTAAATATATGTGATATTCTGTTCAAATCGCATTGTGTAGCAAACTAATAACAAGTGTTATATAATAACAATGGCTGAAACTCTTCTTTTACTTTTTTCTCCACTCTTCCTTTTTTTATTACTTGTGGATGGTGCATTCCTTAAATGTGCATATTAAAAATATAACATTAAGTGATGTCTGGTGAATGATGTTGTTTTTCAGACATCATTGGATGTACAACGCTACCTCCTACCACCACAGCTACGAAGACAGTGGCTTGCTCTGCATTCATGCAAGTGCAGATCCAAGACAGGTACAAATGCATAAAGGAGGGGGGGAGGAACAAATATTAAAAAAAGACCACATCCAGACACATCTTCTGCAGCATGTTGATATTTTGTAAAAAAAAAAAATAAATAAATAAAAAAAATCTTTATTACAGGTGCGGGAAATGGTAGAGATAATCACTAGGGAATTTATACAGATGGCTTCTACAGCAGGAGAGGTACAGTTATATGTTTATAGATGACTTCTAGTTAAGACCTGAGCATATTTTTATACCAAAATTATTGGCTTACTTGTAGATGGAAATGGAAAGAGCAAAGACTCAGTTGAAATCCATGCTGATGATGAATTTGGAGTCCAGGCCAGTCATATTTGAGGATGTCGGCCGGCAAGTTCTGGCCACAGGCCATAGGAAGCTGCCTCATGAGCTGTGCACTCTCGTCAGTAAGTCCAAATTGCATTTCAGTCCATTTCCTGATGATTAGAGATCAGATTTTCCCCAGTGAATCTAGTTTAACATGTAAACATGCACTCACAGGAGAAAATAAGAAGGCTGCTTATTGTCTGCTCTGTTGGTTTTCCCTTGTTGCACACACAGACTGCATCTAGATTGAATATAATCTTGATTATAAAACTTGATATTGACATCGTATTGACATTGCATCTTGTCTTCAATTTAAGGTAATGTTACAGCCAATGACATCAAAAGAGTCAGCACAAGGATGCTGCGCAGCAAACCAGCTGTGGCTGCTTTAGGAGACCTGACGGAGCTGCCCTCTTACGAGCACATCCAGGCTGCTTTGTCCAGCAAAGATGGCCGTCTGCCTCGCATGTATCGCCTCTTCCGGTAGAACATCATCGGACATAGCAGTTATACAGTTGTGTACACCAGGGAATGACCTCCAGTGTAAACTTTTTATGGAGCTCTTTTGTTGAGCTGATATGTGGAGGTGCTGAGTGTCAGTTAACGTAATTGATCTTTGCCTTCTGCGGACTCGTTAGCTCTTATCGTGTGGATTTGTTTTCCGTATCATGTTCCGAGTAAATAAAGGTGGACGGTTCGCGTCCAATAGACTGGCATTAGGCAAATGAAAAGTTGAAGGGCCCTGTTGCAGCAAAGTAATACAAGACGTCAGGGTCATGTTAAATCTGCTGATGTGCTAAGAAATCATTGGGAAGTAATCATTTCCAATTTAGCACTAATAAGAGTAATAAGAGTTAATGATTCGAGTCCAATTCAAATTAAATTATTTTATTTTTTATTAAAAATGTTATTCTTAAAGATGCTGTTCAATACTGTAATGTATATTTTCAACAACCTAATGTTCAGGTTAAGCCTGGGTATTGGCAGATATGATGCACTGACATTTATATTGTCAACTGACACTGACTAGTTATAACAAAAATATACATTAGTGTACCCAGGAGTATAAGGTCAGATTGCCACTGTTTTTACAATGTTAAAGTCTGCTAAGAGTTAATAATATTACTTATGAAAGAAGCTCATTAGAAGAAATATAAAACAGCCTGCAGCAACATTACAACCCAGAACTTCTCTTTTCTACTCTGTGTCGGAAAGCCTGAACAGATACTGGAATCGGTTTAAAAGGCTGTCGGAGCAGAACTTTCAGCCTTCTATGCTTGAAAGCGCTGATCTCGTCAATTCTCGTGCGATGTATATTCTTCGTGTCATCTATGTCTTTGTCGGTGTAAATGACTGCCTCGTGTACACATTCGTCTTCTAACAAATTTTACAAATTCTAATAATACTCTGATATTGTAATGTGAAATTTCATCTGCTTTCCCATGTCTGTTTGTGTTCATAAATGTGGTTTACATTTATTATTTAGTGATTCATTTTGTTTATATTTCTTTGGTCTGTTTTAAATACTGATCAAACTATATTTTTAGAGCTGTAAACCAAGAAAGGAAAAAAAAAAAAAGATGGATCAGATTTAGTCATAGCTTTTTACATAGTACAAATTTTACTTAAATAACACTGTAAACATTACAAACATGCTGTTATTTAGGTTGAAACAATGCAACAAAAGGGATCATAAACAAGATCTCAGGCACTTTCCATCAACAGTGAGGAATGGGATGCAAAAGCATGTTTTAGCGTTACATTTTTTTATTTGTGGCCCCTGCAAGAGGAACACAGCTGCTTAGTCAAAATCAGTCCTTAGTCCTGTATAAATGGTCAGCTGACATCAAGTAAAAGGCAGAATTATTTTGTGTAAGAAGGTAAGGCAATTGACGGAAGTCCTAGATGAGACTTTGTGTTCAGTCGGATTTGGATTTTCCCATCCACACTGCTGCAAGATGACAATATCTGGGTCACGTTTCCATTACTATAGATACCTTTTGTCACTGGTGGAAACCTGTAAAAGCCAAAATGTGATTCCGGCAGAATTTAAATTCAGTCTATGAAATAAATATTTTAAAAAACAAACATTTAATTAGTATTGGTGGTAAATCTGTGTTCATTAGTTGAGCTGCTAATTTATCTGTGTAAGGCCATTGAACACTGCATTAGTGTGAGTTGTATGACAAATCTTATCTTTATACACGAATATAAAAACACAAAGATGATAGGTAATATGTAGTGCACAAGATATAAAGAGGTCATCTTTATGTTCCCTTCATGTTCAGCTATACATGGTCACCGCTTTCTACAGAATGTGAAGTATTCTCATGGACATTTCCAGCTCTGACCAGAAATGTTGGACGATAAGGCACAGCCTCTTTTCATGCTCCTGTGAGTGAGTGTAAGTTCCTGGACGGGGAGTCAAACGCTATATTACCCACAGTTCTGAGCTCCCCCCTTTGGTCCTGAAAGTCCAGCTTCCTGAGTCAGTAACTCAGAATGTGGAAGATACGGTCTGAAGCCTGCTGACCCTGGATCAGGAGATGGAACAGACAGTGCTGTTGCTCTGGTTCTTCATGGCCTCCCTCCTCTTCAATTCTCTCGTAATCCTCCTCCTGATGCCTTCCAGATACACAGCTCGGTCAAACAAGCCCGCTCCCAATGGAATGCTAGAAGGCAAGTACATTAGAATTACCACTCAGTCTTGTGAACCGGAAATAATAAGCTCCTAACAGTGGTAAGGAATTTGTAGCACAAGCTTGTTTGCATAATCTTAAAAGTTCCCTTCTAAAATAGTCCATGAAGCTCTATATTTTAAAGAAGCAATGTGTAATTTTTAAAATGCTCCTCCCAAGCCTTACAATGAAACTATATTTGACCTTTAAGGAAAGTGTATGGGCTTGAGGAGCTTGTTCTGAAGCTCATGTGTAGGACAGAAAAAGATCAACAACAGTCTGGAATGAATAAAATGGTGAAATCCACTCCATTGTAAGATTGCAATATCAAGTTTCTTTGAAATTGGGTGATTATTATACTGTAGATCTATAAACATTACAAATTGCTCCTTATACTTCAGCAGCTCACAATCAATTGCTTGAATTGTTTCTTTACTTGTCTCTACCAGGCCGGAGTTTGACCTGGAACATGCCAACGACAGGCCGGTGATCCGAGGTCTTGATAGATGAGCAGGATGTATATTTAACCACCTTGATGTCATCTGCTTGTCTGCTCCTAAAAAGGATTCGATCCTGCAACAAAAAGATGAAAATGTTTAGCAATGCTCCAACAGCATTATAAACCGTATCCACACATTTTAAAAGGAGTTGAAGACAAAATGTCCTCACTGTATATGACGGGGTTCTCTGCTTGGGTGTTGTGTCATAAACGTCACAGCCAATGTCAAACTTGTACGTTGGAGTGAAGTGGATTGGGGCTTCCTGAAATCCTTTAAAGATGGACCCTATGAGAAGGAATTGAAGGTTACACAGTTTTTAAACCATCGGGATTCATTCTTATTAAAAAAAAAAATACTACAATGCAAATTCTCAAAATATTATCCATAAATGAAGCTCATTACGACTCCAATCATTCAGTCTAAGACCAGCTCAGACGGACCATCTTTCATTTCTTTGCACAGCTGATCATGCTGGAGGAGGGCGTCCATGTTTTTCCCGGTGAGTTGGTTCAAAATATCGTCCACGTTTCCCCGGTCTTGACTAAGGCGGAAGTTAAAATCCCCGAACCAGAAGACTTCATCGAATCGGCTGGTCACATCCGCTGAAAATAAAATAGTCATGGAGTCATTCATTGTGATGACTGTGCGGTGCATAACTTTACAGTTAATTAAAAGGAAACTCACAGGCAATAGAACGGTAAGGGTTGGTATCAGGAAGGCACCTGGGGAGAGCTAAAGCTTCTATTATCTTATTGTAGTCCAGTATCCTTTCATAGACTTTGGAGTCTCCCGCTGAAACCGAAATTATACCCAAACATTATATGGTTGCGTATTAGCAATAAATCAGCAAATCAGTCAAATAGCCTGCAGAGTGAATGTATAAAGGGTGTCCCAAAATATGGATCCATAGGCAATTTAATTAAATACAGATATTACAACAAATACCTAAATTGACAGGCTTGGAGTTGTATATACTCTGAATGCAAATATTTCTTAAAGTATCGTAACTGATGATGTTACATGCAGAAATGATTTCCTCTTAAATTTCATACAAGGAAAAATGCCTATGGAGCTAGACTTTTGGGACAGCCTGTATTAGTATTAGGAGAATTAAACTTCTTTCATACAAGTAAAATGAGATGTGATGAAGAGAAAGGATGTCCCAAAGAAAGTGAAGCCAATGCCCACCGCCCCTTTCGTCTTAATCTGCGAGATGATCCGAGTGGTGACAGTAGCATGCTCCACCTCTACAAACAGAAGCCAACACAATGGGTTTAATTGATCAGTGCACAACATCATGTTATGCTATGTGAGCCAATATTGTAGGGAAATTACAATGCTACAAAGTGCAAGACCCACCGGAGCAGAACCATATGAGGTCCCTGCGGATGAAGATGGTGAGATAAAGCACTCCATGTGCAGCTGCGTACAGCATCACATAGTACGGGCCCAGAGTTTCCTGCAGACGGATCTCCCACTCCTTCCTATAAATACACAAAATGCCGAGTGAAGGGTCTGTGATTAGGAAAGACCGACAGACAGAGATCAAGCTTCCTACCTATCAGGGCACCCTTCTTGAACCCCAATGATGTAGAAGTCTTGGGCAAAATCAGTGTCTGTTGGGAGCAACAGGTCATCTAGGTTGTTTGGAAGACCCTACATGCAAAATTCACCATTAATACAAAATATCTCTTGCATATCAATGATATTGAGTCACACAGCACACATACACAGCACTTAAGCTCTAACTCACCTTCTCTCCCTGCATATTCCAAGTGGCAACGTAGATCCCAATTTGTCTGCTGGGAAAGTACCGGTCCAGTTCTTCTGCCCCGAGTAAGGCTCCGTTGCCCATCACACTGCCCTCCAAAAAGCTCCTGTAAACAGCAGGTGTATGTTAAGTGTATGTTTAACTTCTAGGTTCCACTTTTATAAAATTAAGTACAAACTCTCAAAACAAAGAAAGCCAAGACATGGCAATAACCAGTCCACTACAAAATTCCATTCATGATGAATGAGTGCTGAGGGCTTCACTGATCCAGGCCTAATCCCCTTACTGTCACCCACTTCACTTTTCAGTTCTCTTTATCTTACACTCCTCCTATAATGGAACTAATTTCATTCAGAAAGCAAAGTAATTCATTGCAGAAATTAAGAACGGCAAACCACAAATATTACCACCGTTAACAGCTTCTTTATTCTTTCTTGACTTGCAAACTCTGGTTCTTATCCGAATTGTATTCATTAACTTACCAAATGGTTTGATGCACTAAATGAAGTGATAATCCACATGATTATGTGCATATTAAAAACATGGCTAGACAAAGAACAATAATGCACAGAAATAAGCACTTGCAGCAAAAATTTAACACATTAACACACTACACAGTCTTATAGCAACAGCAGGCAACATGCTCATAAACATAGATCATTCAAATATCACCAAGGCATCTTATCAGCGAGCTGTATGAGTGGACAATCCAGAAGTGAAAGCAATATAAGTATGTAGCTTAGCCTACATTTACAACACAAATAAATAAAAGGATCCTACCTGTTCCTCACATCCCTGGGCCGGATTGGGTTGAGCACGCTGAAGGTAGACTTCATGGAATTGACTGAGGTGCTGTCTGACACCATTGTATCCCAAAGCTGGCTGTCACTGAGGTTCTTTTGCAACTTCTCTTGCACGCTCCCATTCCTATAATCCAGGCAATCCCTGTCAATCTGATTAGCGGTCCTTAAGGACATAGAGGCGACGCTATACTCCAGTGGAGGAAAGGCTCCTGCTGGCTGCAGTGGGGAAAGAATAATTTTGGAAGGTTTCGGATGCTGCCCAGAAAGATGACCTTGGCCAGGAGGACATATGTCCTCCTCATGGAAACTGCTACATCGATCCCGGAATGGTGGGGATTGCCAGGCCACTTGATCAAAATGGCTTCCTCCGGTGGTCTGGCCATTCTTTAAAACCGTATGGCTACTTGGTGCAGGAAAAGGGGAGACTTCCCTAAGGGAGTCGGTTGAAGAGGTCATCTCGGCTGGGTCAGTGAGGCTCTCCTGACTGCTCCTCAGTCGTCTACACTTGTTCTTTTCCTCAAACATGTTCCTACTTCCTTTTGCCATGCCAAGAGGCTTGGGAAGCAAGGGTGGATGAGGCGTGTAAGGAACAAGTATGTCTTGCTGCCTTTGCTCATCTTGAGGGGTTTGGAGCACTTCAATAGATGACTTCTTACCGCTGAGCTGGTCTTTATTGGTTCTGTCATTTGCTACTTCTATGCCGAAGTCAGCTGCATCATTCCTGCAGCGTGCTTCTTCCGACTGAACTCCTACAGGTTGGAATGGGACGATGAGATCTTCATTCTCATTCATCCTACTCTCCCACTTGTTTTCAGACACAAACAAGTGCCATTATTCTTACATGTTCACATTCTGGAAGTACGGAAATCAAAATTGTTAAATGGCATTACAAAAGCTGAGATTTAACTTTCTGCTTACTTAACAAGCTACAAAGTACAATGTGCAGTAATACGGAATGTGTTGAAGGTTTTTGAGGCCATTGCATATGCTATAGTGTTGATAATTATTTCAGTAAACTAGACAAAAAACTTGAAACGAAAAAAAGCTTGTAATGGAACTTCAGCTATGTTCAGTTTAGTCAGCAACACTAATAATTTATCAAATGAATAAGCTAGTAAGAGTGGTTTATTACAAAGTCCGCATGAAATGGATTGAGAGCCATGAAGTGATTGTGTTGAAGTGCTTGACTGATTTAGACAACAGCCAATATCGTTCGGGGTACCCCACATACCTGCCAAATCTAAAAAAAAACCTGACAGTAGCATAGTGGACCAGCTAAATATGGAGAACAGCAAAGAGTTTAACGAGAGCTGTTTTTCAACTGTGAAGGATTTCTTACTTGACTTTAATAAGGATGGTATCCTAAATGAATCAATTCCATCCATTTTTTCCCTCAACCAAGGGACGGTTAGAAAAGGGAACAAATGCAGGAACAAATACAGCCACAAAAATGCACCAATAAACCATTTCTGCTGTGAAGGAGCTGCAACTGTACAGCAAGACTCGCTCCTAGGGAGGACAAACATTTTAGCAGGGGAGTCTCTACGGTAAAGGCCGGTGGGGGGCACCACCAGATGTCGCTGTGGAGCAGTGCATGACATGATCAATAATTCAGTGTGACAAGTAGGTCTAATATGTTTCTTCTTAACTAACATTGTCGTGTGATTATTGCAATGATATACATTCCAAATATCTTCCTGTAACTGTAGTGTAAAGGTCAGTACTTCTAGCAGTCATCCTTTGGTGAGAATGGGGCGGGCCCGGCAGCTTTCGTTAACCAGGTGAGCAGCTGGAAACCCTGTGCAGATGTTCAACATGCTTTCAATAACGAGCTGCGGGGCACAATGTTGGCTCCCTGCTGAGAGCAGCCAATAGAAAATAGAACAATGACATAGGTCAAGACGTTTTGTAAACGTAATTTACGGTATGGCATTGTTACACAGCTAGTACAGTCAGGACAGTTATGCTAGCCACTATTAATAGCATGGAAATATAATGAATCAAGTCAACAGCGGTTAAAGGTTAAATGTAAGATCATTGCACATCTTTTCTTTTCCAGCAGTGAACATCACTGGGGAGTCATCACTATTTTGCAGTATTACAATCTAAAAAGTAATTAAGACTTTATGTAGCTTTTACATTCATATAATGTCCTATTGTTCTATTTAACCAGTTTAAATATAATTTATATAATGTAATTTACCTATAAATTAATACAAATGCTATAAAAAAAAAATACTAATTTACCTATTAAGTTGTGGCTAAACTTACATATTTTTACTTGAGTGGAAAATCAACTCTTAAGTCAAACAGATTTATGTTTTCAGTGTAGAAGGCGTGTTATTTTGGCTGTAGTTTAAGGCCTAGAAAGCAATTTGTTTCCCTGCTCTGAAATGTTGCTTTGGATGTATTAAGTTGCAGACCACAATGATCGTATACTGCTTGATGATTTTGGATTTGGAAGGCGATGCTGTATAACAAGGTAATATACCAGTTGTGTGAGGTCAAATGCCACTATTGATGATGTCATGCATATCGCGGTATCATAGCTCATATTTGTGGTTTCGCTGATGAGTTGCATTTGTGTTTGTGTTCATAGAGCAAGTAGGTTTGCGTGTAGCTTCAATGACGAGTCAGGTGCTGCTCATGGAGTGTTTATTGTGCTCCACCAGGTTTTCTGTGCCAGAGACGCCACTGCATTTTAGAGAGCATTTAATTTGATGAACACAAGATTAGTATATGAAAAAATTATGAAAAGAAGTGACAAACTGCAACAATGAAATGAGAACATCTCCAAAGTAACACTTTTCAAATTATACTAATTCTATTAGTGTCCATAACACTAAGAGGCAGGTAGGTTTGACTTCTGGGGATCTTTAAGCTAATAAGTGTGGTTTAAAAGTGTACCATGTAGAATTTAGGGAGATATGTGAGCATAAATGGAATATAGTGTTCATTATGAATATAATATAATAAAGTTTTCATTAGTGTATAATCACCTGTAACTACGAATCGTGGTGTTTTCATAAGCTTAGAATGAGCCCTTTGTATCTACAAAAGGAGTAGGTTAATGAAGCCACCATGTAGCCCAGAATGAACAAAGAAAACAAGAGAGCATTTTTCATGCAAAAGAGGCAGCCAGCAACGGAAACAAGACGAGAAACATTGGAGCCATTTTAAGAAACTGATAGTGTTCAGTATAGGTTTGCGGTTTCTTTTAATTCAGTAATTTGTTAAACATTTATATAAGTGTTTGGCCCTGATACTTACACATATTGCTGTTGCAGTTAAGAGTTACACATACACTGCCACAGCTTTGAAGACCGATATTATTGCACATAACAGCCACCTAGGTTCTAATACACGCTTATAAAGGGACGGGGTATTCAGTTGGTTGCAATCTGCAATGTCACCGCTAGATGCCACTAATTCTTACATAATGTATCTTTAATAATCTGAGGGCGTGTGTAAAAATGCTGCATCTGCCAAATTACCTTGCGTTGTTATAGCCTTTTTCCAAAAACAGCCGTAAGCACAAAAGTTCATTAACACTCGTCTTTATCTGTCTGGTTAACTCGCTGTATATATAAAACACAAACCCTTAATACTCCGCTTTAGTAACGGTTACACTCGCTGTGACTAGCATAACAGGCTAACCCCAGTGCTGGCTCTGTACATGGAGTCTCGACCACTGCTCTGTAGCGCGGTCACAGTGTAAAACAAAGCAATTCGCATTAAAAATCCATGCTTTATAAGCTTGCATCGGAAGATAAAAACCAGTAATAACAAAGCACATCTCGTTACCTCTAGCCAGCTCCTCGCATCACAGCAAACTTTTTTTTACTTCCTTAGCAACACCATACAACCAACAACTCATTGAAGCCGCCATTATACAGCTAGCTAACTCGGGTTGCCAGAGCCATGTAACAATAAATCTTTCCAGTGGTGAATAAAATCAGCACTGTAACAATTATAAGCAACGCTGAATGCAGTGAAGAATAGTAAAAATAGACTCAATAGAGACACTATTATTATATGTATTAATATATAGATAATGTCAAGTTCAGTAATGCCTCCAGCATTAGCTGTAATCCGCATGAGAAAAGTAGTAAATTCGAGGTGTATTTAACAGTATGGCAACCCTGACAAACGTCATCCTCGGGTATATGAGAACCCTTGACCAACAGTATTTAACTCCACAGCGCCACCAGTGTTCAGATTAAACACTGCATTTATTAGCTTCAAAGCATTTCAACACGACTATACTGTTTACACCTATAAAGATTACAAAATATAAATAAACTGTGCATTTGGCACAAACGCTTCGGTTTTACGATTGTTTTAATTTAAAGATCTATAGTCTTACATTTATTTTCAATCCTTTTAAAATAATCTTTAAAAATGTAACGCCTTCTGTATTGTCCAGGATATAGTTAATTTTATAAGGACAAAATGACTCTTTTGCCCAGAGGAGGTAATTCAGTAAAGCTGAATTTTCTTCTTATTCTTCCATATGCAAGTTTATTGGTCAAACTTTGATGCATTATAAACTAGTACCCTGTTGTGACGCCTAATTCGATTTAGGGCATTTTAACTGAACACAGAGAGGCAGCTCTCACATTTGAGCAGTTTCATTCCGCTTTCTTGTAGATGTAGCCAATGCCTTGTTTTGCCATATAAACTGTTTGTTAGTGTGAATTCATTCATCGTCAGTCAATGCTTTGTCCTGGTCAAGGCGGTTGTGGATCCTGAGCATTTCCCAGGAACACTCAATGCAAGGCAGAAATGCACCCTGGATGAGACCAGTTCATTGTAGGGAACCATGCAGAAAAAACTGGTGAACAAACCTACAATGAACTGTTTGGAAGCTGCTCTTAATGGTGAGCTGAGCCAAATGATCCGATTGACTGAAAAGCGGTGGATTTCCCATTACAAACCTCTCGATGATGTCAGGTTTGTATGATGTCAGCTTTTAACTTTTGCAGTTTTACACATAAACAGTTAATCCTATGTGAATAAAAATTTTCAGAAAATTTCAGGTCAAATTATTTCGTTACACTGGTAGTTGCAAAATAAATGTAGCTGAGTGTCTGATAGCTACATGGTTCACACCACATTTAGAAAATACAAAATAGTATCCATACAATCTTACAGGGTTACAAAGGTTTTTAATTTTAGCAATCAAATGTAAAGAATATCAAGTACAGCCTTTTAGTGTAACAAAACCATGTCACTGTCATACCGCATTGCAGTCTTTTCAAATCATATTCTACTGTAAACGTTTTGCTGTATAAAACTGTATGTAAAAAAAGTACCCTATATGTTAGTATATATAAAGAGTTTGTAAATGATGCAGGAGTGTTCTTAGTCCTCTTTGTGTTGCTCTAGTCGGCTCAGTAAGAGCAACGGGGCAATAAAGAAAGCTGAACTGATGATGAAACACGCCTCCGCTCCAGCAAGCCAATATACTGCAAAGGAAATATCACAACTGCCTAAATATAAAGAATTACACATGCCTCTGTTTATTATCTATATCCATAAATGGTCAACTATAAAGGTTAAACATGATCAACACTCTCAGTAATCGGTGTACATTGGTGCTTGAAAGTTTGTGAACCTTTTACAGTTTTCAATATTTCTGCAAACATATGACCTAAAACATCATCAGAATGTGATAAACATCTGATCATCATTTCATTGATTGAAAACACCTGAATCTAATTTCACCATCAAATTAACTGCTAATCCTAGAGGTTCACATACTTTTGCCACTCTCAGATATGTAATGTTGGATCATTTTCCTTAATAAATAAATGACCAAGTATATTATTTTTGTCTCATTTGTTTAATTGGGTTCTCTTTATCTACTTTTAGGACTTGTGTGAAAATCTGATGAGGTTGTAGGTCATATTTATGCAGAAATATAGAAAATTTTCAAGAAAACTTTCAAGCACCACTGTACATGGGATTGATAACTAGAGTACTAGTAGTAAAACTGTAGGCTATAGTAATCAGAGAAAAGTTATCAGTAGTAAAAAAAAAAAAGGCTTCTCATTCTGTTTAACCACATGCAGATTGATATGTAATTAGTCACCTGAGGAAGCCACAACGGGACCCAGTGCTCGGGCCAGTGCACCAAGACTACGCAGGATCCCCATCACTGTCCCCTTCTGACTCGCTGTACCTAATGCAACCGAGATACGAGAAAAACTTTTACTTATTCAGCTATGAGACGAAATCTAGGCCACAAACACTGAGGACACATATTGTTGCCTATTTTAATTCTTTTTAATTAACAGGATGATTAATGGCAACCAATGTATCTGTAAGTGATAATTCATACAGTTGGGAAAACTCCTGCTCACCGTGTCCAGATACTTGTGCTGAAAGACACGGCACAACAATGGCGGCCGCTGGAGAAAAGCAGAAAGCAAGCAGTTGGTAAAACAAGCTATTTCTTTTCTAGGAAAATGTCAATTCTAAAAAAGAAAATCTAAATATAGCTAATGCTTACCAAAGGAATACAAAAACAGGCTGATGTAGAGCATTATTAAATTCCATGCTATTCCAAGGAGTATGAAGGCTGGAATGAGTAATAATATTGCCTGAAATCATAAAAATTAGACATTGAAATAACATTGTCACTGACATGACAATAATTATCCCTTAATAGCCAAGGTAAAATGATAATTACTGTCTTTTAATCTACTCTTCTTTTTAAGTATCTTTTAATTGTGCTATTCATGTGTATTTATATATGAAAACACTTAAAACAGGTTCTCAAAGATTAACTTGGCCACATCAATTATACAGTACTTCTTTAACGTCTACTATTTCTCTGACTCTCGCAATGCGCTCCTACCACTGCGGAGTTCTTTGTAGAAAATGCTAGCGATTTTATAAGACGCTACATGAATTTCTTTTTTTTCTTTAACCAAACCTTTTGATTGGTTTTGCCATGAAACCAAGTGGCACAGAGCATGCTTCAACACGCAGAAACAATTGTTCCTAAAATGTTCTTGCGCTTAAGTTGTTGAGTAATAAACCCACATTTAATATTATGTATATGTCACCAATCTACAATCTTTAAAGACGAACACAACATGCTGAATTCTTGAACCAACTAACTGTGTACGACAGAAAAAGAACGTTGTTGCGCTGAGACTTACCATACGGACTGTCCGGATCTGCTGACCTGGTTGGATCCTTCGTGCGTATCCTCCCTGGAATGCTGCCATGGTGATGCCAATGAAGAAGAACATCTTCCCCTGTTGCATACTGGGAGAAAAAAGCTAATCTTGCCATTTTTTCAATGCCAATAAAGTCAGTCATGATGATTGTATAGGTGTGTTGGAGCAGGAATATTGTACAGAAGGTACAAAACCAGTTTTGACCATATAGAAAAACTAGGGATGGAATGGTGAAGAATTTAGCACTGTCACCTCACAGCAAGAAGGTTCTCCCACAGCACAAAGACATGCAGATTAGGTCAACTGGCTGCTCTAAACTGCTCATAGGTGTGAATGTGAGTGTGAATGGTTGTTCGTCTCTGTGTTAGCTCCTGCGATAGATTGGTGACGTGCCCAGGGTGTACCCTGCCTTTTGCCAAAGTCAAAAGTCAGCTGGGATTGGCTCCAGCTTCCCCACGAATAAGCGTTATAGATAATGGATAGATGGATGGATGGATATACACCTAGGTCCAGAATGATCATAAACAATAAGAGTTGTACCTCACGTAGAGCTCACCTGGAGAACTGGAAGCGTTGATGAGTTAAGAAGCTGAGTGTGAACTCAAGACCGGAGAAAAGGAAGAGGTATGCGAAGTACACCAAGCCCAGTACCTTAAGGTTGCGCATCCCTGATGTAGCAAGAACAAGAAAAAGGAACACACTGTGATGGTTGAGTATGAAAGTAGAGTTTCAGCATTCCTGTAACAGTCTATTTCGTAAAGTGTGTGCAATGATTACCCCTACCCAAGTCAAACCAGCCAAAAGAATATGGCAGAAAAAAACAAAAATCAGAAAAGAGTAAGAAGCTACTGATATGGACTTTAAATGTACTGTATATGAGCCTACGTTGTTTGGAGGGTGGCTCCTTTGTTCTTGTAACTGCAGAGAAGTTGAAAAGGGCCACTGGGTTGAGTAGGTCTCCTATCCCTTGAACACCTGTGGGCTCTGAGGTGCCCTACAATAAAATAAACAAAAAAGGTTTTTGTAAATATGACTCATAGATGTACTGTATTGTAAAGCCACCAATATTATGAGCAGTTATCCTTAATTTACTTTATCATGGCTCATATAAGCGCATGGGATAATTACAATCGTATCATGATTGATTTTTTTTTTTTTCTTGCCTTGTGCAAAGTCTCTGGAAGCATGAGAAAAATGAACAGCAGGTCTGCTACAGAGAAGAGAACCGCCAGTAGAGCAGGGCCTTGATAAAACAACTCGGCGTCCACTGGTCTCAGTGCAAAGTAGGCTCCCATTAACGGGCCCAGAGTGAAGCCCAAAGAGAAGGCAACACCGATCATTGCCTGTTCAAAAAGGAACAGGTCAGTCATCACACTAACCACGTTAACATCTACAAGGTTTTTTAGATCTCCTCCTGAAGACACAGGCGCAGTTGTAATTAAACCAATGACTCACCATTCCTCTGTTTCTTGCTTTAGGGCAAGGCAAGTCTGCAACAACGGCAGTGCAGAGACTGACGTTGCCCTTACAGATTCCTCCCACCACACGAGACAAGAGAAAAACACTGAAGCTGCGAGAAATGGCCCACAGAATGTAAGAGAAAATCAGTCCCACCTAGACAACAAAGAGACTAATTTTTAGATATGAGCACTCAAGGTCAATCAGAGCAAAGATTACACATGATGCCTATTGACAATCGCTTCTGATTTGAGCTCAGCTTCATATTAAAGTCTACTCTTCTCACAGTAGTTAAAAGTAGCAGCGGTCTTCTGCCATGCTGATCAGATGCAGCTCCTAACACAGGAGCGAAAATGAACTGCAACAAAGAGTAGAGTGAGCCAATCAGACCTAAAAAGGGAAAAAACAAAAGAAATGATTTATTCACTGTGGGACACAAGCTGCTTGGAAGGATTCAGAAACTAAACTTTGTGTATACATTACCTCCAAAAAGTACGCTGGTGTATTTTCTTTCCAAAGGAATTCCTACAGCATCCCTGAACCAGTCCACGATGTTTTGTAGTGACAAATACACATTATCCTATTTCAACAATTAAAGGGAAAAGGGGGAAAAAAAGGTCTGACGTGAAACGTCAATATGTGAAATTTTTTTTACATTAAATTTCAATTTACTCAGAACAAATGTAATCTAAAAAACATAAACTTTATTATTCTGATATAACAACATGGCTATATGCCAAAAAAAAAAAAAATTCTGGTGCTTTTGTTAAGACTCATGAGTAGATTAGAGATAACATTTCTAAACTGCTCTCAGCTTAAGCACACTTCCTCTACACTTGCGCAAGCACAGGCCCACAGCTGAACCGGGCTTGTGTATACAGTTAATGCAAGCAGTTTGTTCTGGCATCAGATGATGTGTGAAATCTCTTAAAAAATGTTAACTACTTTATAGTAAAATCCATAGAAAGGTACATGGCGAAGCAGACAATCCTAAATAAATAACTGTATATGCAAAACAGAACATTACATTTACTTTAGAAACAGCACCTAGCCAGGTATTCTCTTAAAGGGAGTAATTTACAGAATAATTCTTAAAATGAGAGAGAGAGAGAGAGAGAGAGAGAGAGAGAGAGAGAGAGAGAGAGAGAGACAGAGAGAGAGAGAGACAGAGAGAG